>OV656715.1:0-600000 GCA_927399405.1 Agonopterix arenella
AGGGAGGAGTCAGAGAATGTCTTCCCGCGAGGGTAGTGAGTAGTGCAATGCGGGCGGAGGCGCCCCCGCACCTGTCGCCCGCTACTCACCACCGGGAGGCTGAAGGCGGTTATGATACCGCCGACCGCCGCCGTCGGTTTTAACGACTTCACTGTCGGGTGTTATTGACTTTTCCTTGTCTCGGTGGTGGCGGGGAAGGAAATCCTTCCCAGCCTGCTCTGCGGTACGGTGAGTACACGCAGAGCCCGCCCTTGCTCCTCCACTGTGCCCTCTGATACGCAGAGGGACACGTGGAGCAACGAACGCAGCCGAGCCACGCTGACCCGCCGCCCTCCTGTGGTCACATCTCAGTGATGCGACCACCCCGCTTTGGGTTGGTTCACGCCGGCAAGCCGGTACCCCCCATATCTGGGGGGCATTCCCCTATCCACCACCCGGGGGACGCGCCCGATAGCAGACCCACCTGCCACGGGAACCTAACCTAACCTAACCTAACCTAACCTAACCTAACCTAACCTAACCTAACCTAACCTAACCTAACCTAACCTAACCTAACCTAACCTAACCTAACCTAACCTAACCTAACCTAACCTAACCTAACCTAACCTAACCTAACCTAACCTAACCTAACCTAACCTAACCTTTTTTTTTTTTTTTTTTTTTTTTTTTTAACGAGGAGAAATGCTCATGCATACCTCACCAGCTGGGGTTCGCTGGTGAGGTTATGTTGGACTCCCATCCTAAGGATGGACCTACCAACTAAAACTCCCCGGGACTCTCGCCACCGCTCTGAGGCCAGGTCGCAGGGCCCGCAAAAGCAATAACTGCTGCGACCTAGCGGCGACTGTCACGGATACCGTGACCCACACCAGATGCCAGGCATGTGCCTGGTGCCCTCTTGGAGAGCGCTCCGAATACCAAGGGCGCTCTTCAACCATGGGTCTCTCTGTCGGGTGACAGACTCCCCAGTCTGCCACCCAGAGACCCTTCTAGGGCGGCAGGTTCCGATCATACGCGGCTCGCCTGCGCCCTACACGACGCCTGCGGATTGGGTCGGACAACGCATCGTCCTCCCGATCTCTCTCTTCGGTCTCCTTCTGTGCCACGACTGTTTCACAGAAAGAGGCCATCGCCCTCCAGGCTTCTGCGCTACGGACCATCTGTCCGACGACGGCAGGCAGAGAGAGATCCCGCCCAATAACCTCGACCAGCTCCGCACGCGGATCACTCCACGCTGGGCATATCTCCAGAGTATGCTGCGCAGTATCATCAGCGCAGTCACAGTGATGACACCGTGGGGATGCCTCTCGCCTGGCCACACGGTGCAGGTAGTGACCAAAACAACCATGTCCGGTCATCACCTGCACCATCCGGTAAGAGAGGCCGTGGCAGTTCTCCAGCCATGCCGTCAAATGAGGCCTAATGGCTTCCACCGTCCTTAATCCAGCACTTGGCGATGCGAGCTGGCTCCGCCAGGACTGCAGTAGAATAACGCGAGCCTGGCGGCGCCACCTTGCCACCTGCTCTGGAGCCGGCTCATAACCCCGCTCCTTCACCTGCGCGCCACGCCGATACACTTCAGCCAGCACGCGGGCCTCCAGCTCCCATGGCGGGGAACCGGCCAGTGCAAACGCCGCCTCTCCAGCTATCGTGCGGTAGCCGCGGATCACCCTGCGCGCCATGACGCGCTGCGGACGTCGCAGCAGCGCCTTATTAGTGGCGCTCAGGGCATTCACCCACACGGGTGCCCCATACAGGGCCATCGATCTGATGACCCCCATATAGAGCCGGCGGCAGGTAGACCCTGGCCCTCCGACATTAGGGAGGAGACTCCCCAGCGCCGCAGACGCTTTGATGAGTCTCGGAGCCAGCCTGCGGAAGTGCTCGGCGAAAGTCCACTTTCCATCCAGGCAGAGCCCGAGATATTTCATCGCGGACCCAACCCGGACTTCGACCTCGCCGATGCGGAGTGTCGCTCCCGCAGGAGGACTCCCACCACGACCATAGAAGTAGAGGGCCTCTGTCTTCTCCAGAGCCACTCTCAAGCCCTGCCCTTCAATGCGGGCAACTATTAGGCCCGAACCGACTCGCGCTAGGCGGGTGGCCTCCTCGAACGATCTCCCGCGGGCTAGGAGTAGGGTATCGTCTGCATAGCAGACGATATGCAGCCCCCGGAGGAGAGCGCCACGCAACACCTTATCATAGCCAATGTTCCACAGGAGAGGGCCTAAAACCGACCCCTGAGGAACACCGCACCATGAGAGGCGCCGCACCGGCACGCCGTCCCGCCCTACGCACACCACCTCTCTCCCTCGAAGGTACGATGCCACAATCTTGCGCAGGTAGCGGGGCACCCCGTGGAACTCGAGGCCCTCCTCAATACTTGAGAAGGGCAAAGAGTTGAAGGCATTAGCGATATCAAAAGATATCGCCAACACTGAACCGCCCCTCGCCACCTGCTCCTCCGTGAACGCCTTGACGTCAAGTATGGCGTCGATGGTGGAGCGCTGGGCACGAAAGCCATACTGGGCCTCAGAAAGGTCGGGGCCCTCCCGCGTTAGGTGTTGGATAATGCGAGATGCAATTACCCGCTCCAACAACTTCCCTGCCTCGTCCAGCAATACGATCGGTCGGTAGGCCGATGGAGAGTTGGCTGGACGGCCCTCCTTTTGAAGGAGGACAAGTTTGCCCTCCTTCCAGCACTGCGGGAACTCTCCTTGCTCGAGGCAAGAGCTGAAGAGCTCCCGCAGGCGCTCTTCCAGTGGTCCCAAGCACTTCACCCAGACCCGACCTGGGATGCCGTCCGGACCTGGGGCAGTTTTGCGCCCCTTTAACCTTCGGATTGAGGCGCCGAGCTCGCACTCCGAAACCGGCGGCACCCCCTCTGCAGGTCCGGGCTCAAACGAACCATGCTCCTCACCTTCCGGAGCTGGGAACAGCGCTGCGACAATTGCAGTCAGCCGCTCCGGCGGGAGCGATTCCACCACCGGCGGCCCACGGCTAATTTTCCCCCGTGTTGAGCGGTAGGGGCGTCCCCACGGGTCTCTGTCGAGATCGGCCAACATCTCCTCTCTGGCGGAGTCCTTCGCTCGGCAGATGGACCGCTTCAGTTCCTTTCTGGCGTCCGCGTAAGCCTCCCGCAGCTGCGTCTCCAGGACCTCATTTTGAGGGCGGCGTCTCCGTTGCCTTTGGGAGGCACGACGGGCTGTTACGCAGACACCCCGTAGCTCCGCAATTTCGTCTGACCACCAGTACACCTGTTTCCTTGGTGGTCGACGGTGCCAACGGGGCATGGAGGCGTCGCAGACACTAGTCAAGGCCCTCCGGAACCAGAGTGCCTCATCGCTCACAGAGATTGGAGCCGTGGGCACCGGGTTCCAGGCCTCGACAGTGACTGCCTCCTCCAGCGCATCAATGTCCAGTTTGGACAGGGTCCATCGCGGGAACTGAAGCGGTCCCTCTGGGCGGCCCGAGGGGGCGCTCGACGTTCTGGTTGGTGGGACGCTGAACTGGATGTACGCGTGATCAGACAGCGTCTCCACGTCCTCCATCACCCTCCAGTCTTGGACCAGTCTCGCAATCGCTGGGCTGGCAAACGAGAGGTCCACGATGGAACTCCCGTTATGCCTAACGCAGGTGGGCGCGTTGCCGCGATTTAGGAGAGCGAGACCGGACGTGGTGATCCACCTCAGCAGAACGTCCCCTCGGGGGTCAGTTGTAGGGGAGCCCCAAGCCGTGCACTTGGCGTTCAAATCCCCCGCGAGAATAATGGGCATTGGGGCCGCCCTTCTCACCGCCTCCAAGAGCTCGCCGAGGAAAACCTCAAACTCGGCCAGCTGTCTGTTTGGGGAGAAGTAAACCCCAAACACAAGGAATCTCCCCCAATGGGCCGATACGAAGCCCCGGCTCCTTTCCTTGGGGGAAAGAGGTTGGCCGCCGCTAGCGCTGCAGATGGCGACAGTACCCGATGTATCACCAACCCAATTGGACCGGGTTGGGATGTGGTACGGTTCTGCCACCACCGCAAAGTCAATCTTCCACTGCGCCAGAGCCTGGAACAACAGGTCCTGGGCACCGGGGCAGTGGTTAAGATTAGCCTGGAGGAAATGTAGACGATCACTATCCATTATTGTGATCGACTATCATTTCCTCCTGTTGGCCTTGCGACCGACCCTCCCTTTCCGAAGCCGGGGTCCTTCCGGCTTTATCCCTTCGAGCTCCCTTTTTGGGAGGGACACAGCTCCTCCCACCAATCGAATGATTGGCTGCCCTGCCTGCACCAGCGCAGACCACGCAGTGGGGCTTGGCCGAGCAGTCAGCAGCCTTGTGGCCTTCCTGACCGCAGCGATAGCAGAGCTGGCTGCGGTCAGTGACACTTGTGCACCGCTGCCTCGTGTGACCTATCTCTAGGCAGCGGTAGCACTTCATAGGCCGTGCCTCCATGGTGTGGACTCTTGCTGAGCTCCAGCCTACCAAAAGTCGCTCTGCCGCGGACAGGGTGTTGGCGGCCGCAACAGGACACTGAACCCACATTGTTCCAGTGCCACCCGGACCAGGGCGTATCTCGCCCCCCTTCACATGCTCCGTAGTGCAGCCAGTTTTTGCGACGACCGCAGCCAGCACATCTTCCTTGACTACAGAGTCGTCTAGGCCCGACACACGGATCGTGGAGCATTTGATTGGCCTGGACACCCTTGCTGCGCCTGCCAGAACGTCACGCAGCTTTTGAGCCAGGCAGTCGGCCTTTTCGTTATCGACCCCCTTCGGGAGCTCGATAATGCGCGCTCCCGTGGCGGCCTTCCTAATCCTGACTCCGTCCGAGATGCCCAGGTCCGCCAGTTTAACCTCTTGACGAGCCTTGATCAAGGCTTCCTTATAGGTGGCCCCTCGTTCCACTGCATCCTGCTGGAGCGTAATAACTACAGCTGCAGTGGTGGGGGCACGAGTCTTCCTCCTTTGCCGTTTCTTGGTTTTGGGCTGGGAAGCCGGTTCCGGCTTGGGGCCCTGCTGGGGCTGCGACTTGCCTGAGCCAGTGTTTAGAGCTGGCTTCTTTTTCTTCTTCCCCTTTTTACTGACTACCACATTCCAAGCCTCCTCCGTACGAGGAGGTGGAGTGGCGCCATTGGGGATCGAAGAAGAGGTTTTCTGGGACTGCTTGGATGTAGAAGCCGAACCAGATTTCGCCAGAGGAGGCTCGGGCCGCTCCGAGATTAAAGTGACAGCAGCATCATTTTTCCTGTCCGCGGCCAGAGGTGGGCGCATGCGTTTTGGTGGCAGAAGACGGTCCTCCAGTGAGCACAGCCTCGCTCCAACCATTGTCGAGACCCGCTCCATCAAGGCGTGGGAGAAATCTTCAAGCACCGCATTGAGTCCACTAACCGTAGTCGGGGCCGAGTCGCTGCGAATGGTCTGTTTCTCCCCAACAGCCACCTGTGTCGTTTCACCATGGGACAAAGCCGACCTTATGGTAAGCTCCCGGAGATCTTTCCGCATTTGATCCATATCCGCCCGGAGCGTTATCATCCTATCCCGAAGAATGAAATTTTCCGCCTCCAGCTTTTTTACCTCCTTAGAGACAGTGCACTTCGAAAGATCCTCTACGGCCTCCTGAATGCACGCGACAGCCTTATTCAAGTTCCCCACGTATTTACCGCACAAATTGCGCGACGTCTTTGCCACATGAGTGACCATCTCCAGACTCGCTCTGATGTTCTTTTTTAGGTCGGACGCCGTGGCTGGCGCTGGCCCTGCCCCCTCCAAGTGCGACTCAGGGACCCCCGAGCCTCTTAGGGGCGGAAGGCGGCGCGCCAGGTCTTCCAGTTTTGAGTCATCCTCGAGGCGTTGCGCCTCGCGTTTATCTTCGTTAAGTTTGGCCTGGGCCGCTGCTAACCCTACGTATTTGCCGGTGGTAGGCGGGCGGCCCCGACCTCTCTTTGACGGAGGCTTCACTCTGCCTTTGGCCAAAGCGGGAACAGGTTCCGTGCCTGAGTCAGATGCTCCACCAGAGAGCGATCGCTTCCGTCGGGAACGCATCTCTGTCTCAGAGTGAGACCCCACCGTAATAAGACTGGCCTGAGAGCCAGTATCAGATTCCGTAGACATGCCATGGTCGTTGGTGTCGTCGCATACCATCTGGGTATGCGACTCCACCGCCAAGTCGATAAAATCCAGGTCGCCAGAAGCAAAATCGTTAAAATGAGAAGAAGAGCCAAGTTCGTGTTCACGAGAGCCAGCAGCCTCCTGCTGACCCACGACGCAATTTTTACCCACCCCAGAGTACGGAGGGCAGCCCACTGAAGAATCATCAGTGGGGTGGGATTCCCCTGCATCGCAGGGACCCACCTGGGGACACATTTTAAAATTACGTGTGTTGTCCATATTTGCTATGTTAGTTTGTTTTAGAGGCGTACCCTTTCTCTAGGATACGCGGCCCCGCCTGACGGGCTCAAAAGAGCCCCGCCGGGAACAACGCGGCCGAGTCAAACTGACCCGCCGCCCTCCGGTGGTTACATCTCAATGATGCAACCACCCCACCTTGGGTTGGTTCGCGCCGGCAAGCCGGTACCCCCCATATCTGGGGGGCATTCCCCTATCCACCACCCGGGGGACGCGCCCGATAGCAGACCCACCTGCCACGGGAACCTAACCTAACCTAACCTAACCTAACCTAACCTAACCTAACCTAACCTAACCTAACCTAACCTAACCTAACCTAACCTAACCTAACCTAACCTAACCTAACCTAACCTAACCTAACCTAACCTAACCTAACCTAACCTAACCTAACCTAACCTAACCTAACCTAACCTAACCTAACCTAACCTAACCTAACCTAACCTAACCTAACCTAACCTAACCTAACCTAACCTAACCTAACCTAACCTAACCTAACCTAACCTAACCTAACCTAACCTAACCTAACCTAACCTAACCTAACCTAACCTAACCTAACCTAACCTAACCTAACCTAACCTAACCTAACCTAACCTAACCTAACCTAACCTAACCTAACCTAACCTAACCTAACCTAACCTAACCTAACCTAACCTAACCTAACCTAACCTAACCTAACCTAACCTAACCTAACCTAACCTAACCTAACCTAACCTAACCTAACCTAACCTAACCTAACCTAACCTAACCTAACCTAACCTAACCTAACCTAACCTAACCTAACCTAACCTAACCTAACCTAACCTAACCTAACCTAACCTAACCTAACCTAACCTAACCTAACCTAACCTAACCTAACCTAACCTAACCTAACCTAACCTAACCTAACCTAACCTAACCTAACCTAACCTAACCTAACCTAACCTAACCTAACCTAACCTAACCTAACCTAACCTAACCTAACCTAACCTAACCTAACCTAACCTAACCTAACCTAACCTAACCTAACCTAACCTAACCTAACCTAACCTAACCTAACCTAACCTAACCTAACCTAACCTAACCTAACCTAACCTAACCTAACCTAACCTAACCTAACCTAACCTAACCTAACCTAACCTAACCTAACCTAACCTAACCTAACCTAACCTAACCTAACCTAACCTAACCTAACCTAACCTAACCTAACCTAACCTAACCTAACCTAACCTAACCTAACCTAACCTAACCTAACCTAACCTAACCTAACCTAACCTAACCTAACCTAACCTAACCTAACCTAACCTAACCTAACCTAACCTAACCTAACCTAACCTAACCTAACCTAACCTAACCTAACCTAACCTAACCTAACCTAACCTAACCTAACCTAACCTAACCTAACCTAACCTAACCTAACCTAACCTAACCTAACCTAACCTAACCTAACCTAACCTAACCTAACCTAACCTAACCTAACCTAACCTAACCTAACCTAACCTAACCTAACCTAACCTAACCTAACCTAACCTAACCTAACCTAACCTAACCTAACCTAACCTAACCTAACCTAACCTAACCTAACCTAACCTAACCTAACCTAACCTAACCTAACCTAACCTAACCTAACCTAACCTAACCTAACCTAACCTAACCTAACCTAACCTAACCTAACCTAACCTAACCTAACCTAACCTAACCTAACCTAACCTAACCTAACCTAACCTAACCTAACCTTTTTTTTTTTTTTTTCGTGGGGAAATCCTCATGGATACCCGCCGCCTTGGGGACGACGGCGGGTTATGCCGGACTCCTACCGGCTAAAACCCCACGGTGTTCCATCTCTACGCCTGTACGCCGGGAACCCGAGATACCCCGAAGGATTCTTCCGCATACCCGGCAGCGTCGGCCTATACGGGCCAAATCTCTGGAAGGGGAGGACTGGAGCGATTCCTCCCCTATACTACATTTAAGTGGCGCGCGGGAACACGCGCGCGCCATCTCGAGCCCTAGGAATTGGGCGCCGGACTTCCCCAAGTCCGACGCCCAAGGCTCTAAGGGGTAGGGCGCGGTGGAGGCTTTGCGCCGGCCGATGCCCTCCCCTTCTTCGGTGGGTGCGCTACAGTACACGCAGCGCTACCCGAACAGTGCGCAGCAGGTTTCCCCGCCGCCGTGCAGATGACGCAGAGCGGCGGAGACGTACATTTCCCGGCCAGGTGGCCGGCCTGCCCGCAGCGGTAGCACAGACCGCTGCGGTCATTCTCTTCTTTGCAGTTGCCAACAACGTGCCCCGGAGTTAGGCAACGGTAACATCTCAATGGCCTCGGCGGCAGGATTTTAACCTGCGCCGAGGACCAGCCGACGGTCAGCCGTCCCCCCTCCGAGGCCTTTTTGGCCGCTGCCACCGGGCAACGCACCCAGGCGGTGCCTCTACCTGTTGTGTCGCGGCGTACATCTCCCGCCTTGATGGATGCCGTTGGGCATCCACCAACCCGGGAGATCGCCGCGATCACTTCCTCAGAGGTCACCGAGTCGTCCAGCCCCGAAAGGCGCATCTCTGCGCACTTCATGGGCCGGCCAACTCGGATGACCTCTTCTCCAAACACCTCTCGAATCTTGCCAGCTAAGGCATCGGCCTTCTCGCCAGACTCCGTACCCGGCAGCTCCAAGATTCGCTGCCCCGACACTCCCACCTTGAACTGCACGGTGGTTATGCCGAGGTCAGCGAGCGCAATCTTTTGCGTCGCCTCGCGCATAACATTGGCGTAGGTTACGCCTCGCTCCTCAGCCTCCGGCTGCAACGTAAGTGTTACAGCCGAGGACTGAGGGAGGCGCAACCTCACCGGCCTCCTTGGATTTTGAACCGCAGGCGGTGGCTTAGGTCCCGCCTTTGGTTTCTTGGCCTTCTTGAGCACCTTGACCCATTCTCCCTCTTCTGAGGACTGGGGTTTCGGTGGTTCAAGGTTTGTTTCTTCGCGAGGCGGCGCAGAAGGTCGCGGCCCTTCCTTGGTCCGCTTCCCCCCTTTCGTCTGCCCCTTATTCGTGCCACCTCGTTTCCCCTTCTGGGGTTTAGGGGCAGTGCCCGAGTGAGCACCGGACTTAGCCTGAGCCTCAGCAGGTGGTACGTCGTGCGCAAGAGGAGGGCGGATGCGCTCCTCGGGGAGCAGTCTCCCCTCCATCGCGTCGAGACGCGCACTCACCATGGTCCCAACCTGGACCATGATGGTAAGCGTCATCTCCTCGAGAGGCAACTGGGGCGGCTGAGCCATCCGAGTGCGCAGCTCCGCCACGTCCTTACGCAGCGCTGCCACCTCCGACTGCAGACGGGCATTTTCCGCCTGCAGTCTCTCCGTCTCGTCGGAAGTGGAGCGCTTGCTCAGCCGCTCCACCGCCTGAGCGATCTGGTCCGCCGCATTTTTTAGGGCCTTTACGTCCGTGCCCTTCAGGTTCTTACACCTTCCAGCCACTGTTTTTATTAGGCCCACATTTGCCACAATGCGGGGCACCAGACCTAACTCATCACCTAGAGGGCTCTCGTCCCCCGTCGCACTCGACTCGGAGAGACGAGAGATCTTCGCCTTCGCCAAACTCAGCTCCTTGGCGTACTCCTCTTCCGCCCGGAGCCTGAGCTCTTCACGCTTTGCCGCGTTTTCCGCCTCTTTGGCCCTAGCCAGGCCGACGTACTCGCCCGTCGTTGGAGGGCGACCCCTCCCCCTCTTGGCAACACTACTACTAGGCCGAGGAATCAACATCCCTGAGGAGTGACCACCTAATTCCTCGATCCTGCGCTTCAGAGTGTTGTCGGACGGAACCGACACCAACGAGTCGTCGGAGTCAAACTCCGATCCTGTGTCCTCCTCAAAAACAAGTCTACCCGTTACCGGGTCAGCGGTACCGGGCTGTGACCAATGAACTACGGGTTTAATGCCCCCTCTGGCAGAAGATTCTGCCGAAGCAGATTTGTTTTTTTCAAAATTCTCCATACTGTTCCCACGATTGTAGGGGAAAAACAACCGTCGATCCGGGCAGAGCCCCCTTTGCCCGGACAAGCCTACTACTACAGGAGGCCGACCGGTATCCTGAGGGTGTTAACGACTTTTCCTTGTCGGGTTTTATTGACTCTCCATGTCTCGGCCCGGCCAATGAAGGCTCGGCCGCGGTCGTCTGGAGCCGCTAGCACATAACAACGACACTCCAGACGATAACGCCCCTCCCCCCCGGCGGTGGCAAGGAAGGAAATCCTCCCCTGCCTGCTCTGCGGTAGTGTAAGTACACACAGAGCCCGCCCCTGCCCCTCCACTGTGCCCTCTGAAAACCAGAGGGACACGTGGAGAAACGAACGTGTCGGGTTATTCGCCAATGGGCAGTGACTTCACCCAAAAAACGGATGAAGTCACTGCCCATCGCCCAGGGTGCACCGGCTCAACTGAGCACTCGAGGAGGTTACCCGACCTAGCACCCCAACCTAACCTTTTTTTTTTTTTTAACGAGGAGAAATGCTCATGCATACCTCACCAACTGGGGTTCGCTGGTGAGGTTATGTTGGACTCCCATCCTAAGGATGGACCTACCAACTAAAACTCCCCGGGACTCTCGCCACCGCTCTGAGGCCAGGTCGCAGGGCCCGCAAAAGCAATAACTGCAGCGACCTAGCGGCGACTGTCACGGATGTCGTGACCCACACCAGATGCCAGGCATGTGCCTGGTGCCCTCTTGGAGAGCGCTCCGAATACCAAGGGCGCTCTTCAACCATGGGTCTCTCTGTCGGGTGACAGACTCCCCAGTCTGCCACCCAGAGACCCTTCTAGGGCGGCAGGTTCCGATCATATGCGGCTCGCCTGCGCCCTACACGACGCCTGCGGATTGGGTCGGACAACGCATCATCCTCCCGATCTCTCTCTGCGGTCTCCTTCTGTGCCACGACTGTTTCACAGAAAGAGGCCATCGCCCTCCAGGCTTCTGCGCTACGGACCATCTGTCCGACGACGGCAGGCAGAGAGAGATCCCGCCCAATAACCTCGACCAGCTCCGCACGCGGATCACTCCACGCCGGGCATATCTCCAGAGTATGCTGCGCAGTATCATCCGCGCAGTCACAGTGATGACACCGTGGGGATGCCTCTCGCCTGGCCACACGGTGCAGGTAGTGACCAAAGCAACCATGTCCGGTCATCACCTGCACCATCCGGTAAGAGAGGCCGTGGCAGTTCTCCAGCCATGCCGTCAAATGAGGCCTAATGGCTTCCACCGTCCTTAATCCAGCACTTGGCGATGCGAGCTGGCTCCGCCAGGACTGCAGTAGAATAACGCGAGCCTGGCGGCGCCACCTTGCCACCTGCTCTGGAGCCGGCTCATAACCCCGCTCCTTCACCTGCGCGCCACGCCGATACACTTCAGCCAGCACGCGGGCCTCCAGCTCCCATGGCGGGGAACCGGCCAGTGCAAACGCCGCCTCTCCAGCTATCGTGCGGTAGCCGCGGATCACCCTGCGCGCTATGACGCGCTGCGGACGTCGCAGCAGCGCCTTATTAGTGGCGCTCAGGGCATTCACCCACACGGGTGCCCCATACAGGGCCATCGATCTGATGACCCCCATATAGAGCCGGCGGCAGGTAGACCCTGGCCCTCCGACATTAGGGAGGAGACTCCCCAGCGCCGCAGACGCTTTGATGAGTCTCGGAGCCAGCCTGCGGAAGTGCTCGGCGAAAGTCCACTTTCCATCCAGGCAGAGCCCGAGATATTTCATCGCGGACCCAACCCGGACTTCGACCTCGCCGATGCGGAGTGTCGCTCCCGCAGGAGGACTCCCACCACGACCATAGAAGTAGAGGGCCTCTGTCTTCTCCAGAGCCACTCTCAAGCCCTGCCCTTCAATGCGGGCAACTATTAGGCCCGAACCGACTCGCGCTAGGCGGGTGGCCTCCTCGAACGATCTCCCGCGGGCTAGGAGTAGGGTATCGTCTGCATAGCAGACGATATGCAGCCCCCGGAGGAGAGCGCCACGCAACACCTTATCATAGCCAATGTTCCACAGGAGAGGGCCTAAAACCGACCCCTGAGGAACACCGCACCATGAGAGGCGCCGCACCGGCACGCCGTCCCGCCCTACGCACACCACCTCTCTCCCTCGAAGGTACGATGCCACAATCTTGCGCAGGTAGCGGGGCACCCCGTGGAACTCGAGGCCCTCCTCAATACTTGAGAAGGGCAAAGAGTTGAAGGCATTAGCGATATCAAAAGATATCGCCAACACTGAACCGCCCCTCGCCACCTGCTCCTCCGTGAACGCCTTGACGTCAAGTATGGCGTCGATGGTGGAGCGCTGGGCACGAAAGCCATACTGGGCCTCAGAAAGGTCGGGGCCCTCCCGCGTTAGGTGTTGGATAATGCGAGATGCAATTACCCGCTCCAACAACTTCCCTGCCTCGTCCAGCAATACGATCGGTCGGTAGGCCGATGGAGAGTTGGCTGGACGGCCCTCCTTTTGAAGGAGGACAAGTTTGCCCTCCTTCCAGCACTGCGGGAACTCTCCTTGCTCGAGGCAAGAGCTGAAGAGCTCCCGCAGGCGCTCTTCCAGTGGTCCCAAGCACTTCACCCAGACCCGACCTGGGATGCCGTCCGGACCTGGGGCAGTTTTGCGCCCCTTTAACCTTCGGATTGAGGCGCCGAGCTCGCACTCCGAAACCGGCGGCACCCCCTCTGCAGGTCCGGGCTCAAACGAACCATGCTCCTCACCTTCCGGAGCTGGGAACAGCGCTGCGACAATTGCAGTCAGCCGCTCCGGCGGGAGCGATTCCACCACCGGCGGCCCACGGCTAATTTTCCCCCGTGTTGAGCGGTAGGGGCGTCCCCACGGGTCTCTGTCGAGATCGGCCAACATCTCCTCTCTGGCGGAGTCCTTCGCTCGGCAGATGGACCGCTTCAGTTCCTTTCTGGCGTCCGCGTAAGCCTCCCGCAGCTGCGTCTCCAGGACCTCATTTTGAGGGCGGCGTCTCCGTTGCCTTTGGGAGGCACGACGGGCTGTTACGCAGACACCCCGTAGCTCCGCAATTTCGTCTGACCACCAGTACACCTGTTTCCTTGGTGGTCGACGGTGCCAACGGGGCATGGAGGCGTCGCAGACACTAGTCAAGGCCCTCCGGAACCAGAGTGCCTCATCGCTCACAGAGATTGGAGCCGTGGGCACCGGGTTCCAGGCCTCGACAGTGACTGCCTCCTCCAGCGCATCAATGTCCAGTTTGGACAGGGTCCATCGCGGGAACTGAAGCGGTCCCTCTGGGCGGCCCGAGGGGGCGCTCGACGTTCTGGTTGGTGGGACGCTGAACTGGATGTACGCGTGATCAGACAGCGTCTCCACGTCCTCCATCACCCTCCAGTCTTGGACCAGTCTCGCAATCGCTGGGCTGGCAAACGAGAGGTCCACGATGGAACTCCCGTTATGCCTAACGCAGGTGGGCGCGTTGCCGCGATTTAGGAGAGCGAGACCGGACGTGGTGATCCACCTCAGCAGAACGTCCCCTCGGGGGTCAGTTGTAGGGGAGCCCCAAGCCGTGCACTTGGCGTTCAAATCCCCCGCGAGAATAATGGGCATTGGGGCCGCCCTTCTCACCGCCTCCAAGAGCTCGCCGAGGAAAACCTCAAACTCGGCCAGCTGTCTGTTTGGGGAGAAGTAAACCCCAAACACAAGGAATCTCCCCCAATGGGCCGATACGAAGCCCCGGCTCCTTTCCTTGGGGGAAAGAGGTTGGCCGCCGCTAGCGCTGCAGATGGCGACAGTACCCGATGTATCACCAACCCAATTGGACCGGGTTGGGATGTGGTACGGTTCTGCCACCACCGCAAAGTCAATCTTCCACTGCGCCAGAGCCTGGAACAACAGGTCCTGGGCACCGGGGCAGTGGTTAAGATTAGCCTGGAGGAAATGTAGACGATCACTATCCATTATTGTGATCGACTATCATTTCCTCCTGTTGGCCTTGCGACCGACCCTCCCTTTCCGAAGCCGGGGTCCTTCCGGCTTTATCCCTTCGAGCTCCCTTTTTGGGAGGGACACAGCTCCTCCCACCAATCGAATGATTGGCTGCCCTGCCTGCACCAGCGCAGACCACGCAGTGGGGCTTGGCCGAGCAGTCAGCAGCCTTGTGGCCTTCCTGACCGCAGCGATAGCAGAGCTGGCTGCGGTCAGTGACACTTGTGCACCGCTGCCTCGTGTGACCTATCTCTAGGCAGCGGTAGCACTTCATAGGCCGTGCCTCCATGGTGTGGACTCTTGCTGAGCTCCAGCCTACCAAAAGTCGCTCTGCCGCGGACAGGGTGTTGGCGGCCGCAACAGGACACTGAACCCACATTGTTCCAGTGCCACCCGGACCAGGGCGTATCTCGCCCCCCTTCACATGCTCCGTAGTGCAGCCAGTTTTTGCGACGACCGCAGCCAGCACATCTTCCTTGACTACAGAGTCGTCTAGGCCCGACACACGGATCGTGGAGCATTTGATTGGCCTGGACACCCTTGCTGCGCCTGCCAGAACGTCACGCAGCTTTTGAGCCAGGCAGTCGGCCTTTTCGTTATCGACCCCCTTCGGGAGCTCGATAATGCGCGCTCCCGTGGCGGCCTTCCTAATCCTGACTCCGTCCGAGATGCCCAGGTCCGCCAGTTTAACCTCTTGACGAGCCTTGATCAAGGCTTCCTTATAGGTGGCCCCTCGTTCCACTGCATCCTGCTGGAGCGTAATAACTACAGCTGCAGTGGTGGGGGCACGAGTCTTCCTCCTTTGCCGTTTCTTGGTTTTGGGCTGGGAAGCCGGTTCCGGCTTGGGGCCCTGCTGGGGCTGCGACTTGCCTGAGCCAGTGTTTAGAGCTGGCTTCTTTTTCTTCTTCCCCTTTTTACTGACTACCACATTCCAAGCCTCCTCCGTACGAGGAGGTGGAGTGGCGCCATTGGGGATCGAAGAAGAGGTTTTCTGGGACTGCTTGGATGTAGAAGCCGAACCAGATTTCGCCAGAGGAGGCTCGGGCCGCTCCGAGATTAAAGTGACAGCAGCATCATTTTTCCTGTCCGCGGCCAGAGGTGGGCGCATGCGTTTTGGTGGCAGAAGACGGTCCTCCAGTGAGCACAGCCTCGCTCCAACCATTGTCGAGACCCGCTCCATCAAGGCGTGGGAGAAATCTTCAAGCACCGCATTGAGTCCACTAACCGTAGTCGGGGCCGAGTCGCTGCGAATGGTCTGTTTCTCCCCAACAGCCACCTGTGTCGTTTCACCATGGGACAAAGCCGACCTTATGGTAAGCTCCCGGAGATCTTTCCGCATTTGATCCATATCCGCCCGGAGCGTTATCATCCTATCCCGAAGAATGAAATTTTCCGCCTCCAGCTTTTTTACCTCCTTAGAGACAGTGCACTTCGAAAGATCCTCTACGGCCTCCTGAATGCACGCGACAGCCTTATTCAAGTTCCCCACGTATTTACCGCACAAATTGCGCGACGTCTTTGCCACATGAGTGACCATCTCCAGACTCGCTCTGATGTTCTTTTTTAGGTCGGACGCCGTGGCTGGCGCTGGCCCTGCCCCCTCCAAGTGCGACTCAGGGACCCCCGAGCCTCTTAGGGGCGGAAGGCGGCGCGCCAGGTCTTCCAGTTTTGAGTCATCCTCGAGGCGTTGCGCCTCGCGTTTATCTTCGTTAAGTTTGGCCTGGGCCGCTGCTAACCCTACGTATTTGCCGGTGGTAGGCGGGCGGCCCCGACCTCTCTTTGACGGAGGCTTCACTCTGCCTTTGGCCAAAGCGGGAACAGGTTCCGTGCCTGAGTCAGATGCTCCACCAGAGAGCGATCGCTTCCGTCGGGAACGCATCTCTGTCTCAGAGTGAGACCCCACCGTAATAAGACTGGCCTGAGAGCCAGTATCAGATTCCGTAGACATGCCATGGTCGTTGGTGTCGTCGCATACCATCTGGGTATGCGACTCCACCGCCAAGTCGATAAAATCCAGGTCGCCAGAAGCAAAATCGTTAAAATGAGAAGAAGAGCCAAGTTCGTGTTCACGAGAGCCAGCAGCCTCCTGCTGACCCACGACGCAATTTTTACCCACCCCAGAGTACGGAGGGCAGCCCACTGAAGAATCATCAGTGGGGTGGGATTCCCCTGCATCGCAGGGACCCACCTGGGGACACATTTTAAAATTACGTGTGTTGTCCATATTTGCTATGTTAGTTTGTTTTAGAGGCGTACCCTTTCTCTAGGATACGCGGCCCCGCCTGACGGGCTCAAAAGAGCCCCGCCGGGAACAACGCGGCCGAGTCAAACTGACCCGCCGCCCTCCGGTGGTTACATCTCAATGATGCAACCACCCCACCTTGGGTTGGTTCGCGCCGGCAAGCCGGTACCCCCCATATCTGGGGGGCATTCCCCTATCCACCACCCGGGGGACGCGCCCGATAGCAGACCCACCTGCCACGGGACCCCAACCTAACCTAACCTAACCTAACCTAACCTAACCTAACCTAACCTAACCTAACCTAACCTAACCTAACCTAACCTAACCTAACCTAACCTAACCTTTTTTTTTTTTTTTTTTTTTTTTTTTTTTTTCGTGGGGAAATCCTCATGGATACCCGCCGCCTTGGGGACGACGGCAGGTTATGCCGGACTCCTACCGGCTAAAACCCCACGGTGTTCCATCTCTACGCCTGTACGCCGGGAACCCGAGATACCCCGAAGGATTCTTCCGCATACCCGGCAGCGTCGGCCTATACGGGCCAAATCTCTGGAAGGGGAGGACTGGAGCGATTCCTCCCCTGTACTACATTTGAGTGGCGCGCGGGAACACGCGCATCGCCATCTCGAGCCTTGAAAATTTGGACGCCGGACTTCCCCAAGTCCGACGCCCATTGCTCTTAAAGAGAAGTGCCTGGCGGAGGCTTGACTCCGGCTGCAAATTTCTTCCCTTTCTTCTTTGCGGGGTTTGCTGCTGCACAAGCAGCGCTCCCCAAACAATGTCCCACAGGTTTTTCCGCCGTAGAGCACAGAGCGCAATGTGGCGAAGCACCACATTCCCTGGCCGGATGACCAGCCTGGCCGCATCGATAACAAATGTCGCTGCGGTCCACCTCCGAGGAACCTAACCTAACCTAACCTAACCTAACCTAACCTAACCTAACCTAACCTAACCTAACCTAACCTAACCTAACCTAACCTAACCTAACCTAACCTAACCTAACCTAACCTAACCTAACCTAACCTAACCTAACCTAACCTAACCTAACCTAACCTAACCTAACCTAACCTAACCTAACCTAACCTAACCTAACCTTTTTTTTTTTTTTTTTTTTTCGTGGGGAAATCCTCATGGATACCCGCCGCCTTGGGGACGACGGTGGGTTATGCCGGACTCCTACCGGCTAAAACCCCACGGTGTTCCATCTCTACGCCTGTACGCCGGGAACCCGAGATACCCCGAAGAATTCTTCCGCATACCCGGCAGCGTCGGCCTATACGGGCCAAATCTCTGGAAGGGGAGGACTGGAGCGATTCCTCCCCTATACTACATTTAAGTGGCACGCGGGAACACGCGCGCGCCATCTCGAGCCCTAGGAATTGGGCGCCGGACTTCCCCAAGTCCGACGCCCAAGGCTCTAAGGGGTAGGGCGCGGTGGAGGCTTTGCGCCGGCCGATGCCCTCCCCTTCTTCGGTGGGTGCGCTACAGTACACGCAGCGCTACCCGAACAGTGCGCAGCAGGTTTCCCCGCCGCCGTGCAGATGACGCAGAGCGGCGGAGACGTACATTTCCCGGCCAGGTGGCCGGCCTGCCCGCAGCGGTAGCACAGACCGCTGCGGTCATTCTCTTCTTTGCAGTTGCCAACAACGTGCCCCGGAGTTAGGCAACGGTAACATCTCAATGGCCTCGGCGGCAGGATTTTTACCTGCGCCGAGGACCAGCCGACGGTCAGCCGTCCCCCCTCCGAGGCCTTTTTGGCCGCTGCCACCGGGCAACGCACCCAGGCGGTGCCTCTACCTGTTGTGTCGCGGCGTACATCTCCCGCCTTGATGGATGCCGTTGGGCATCCACCAACCCGGGAGATCGCCGCGATTACTTCCTCAGAGGTCACCGAGTCGTCCAGCCCCGAAAGGCGCATCTCTGCGCACTTCATGGGCCGGCCAACTCGGATGACCTCTTCTCCAAACACCTCTCGAATCTTGCCAGCTAAGGCATCGGCCTTCTCGCCAGACTCCGTACCCGGCAGCTCCAAGATTCGCTGCCCCGACACTCCCACCTTGAACTGCACGGTGGTTATGCCGAGGTCAGCGAGCGCAATCTTTTGCGTCGCCTCGCGCAGAACATTGGCGTAGGTTACGCCTCGCTCCTCAGCCTCCGGCTGCAACGTAAGTGTTACAGCCGAGGACTGAGGGAGGCGCAACCTCACCGGCCTCCTTGGATTTTGAACCGCAGGCGGTGGCTTAGGTCCCGCCTTTGGTTTCTTGGCCTTCTTGAGCACCTTGACCCATTCTCCCTCTTCTGAGGACTGGGGTTTCGGTGGTTCAAGGTTTGTTTCTACGCGAGGCGGCGCAGAAGGTTGCGGCCCTTCCTTGGTCCGCTTCCCCCCTTTCGTCTGCCCCTTATTTGTGCCACCTCGTTTCCCCTTCTGGGGTTTAGGGGCAGTGCCCGAGTGAGCACCGGACTTAGCCTCAGTAGGCGGTACGTCGTGCGCAAGAGGAGGGCGGATGCGCTCCTCGGGGAGCAGTCTCCCCTCCATCGCGTCGAGACGCGCACTCACCATGGTCCCAACCTGGACCATGATGGTACGCGTCATCTCCTCGAGAGGCAACTGGGGCGGCTGAGCCATCCGAGTGCGCAGCTCCGCCACGTCCTTACGCAGCGCTGCCACCTCCGACTGCAGACGGGCATTTTCCGCCTGCAGTCTCTCCGTCTCGTCGGAAGTGGAGCGCTTGCTCAGCCGCTCCACCGCCTGAGCGATCTGGTCCGCCGCATTTTTTAGGGCCTTTACGTCCGTGCCCTTCAGGTTCTTACACCTTCCAGCCACTGTTTTTATTAGGCCCACATTTGCCACAATGCGGGGCACCAGACCTAACTCATCACCTAGAGGGCTCTCGTCCCCCGTCGCACTCGACTCGGAGAGACGAGAGATCTTCGCCTTCGCCAAACTCAGCTCCTTGGCGTACTCCTCTTCCGCCCGGAGCCTGAGCTCTTCACGCTTTGCCGCGTTTTCCGCCTCTTTGGCCCTAGCCAGGCCGACGTACTCGCCCGTCGTTGGAGGGCGACCCCTCCCCCTCTTGGCAACACTACTACTAGGCCGAGGAATCAACATCCCTGAGGAGTGACCACCTAATTCCTCGATCCTGCGCTTCAGAGTGTTGTCGGACGGAACCGACACCAACGAGTCGTCGGAGTCAAACTCCGATCCTGTGTCCTCCTCAAAAACAAGTCTACCCGTTACCGGGTCAGCGGTACCGGGCTGTGACCAATGAACTACGGGTTTAATGCCCCCTCTGGCAGAAGATTCTGCCGAAGCAGATTTGTTTTTTTCAAAATTCTCCATACTGTTCCCACGATTGTAGGGGAAAAACAACCGTCGATCCGGGCAGAGCCCCCTTTGCCCGGACAAGCCTACTACTACAGGAGGCCGACCGGTATCCTGAGGGTGTTAACGACTTTTCCTTGTCGGGTTTTATTGACTCTCCATGTCTCGGCCCGGCCAATGAAGGCTCGGCCGCGGTCGTCTGGAGCCGCTAGCACATAACAACGACACTCCAGACGATAACGCCCCTCCCCCCCGGCGGTGGCAAGGAAGGAAAGAATTCCTTCCCTGCCTGCTCTGCGGTAGTGTAAGTACACACAGAGCCCGCCCCTGCCCCTCCACTGTGCCCTCTGAAAACCAGAGGGACACGTGGAGAAACGAACGTGTCGGGTTATTCGCCAATGGGCAGTGACTTCACCCAAAAAACGGATGAAGTCACTGCCCATCGCCCAGGGTGCACCGGCTCAACTGAGCACTCGAGGAGGTTACCCGACCTAGCACCCCAACCTAACCTAACCTAACCTAACCTAACCTAACCTAACCTAACCTAACCTAACCTAACCTAACCTAACCTAACCTAACCTAACCTAACCTAACCTAACCTTTTTTTTTTTTTTTTTTTTTAGGTGGGGAAATCCTCATGGATACTCGCCGCCGTGGGGACGACGACGGGTTATGCCGGACTCTTACCGGCTAAAACCCCACCGTGTTCCTCCTCATCGAGTTGCCGTAGAGCCCGAGTGCCCGTGAAGAATCTTCCGCACTCTACGGCAGCGACCGACCATACCAGGTCTCATCTCTCTTTGGCCTTGACAGGCTAACAGGCCTTTAGGTGATGCGTGGGAACACGCACACAACCACCTCGAGTCTCTATGATCGGACGCCGGACCCCCCAGCCCGACGCCCAGAGACTCAGAAATTACGGGGGGGGCAGACCGCGAGCAAACGCAGCCCGTCTGCGCCCCGTGCGTCTTTGGCGGATCGGGAGTTCAGAAGTTGCCTCCCTCTCCCTCTCCGCCATCTCCTTCTGGAGCATTACTGCCTCACAGAAGGAGAGAACCGCTTGCCACGATACCTCGCTGTCGACCATAGCGCGGACCACGGCCGGCAGCGAGAGGTCTAAAACTACATGGGAGAGCTCACTGCGCTCTCCCGCCCACGCAGGGCACTCCTGCAGCACATGCTGCGCCGTCTCGTCGAGACAGCCGTCGCAGTGGTGGCACCTGGCTGTCGGCTCTCTTCTCGCTATTCGACACAGATACCTCCCGAAGCACCCATGCCCCGAGAGGATCTGCGTCATGCGGAAGGTAAGGACGCCATGTTGCCTACCCAACCACCGCTTTAGAGTCGGACGAACTGCCTCGACTGTTGCCACACCGGCACTGGGTTCTACCAGCCTCGTCTTCCATGCTTTTATGGCACGTCTACGCAGTTTTGCCCTCTTGTGCTCCACCTCTCGTGGTGCTGGCAAACTGCCCCGCCTTTGCGCCTCCTCACGCCAGCGATATACTGACGCGAGGGATCTCGCATCAAGATCCCAGGGCAGGCTTCCAGCCAGCACGCACGCCGCCTCGTTGGAGATTGTGCGGTATCCCCTTATCACCCTGATAGCCATCACACGCTGCGGTTTCCGCAGTAGTGCGATGTTCTGGCTTATCAGGGTGTCCGCCCACACTGGGGCTCCGTACAGAGCCATGGACCGCACAACCCCCATATATAGCCGCCTGCAGGTGTTGCTTGGGTCTCCAATGTTTGGCAACAACCCCCCAAGAGCCATCGCCGACCCGAGCAGTCTTGGGACTAACTTCTTGAAGTGGGCCACGAAGTTCCACCGGCTGTCCAGCTCGAGGCCGAGATACCTCATGGAGGGCTGGATTCCAATTCTTGTTCCACCCACGATAATATGGGCGTCTGAGGGTGGCGACCTCCGAGGCCCATGGAAGCATAAGGCCTCGGATTTATTTAGAGCCACCTCAAGGCCTAGAAGCCGAATGCGGGCCACAATCGCTGCCACCCCTGCCGTTGCCAAAACTTTGGCGTCGCGGTACTCTGGTGCCTTTGCCGTCACAAGCGTATCGTCGGCATAACAGATCACCCCGACGCCCCTGAGTGTTCTGCCCCGTAGTACCCAGTCGTACCCGATGTTCCACAGAAGCGGTCCTAGAACCGATCCCTGTGGAACACCGCACGACATCCTTCGTCGCCCCCATTCGTGCCGCCCCGGGTAGGTCACGAACCTGTCAGACAGGTACGTCGAGATGATCTGGCGCAGGTAGAGTGGCACTCCATGGTACCGGAGTGCCTCCCTTATGCAACTCCAGGGCAGGGTGTTAAACGCGTTGGCGATGTCTAGAGACACCGCCACCACCACCCCGCCCTGGGCAACTGCTTCCTGCGCCAGGGCCCTCACTCTTAGTATGGCGTCCACTGTGGATCTTCCACTGCGGAAACCATATTGAGCATCTGACAAGTCCGGACCCACATGTTCAAGGTGGCTGATGAGGCGGTGAGCTACAATCCGCTCGAAGAGCTTTGCCACCTCATCTAGCAGCACTATCGGACGGTAGGCGGACGGCGAATCCACCGGACGCCCTGGCTTCCTAAGGAGTACCAGACGGCCTGTCTTCCACGACTGTGGGATGTGGCTCTGGGCCAGACAGGCATCGAACATCCTCAGGAGCCTTCCACCGAGTTCGTCCATGGAGAGGACCCAAGCGCGACCGGGTATACCATCTGGTCCGGGAGCAGTGTTTTTGGCACGCAACCTAGACACCGCTGCATGCAGCTCCGCTTCGGTGACCTCTGGCACGCCAGGTTCCCCCTCTTCTGCTGATGGCGAGGCCATCGTTGGTGACAAGTGCTCCTCACGAAGCGGGAACAGTGTTGCTACCACCGTCTCTAGGAGGGCTGGCTCGAGGGTCCGCGTCAGTGGTGGCGTCCACGTTCGCAGTTTCCCTCTCGCCATCTTATACGGCCGCCCCCAGGGGTCTCGGCTTAGGGTTCCGAGCAACTCCTCCCTCGCTTGCTTCTTAGCCTCTCGAATGGCCACCTTCAGGTCCTTCTTGACCGCCTTATAGGAGGCGTAAAGAGCGCTCTCTTCTTCTGGGTTCCTACGCCGCCTTCTGCGACATCGAGTGTACCGGCGTCTCGCCCCCACGCAAGCTTCGCGTAGCTGCGCGAGATCCGCGGACCACCAGTACACCTGTCGTCTGGCTGGGTGCCGCCTGGACCGGGGCATGGACGAGTCACAGATTTGCGACATCGCCTCCGTAAACCAGGAAGCTTCCTCCTCCACAACCACAGGGCCGTCGGGAGGGCTCACCCAGGCCTTCACTATGGCCGCCTCCATCAGTTTGTTTTTGTCCAGGTGCCTCAACTGCCACCTCGGACCGTCCATGGGTCTCGGGCCACTAGGGTCTCGGAGTAGCGTGGAGACACTATACCGAATATATCGGTGATCCGACAGCGTCTCCACGCCCCCCATCACTGTCCACCCCTGCACACGAGCCGCCAGGGCAGGGCTAGCAAACGATACATCGACTATGGAGCCGCCCTCCTGCCGTACGCACGTGTGCATGGACCCTCGATTGAGGACGGTCAGGCCATTGGTCACCAACCACTCCTCCAATTCCTCACCATACGCATTCGTTGCAGGAGATCCCCAAACCGTTGACTTGGAGTTGAGATCCCCCGCAACTAGCACAGGGTGAGGGCGACACCGTTCGATCACATCCCCGAGGTGATCGAGGTAGTTCTCAAATTCGGCGCGCGTCTTATTGGGGGAGAAGTAGGTTCCCACCACCACAAAATCTTTCACCTGGACAGCTACGTATCCTCTACCCCTTATCGCGCCTGCAAGGGGAGAGAAACCGGCACCCGCTTGGACGATTATTGTCACCGACCCGTCACTATCCCCCACCCAGTTGTCTCTGGGTGGGACAAAGTAAGGCTCGGCGACGATAGCCACTTGAATGGACCACTGTGCCATACTCTGGAGAAGAAGGTCCTGAGCATTGGCACAGTGGTTTATATTAGTTTGCAGGAATCCTATCGCAGCCATTATTTACCTGCGTTAGGATTCCCACTTCCGGCAGATTCGCCGTAACGCTTCTGGGTATTCTCGGTTGGCCTCTTCTTTTTGTGGGCAGCGGAGCAACTTGTACTGCCCACACTGTGATCTGCAGGTTTTTCTCTTGCCGCACAGACCACGCAATGCTGTTTTGCTGTGCATCCCCTCGCGATGTGGCCGGGCTCACCACAGCGGTAGCATAGGCTACTGCGGTCCACCTCCGCTTTACACGTGGCGCGCACGTGGCCCGGCTCCAGACATTTAAAACACCGCAAGGGCCTCTGCTGCAGGACGTTGACTTGAGCAGAGGACCACCCAACGGTGAGCCTGCCCTCCTCCGCCGTCTTCTTTACGGCGGCCACAGGGCAACGAACCCACGCCGACCCAGCACCTGAGCGGACACGGCGGATCTCACCCACCTTGACGGATGTGAGCGGACATCCACCAGCCTTCGAGACCGCCGCGATCAGCTCCTCTGTCGACACCGAGTCGTCCAGGCCCGAGATGAGCATTTCGGCGCATTTCGTGGGTCTAGAGACCCGGACAGCCTCCTCCCCAAGAACCTCGAGCAGCTTTTGAGCCAAGGCGTCAGCTTTATCCCCGCTCGAGGCCCCCGGAATCTCCAGTACGCACGCGCCCGTAACCCCTGTGCGTGGTCTGATCGCTGGGATGCCAAGGCTTTCCAGGCTAAATGCCTCCTTCGCCTTTAGTAGGACCTCCCTGTATGTCAACCCCTCCTTCTCCGCCTCCGGCTGCAACGTTATCGTTACAGCCGAAGAAGAGGGTTGACGAAGTTTGGGCTGCTTGGGCAACTTCTGGCTTTTAGCCCTTGGCTGCACTTTTTTGCCCCCCTTTCCAATGTTAATCCAATCCTCCGGATTGGACTGCGGTGTCTCTTGGTTTGGCTCAGTCTCAGGTGACAGGCCAGTCCCACCTCTCTTCTTTCTTTTCCTTTTTTTCCTCTTGTTGCCCTCCGCTTGCTTAGGTTCGAGTACCGGACGCGGACCAGTACTTTCCTCAGCACGGGGTGGGTTGTCACCGGCCAGAGGGGGGCGGAGGCGAGTGCCCGCGGGCTCCCTCGCCGCCTCTATGCGCGCATCCACCATGGTCCCCACTTGGATCATTACGGTACGCATCATCTCATCAAAAGAGGATGGCCTGACGTCGACGTCGATCGCGCGTGGCGGGGGCACAAAAGGCAAAGAGGGAGACCGAACGACCCGCACCCGCAGTTCCGCTAGCTCCTTTCTTAGCTCAGCCACTTCGTGCTGGAGGCGAGTGTTAGCCGCCTCCAGTTGAGCTGTCCTCTCGGTGGAGTTGAGCTGGAATTGGGCCTGCACATTCTCGGCTGCATCTTTAAGCTTTTTTACAAATTTCCCCTGCAGGTTTTTAGAGTTGGCGGCGACATGCCTGATTTCCGCCACGCTAAACGCTATGCTTTGAGTCATATTAAGTCCCTCTTGACTGCCACCCGACAAAGAGGTGGAGTCAGAGAGACGAGACCTCTCGTTCTCTTCATAGAGCTTCTTCTCCGCTCGGAGTCGCATCTCCTCCCTCGACGCAGCATTTAGGATCTCCTTGGCCTTGGCCAATCCAACATACTGACCAGTGGTAGGGGGGCGGCCGCGCCCCCTCTTCACCACTGGATTTTTAACTACAGAGCTGGGTGACACAGTCATGTCATCCAACTCTTCAAGCCGACGTTTCCTGTTACCCTCCCCCTCCTCCATGAAGGACAACACCGACCTTACACTTGAAGTGTCAGAGTCACAACCATCGCTCATAAGAACCTGAGCATCGTCCTCTAACACTACACTAACTCCAGCACAACCCGAAGGCAATACTGGAGAACCATCTCCTCCACATCTACTTTTTGTTTTGTTTAATTTTTCCATATTTAAACCCACGAGTGTGGGGGAAATAAACAGTCGATCCGGGCAGAGCCCCCGATGCCCGGACAAGCCTACTACTACAGGAGGCCGACCGGTATCCTGAGGGTGTTAACGACTTTTCCTTGTCGGGTTTTATTGACTCTCCATGTCTCGGCCCGGCCAATGAAGGCTCGGCCGCGGTCGTCTGGAGCCGCTAGCACATAACAACGACACTCCAGACGATAACGCCCCTCCCCCCCGGCGGTGGCAAGGAAGGAAGGAATTCCTTCCCTGCCTGCTCTGCGGTAGTGTAAGTACACACAGAGCCCGCCCCTGCCCCTCCACTGTGCCCTCTGAGAACCAGAGGGACACGTGGAGAAACGAACGTGTCGGGTTATTCGCCAATGGGCAGTGACTTCACCCAAAAAACGGATGAAGTCACTGCCCATCGCCCAGGGTGCACCGGCTCAACTGAGCACTCGAGGAGGTTACCCGACCTAGCACCCCAACCTAACCTAACCTTTTTTTTTTTTTTTTTTTTTGCGCTGGGAAAAAATGCATTACGCATCCCCCCCCGATGAGGGACGGGAGGGGTATGTGGGACTCCCCGGTGCGTGTCACCGGTATACCCACTAAAATAACCCAGCGGCACTCCCGCTTCGCCCGGATGGCAGGGGACTGGGAGACCAGCAGAGCCTTTACGTCCAGTCCCCCACCGGCGATCGCCCGCCTTTCGGCGGGCCCTACTACGCTCCTCTGCACAGGGAGGAGCCCGGGAATGACCGTGAGTGCCCGGCCATTCCCCTTACCGTGAGGGTGGTGAGTAGTGCAATGCGGGCGTAGGTGCCCCCGCACCTGCCGCCCGCTACTCACCGCCGGGAGGATGAAGACGGTTGTGCAACCGCCTTCTCCTGCCCCTTCTCCGCCGACGGAGTGGTGCCGCGAGTGGATCGTCCTCCCGCGCACGCTCCGCCTCCTCCTTCTGTGATATGACGAGTTCACAGAAGGAGGCGACCGCCGCCCATGCCTCCTCACCGCCCAGCATGGCGTTGACCACGCTGGGAAGCGAGAGGTCTCGTCCGACCGCCGCGACCAAGTCCAGGCGCGGCTCGGACCACGACGGGCACACCTCGAGCGTGTGCTGCGCCGTGTCCTCCGCCGCGCCACAGCCATGGCACGACGGGGTTTCCTCCCTTCCGATCCGGTGCAGGTACGATCCGAAGCAGCCGTGCCCGGACAATACCTGAACCAGACGAAAGGAGAGGAAACCGTGCGACCGCCCGAGCCAATCTTGTAGGACTGGCCCGAGTGCGTCCAGTGTTCGGCGGCCGAAGGTTGCGGCGGCGAGGTCCTCCGCCCAATGTTTGACGGTTGCGGTCCTCGCCTGCTGCCGAACGGCCTCCCGCTCTTCCAGGGCCGGGCGCTCCCCGAGTGCTCTCCGCCCCGCCGTCCACTCGTACACTCTGGCGAGCACCCACGCCTCGAGCTCCCAAGGCGGGGTACCAGCCAGAGCGCACGCGGCCGCGAAACTCGTCGACCGGTACGCCCTCGCCACCCGTTGTGCAATGGCCCTTTGGGGCCGACGGATGGCGGCGGCATTCTCCCTCCTCTGGAGGGAGTCTGCCCATATGGGGGCCCCGTAAAGGGCCATGCTCCTTAGGATGCCGGCATACAGACGCCGGCACCGCACGCTAGGCCCCCCCAGGTTTGGGAGGAGCCACGAAAGGGCGCCCGCGGCCTTTAGCAAGCGCGTCGACAGCCCGCTGAAGTGCGGGCCGAAGCGCCACCTGCTATCTAGTGTAAGGCCCAGATATTTCATCTGGGCCCTTACGTCTATCCTGACGCCCTCCACTAAGATGTGGGCGCCAGGCGGGGGGCGCTTCCGGGGTCCATGAAAGAACACGGCCTCGGTCTTGTGCAGCGCCACCCTCAATCCCAGGCGGCGGATCCTCCCTGCGACGAGGCCTCCGCCCGCCGAGGCCAGACTGGCCGCCTCCCCGAAAGTCCCCCCTCGGGCAGTGAGGAGGGTGTCATCTGCATAGCAGATGACACTCGTGCCGCCGAGAAGGGTCCCCCGCAGGAGCCAATCGAAACCGATGTTCCAGAGGAGTGGTCCTAGAACCGACCCCTGTGGAACACCGGTCTCGACGCAGTATCGCCGAAGGCAGCCAGTCTTGTCCACGAGGAGGACCGCTCGGTCCTCCAAGTAGCTGGCCAGGAGGCCCCGCAGGTATTGAGGCACTCCGTGGAACCGAAGTGCCTCTATGATGGTGGGGTGGGGGATGGAGTTGAAGGCGTTGGCTATGTCGAATGACACGGCCAACAATCCATCCCCCGTTTCCACAGCCTCCTTCACCTGGCCCTTGAGCCTGGCCAGGGCGTCCACTGTCGAACGCTCAGCCCGAAAACCGAACTGAGCGTCCGACAGGTCCGGTCCAACTCCCCGCAGGTGAGCCTTCAGGCGGGCTGCGATGATCCCCTCGAACATCTTACCGACCTCATCGAGCAGAACGATGGGCCGGTATGCCGAAGGGGAGTCCGCCGGGCGCCCCTCCTTACGGAGAAGGCACAACTGCCCCTCCTTCCAAGGCTTCGGGAACCTCTTGGACGCGAAGCATGCGCTGAAGAGGTCCCGAAACCTTTTCTCCATTTGGGTGGAGGCGATGGCCACCACCCTTGCGGGGATGCCGTCCGGGCCCGGAGCGGTCTTTTTGGGCCGGAGGCGACGGATCGCTGCCTCGAATTCCTCCTTCGTCACCTCGGAGACGTTCTCATCCGGCGGGGCCGCCGCTTGCGGGGGGTCCATCGCTGGTGGGGTGAAACTGTCCCTGCACGGAAACAGGGACCGTACCACCCCATCCAGCAATGTCGGCTCTAGGGTCTCGGCTACTGGGGGACCAAAAGGGCGCAGTTTATTGCGCGCCGCCTTGTATGGTCTCCCATACGGGTCTTTGTCGAGACCCTCCAGCATCTCAGCTCTCGCCGAGTCCTGGGCGGCGCCCATTGCCGACTTGAGGACCCTCTTTGCCTCTACGTATAATTCGTAGAGGCGATCCTCGTTGGCCTCGTCTCGTGTCGCGCGTCGCCGGCTCCTCGTGAAGGCCCTCCTGGCCGCCACACACGCAGCCCGGAGCCCCGCCAACTCCTTCGACCACCAATAGACGGCGCGTCGGGGAAGCAAACGGCGAGACCGAGGCATGCTGGAGTTACACACCTCGGTCAGGGACCCTCTCAGTTGGGCCGCTGCGGCGTCCACGTCCAGGCCATCGCAGGGAGGCGAGAGCCAATCCTGGATGAACGCCGCCTCTGCGGCCGCCTCTCGGTCTAGGCGGGTGAGGGCCCACCGTGGGAACGGGGATTGGCCCGAGGGGGGCCATCCCCCGGGGGCCTTGGGTGGAGATATCGAACCGCACGTATCGGTGGTCCGATAGAGTCTCCACCGGCTCCACCCGCCAGCCCTCAACGCGGGCGGCTAGCGCGGGGGTGGCGAAAGTGAGGTCCACTATTGACCCCCCGTTCCGCCGCACACACGTATGAATTGTCCCTCTATTTAGGAGGGACAGCCCGGACGACGCTGCCCAGGGTGCGATTGCGCGTCCCCGGGCGTCGGTGACGTGGTCACCCCAAGCCGCCGACCTGGCATTCAGGTCCCCCAATACGAGCACCTGACGCGGCGCCGCCCTTCCGGCCACGGCGGTGAGGACTTCGAGAAAAGTCTCGAATTCCGAGAGCGTCCTATTGTTAGGGGAGAAATAGACCCCCACCAGGGCTATGTCTCCCCACGCGGCGGCCACGTATCCCGGTCCCCTTTCTAAGAGCGAAAGGGGAGGGGAGTCTGTGGAAGACCGCGCCACAATTGCCACCAAACCGTCTCCACTCCCCAGCCAGCGGCCGGGGACCGAGTACGGCTCGGCGACTACCGCCACGTCCACCAACCACTCGGCCATGACCTGGACCAGCAGGTCCTGGGCCTTTAAACAGTGGTTGATGTTCGTCTGAAGGATGCGATGTACGACCTGCATTATTCGGACATCGCTCCCCTCTCGTCAGCAGCCGCCGAAGCTTCGGCGACGGTGGTGGCGGTAGGCCGGGTTGGCGCCTGCGCTTTGCCCTTCTTTGGAGGAGGTTTGCAGGACCTCCCACTCATAACGTGGTCCGCTGGGCGACCACTAGCTGCGCACACCACGCAGTGCGGCTTGGCGGCCGTACAGGAGGCAGCCTTGTGCTCCCTGTTCCCGCAGCGGTAGCAGCAGTCCGCCCTGTCCACCTCGGACGGACAGAGAGCCCGGGTGTGACCGATTCCAAAGCACTTGAAGCAGCGCAAAGGCTGTTCTTCAAGCGCCCGGACCACAATCGAGCTGAGCCCCACTTGCAGCCGTTTCTTTGAAACGACTGCCTTGGCTGCGGCAATTGGGCACTCGACACGGATGGTGCCCATGCCACCGCGGCCGGGCCTAATGGCCCGGCCTTGCACCGCTGCGACGTCACAGCTTCCTGCCGCTGCGACCGCCGCCACCACCTCCTCTTTGGTGACCGTGTCGTCGAGGCCGGTCACCTCTAGGGCCACGGTCTTGACGGGCCTGACGACTTTAGCCGCATCCGCGATGACCTCTCGCAACTTTGTTGCGAAGAGGTCTGCGCTCGCGCTGCCTTGGGCTCCCGCGAACTCAAACAGCCGGGCGCCCGTTTGCGTGTGGCGGCAGGTAACTGCGCCAATCCCTAGCTGCGTGGGATTGGCATTGGTACGAGCCCGTTTCAGAACGGACTCGTACGTCTCACCCCGCTCCATAGCCTCCGGGGTGAGCGTCACCACTACGGCCGCGGTTTTGGGAGGAACTAGCTTCCTCCCGCCGACGGGAGCAGTGGTGTCGGGCTTAGGGGCCGACTTTCCCCCCCCACCTTTCCCCTTCCCCTTGCCAGTCGCTTTGGACTGGCGGGGAGGGATGGTGACAGGGGTGGAGGTCGGTGTCGCCTTTTTTGGCTTGGCCTTCTTTTTCCTTCCGACCACCTCCTTCCAAGGCTGCTTGGAAGGGGTGGTGGAGGGCAGAAGGGCGTCCTCTCCCAGGAGCTCCTGCTCCGCCGCCTGATTGGCAGCAGACTCAGCCTCCGGTTCCGCATTAACAATTGGGTCCGGTTGTGTCGTCCCCGTTTTCCTCTTGTCCGCCGCGAGCAATGGTCGGACACGCCTCTCCGGCAAGAGCCGGTCCTCGATGCCAGCGAAGCAGGCACGGGTGAAGACCCTCTCCTCCGTAACTACTTTGCGGATTATCTCCGCAAGATCCGTGGAGGTGACGCCCTCTGCCAGCAGCCTTTCGGGAGCCTTTTCTGTCTGCTTCTCAGCCAGCTTCCCGTATAGCCGGTAGACCTCCTTCTGCAGGTGATCCACCCTCGCCTGCAGTTGCTGGGTCTCATCCGTGGCAGTGCGCTGCACCAGCTCACGGATGACGCCGAGCATGCTCGCTGCGCGACATTTCAACGCCTTTTGGAAGGTCCCCTTCAAATTAGAGGACTTCGAGGCGACCTCCACTATCCCCTCCTGGTCCTCCTGAGCCATCTGTTCTAGCTCAGCCAGAGAGTAGTCCGCGTAAAGGACGCTGGACGTGCCATAGCCAGCCTTGGCCCTACCGGAGCGCGCCTTCTGCTCTCTGGCAGCAACTTCCTCCTCCAGATCTTGCTGGACTTGCGCCCGTCTTGCCAGATTAAGCTGGCGTTGGGCGTCCTCCAGACCAACGTCGTGGGCAATGGCAACAGGGGCAGGGGGTGAGACCTTGCTCTTACCCTTACCCTTGGCCTTCCCCTTCTTCTTTTCGGGCTTACCCTTGACAGAGCCCGAAGAGCGTTCGGACTCTTGCCTCATGTAGGCCCTCTTCCGCGTCTGGAGGTCGCCTTCTTGGGCCTTCGGTCCAGAAGCCGACAAGCTCAGAGTGGACTCCACATCTGAGTCGGACGAGTCGTCCGCCCTGCTATAGAAGCTGGCCGCAGATGGTGCGCGGCTAGCTTCCGATGCCGAAGCGTCGACATCGGCGTGGCCCTGAGAAGGGCCTTTTGGTTGGCCCTGAGAAGGGCCTTTTGGGAGAAAACGCCCGGAGGCGTCCCGCAAAGGTTTTGACATTTTATCCGCTATTCATAAACACCCGCAGAAAGTTTATGAAAGCACAGTGCTCGTTTGCCGTCGGCCTGCCACTCCGTTACGGTGGTCAGGCGCGACGTTGCCCGGGGAACGCTACGTGGAAGCCAGCACTGTGGGGGGTTCCCCAACCTAACCTAACCTTTTTTTTTTTTTTTTTTTTTTTTTTTTTTTTTTGCGCTGGGAAAAAATGCATTACGCATCCCCCCCCGATGAGGGACGGGAGGGGTATGTGGGACTCCCCGGTGCGTGTCACCGGTATACCCACTAAAATAACCCAGCGGCACTCCCGCTTCGCCCGGATGGCAGGGGACTGGGAGACCAGCAGAGCCTTTACGTCCAATCCCCCACCGGCGATCGCCCGCCTTTCGGCGGGCCCTACTACGCTCCTCTGCACAGGGAGGAGCCCGGGAATGACCGTGAGTGCCCGGCCATTCCCCTTACCGCGAGGGTGGTGAGTAGTGCAATGCGGGCGTAGGTGCCCCCGCACCTGCCGCCCGCTACTCACCGCCGGGAGGATGAAGACGGTTGTGCAACCGCCTTCTCCTGCCCCTTCTCCGCCGACGGAGTGGTGCCGCGAGTGGATCGTCCTCCCGCGCACGCTCCGCCTCCTCCTTCTGTGATATGACGAGTTCACAGAAGGAGGCGACCGCCGCCCATGCCTCCTCACCGCCCAGCATGGCGTTGACCACGCTGGGAAGCGAGAGGTCTCGTCCGACCGCCGCGACCAAGTCCAGGCGCGGCTCGGACCACGACGGGCACACCTCGAGCGTGTGCTGCGCCGTGTCCTCCGCCGCGCCACAGCCATGGCACGACGGGGTTTCCTCCCTTCCGATCCGGTGCAGGTACGATCCGAAGCAGCCGTGCCCGGACAATACCTGAACCAGACGGAAGGAGAGGAAACCGTGCGACCGCCCGAGCCAATCTTGTAGGACTGGCCCGAGCGCGTCCAGTGTTCGGCGGCCGAAGGTTGCCGCGGCGAGGTCCTCCGCCCAATGTTGGACGGTTGCGGTCCTCGCCTGCTGCCGAACGGCCTCCCGCTCTTCCAGGGCCGGGCGCTCCCCGAGTGCTCTCCGCCCCGCCGTCCACTCGTACACTCTGGCGAGCACCCACGCCTCGAGCTCCCAAGGCGGGGTACCAGCCAGAGCGCACGCGGCCGCGAAACTCGTCGACCGGTACGCCCTCGCCACCCGTTGTGCAATGGCCCTTTGGGGCCGACGGATGGCGGCGGCGTTCTCCCTCCTCTGGAGGGAGTCTGCCCATATGGGGGCCCCGTAAAGGGCCATGCTCCTTAGGATGCCGGCGTACAGACGCCGGCACCGCACGCTAGGCCCCCCCAGGTTTGGGAGGAGCCACGAAAGGGCGCCCGCGGCCTTTAGCAAGCGCGTCGACAGCCCGCTGAAGTGCGGGCCGAAGCGCCACCTGCTATCTAGTGTAAGGCCCAGATATTTCATCTGGGCCCTTACGTCTATCCTGACGCCCTCCACTAAGATGTGGGCGCCAGGCGGGGGGCGCTTCCGGGGTCCATGAAAGAACACGGCCTCGGTCTTGTGCAGCGCCACCCTCAATCCCAGGCGGCGGATCCTCCCTGCGACGAGGCCTCCGCCCGCCGAGGCCAGACTGGCCGCCTCCCCGAAAGTCCCCCCTCGGGCAGTGAGGAGGGTGTCATCTGCATAGCAGATGACACTCGTGCCGCCGAGAAGGGTCCCCCGCAGGAGCCAATCGAAACCGATGTTCCAGAGGAGTGGTCCTAGAACCGACCCCTGTGGAACACCGGTCTCGACGCAGTATCGCCGAAGGCAGCCAGTCTTGTCCACGAGGAGGACCGCTCGGTCCTCCAAGTAGCTGGCCAGGAGGCCCCGCAGGTATTGAGGCACTCCGTGGAACCGAAGTGCCTCTATGATGGTGGGGTGGGGGATGGAGTTGAAGGCGTTGGCTATGTCGAATGACACGGCCAGCAATCCATCCCCCGTTTCCACGGCCTCTTTCACTTGGCCTTTGAGCCTGGCCAGGGCATCCACGGTCGAACGCTCAGCCCGAAAACCGAACTGAGCGTCCGACAGATCCGGCCCAACTTCCCGCAGGTGAGCCTTCAGGCGAGCCGCGATGATCCCCTCGAACATCTTACCGACCTCATCGAGCAGAACGATGGGCCGGTATGCCGAAGGGGAGTCCGCCGGGCGCCCCTCCTTACGGAGAAGGCACAACTGCCCCTCCTTCCAAGGCTTCGGGAACCTCTTGGACGCGAAGCATGCGCTGAAGAGGTCCCGAAACCTTTTCTCCATTTGGGTGGAGGCGATGGCCACCACCCTTGCGGGGATGCCGTCCGGGCCCGGAGCGGTCTTTTTGGGCCGGAGGCGACGGATCGCTGCCTCGAGTTCATCCTTCGTCACCTCGGAGACGTCCTCATCCGGCGGGACCGCCGCTTGCGGGGGGTCCATCGCTGGTGGGGCGAAACTGTCCCTTAACGGAAACAGGGACCGTACCACCCCATCCAGCAATGTCGGCTCAAGGGTCTCGGCTACTGGGGGACCAAAGGGGCGCAGTTTGTTGCGCGCCGCCTTGTATGGTCTCCCATACGGGTCTTTGTCGAGACCCTCCAGCATCTCAGCTCTCGCCGAGTCCTGGGCGGCGCCCATTGCTGACTTGAGGACCCTAACCTAACCTAACCTAACCTAACCTAACCTAACCTTTTTTTTTTTTTTTTTTTTTTTTTTTAACGAGGAGAAATGCTCATGCATACCTCACCAGCTGGGGTTCGCTGGTGAGGTTATGTTGGACTCCCATCCTAAGGATGGACCTACCAACTAAAACTCCCCGGGACTCTCGCCACCGCTCTGAGGCCAGGTCGCAGGGCCCGCAAAAGCAATAACTGCTGCGACCTAGCGGCGACTGTCACGGATACCGTGACCCACACCAGATGCCAGGCATGTGCCTGGTGCCCTCTTGGAGAGCGCTCCGAATACCAAGGGCGCTCTTCAACCATGGGTCTCTCTGTCGGGTGACAGACTCCCCAGTCTGCCACCCAGAGACCCTTCTAGGGCGGCAAGTTCCGATCATATGCGGCTCGCCTGCGCCCTACACGACGCCTGCGGATTGGGTCGGACAACGCATCATCCTCCCGATCTCTCTCTGCGGTCTCCTTCTGTGCCACGACTGTTTCACAGAAAGAGGCCATCGCCCTCCAGGCTTCTGCGCTACGGACCAACTGTCCGACGACGGCAGGCAGAGAGAGATCCCGCCCAATAACCTCAACCAGCTCCGCACGCGGATCACTCCACGCCGGGCATACCTCCAGAGTATGCTGCGCAGTATCATCCGCGCAGTCACAGTGATGACACCGTGGGGATGCCTCTCGCCTGGCCACACGGTGCAGGTAGTGACCAAAGCAACCATGTCCGGTCATCACCTGCACCATCCGGTAAGAGAGGCCGTGGCAGTTCTCCAGCCATGCCGTCAAATGAGGCCTAATGGCTTCCACCGTCCTTAATCCAGCACTTGGCGATGCGAGCTGGCTCCGCCAGGACTGCAGTAGAATAACGCGAGCCTGGCGGCGCCACCTTGCCACCTGCTCTGGAGCTGGCTCATAACCCCGCTCCTTCACCTGCGCGCCACGCCGATACACTTCAGCCAGCACGCGGGCCTCCAGCTCCCATGGCGGGGAACCGGCCAGTGCAAACGCCGCCTCTCCAGCTATCGTGCGGTAGCCGCGGATCACCCTGCGCGCCATGACGCGCTGCGGACGTCGCAGCAGCGCCTTATTAGTGGCGCTCAGGGCATTCACCCATACGGGTGCCCCATACAGGGCCATCGATCTGATGACCCCCATATAGAGCCGGCGGCAGGTAGACCCTGGCCCTCCGACATTAGGGAGGAGACTCCCCAGCGCCGCGGACGCTTTGATGAGTCTCGGAGCCAGCCTGCGGAAGTGCTCGGCGAAAGTCCACTTTCCATCCAGGCAGAGCCCGAGATATTTCATCGCGGACCCAACCCGGACTTCGACCTCGCCGATGCGGAGTTTCGCTCCCGCAGGAGAACTCCCACCACGACCATAGAAGTAGAGGGCCTCTGTCTTCTCCAGGGCCACTCTCAAGCCCTGCCCTTCAATGCGGGCAACTATTAGGCCCGAACCGACTCGCGCTAGGCGGGTGGCCTCCTCGAACGATCTCCCGCGGGCTAGGAGTAGGGTATCGTCTGCATAGCAGACGATATGCAGCCCCCGGAGGAGAGCGCCACGCAACACCTTATCATAGCCAATGTTCCACAGGAGAGGGCCTAAAACCGACCCCTGAGGAACACCGCACCATGAGAGGCGCCGCACCGGCACGCCGTCCCGCCCCACGCACACCACCTCTCTCCCTCGAAGGTACGATGCCACAATCTTGCGCAGGTAGCGGGGCACCCCGTGGTACTCGAGGCCCTCCTCAATACTTGAGAAGGGCAAAGAGTTGAAGGCATTAGCGATATCAAAAGATATCGCCAACACTGAACCGCCCCTCGCCACCTGCTCCTCCGTGAACGCCTTGACGTCAAGTATGGCGTCGATGGTGGAGCGCTGGGCACGAAAGCCATACTGGGCCTCAGAAAGGTCGGGGCCCTCCCGCGTTAGGTGTTGGATAATGCGAGATGCAATTACCCGCTCCAACAACTTCCCTGCCTCGTCCAGCAATACGATCGGTCGGTAGGCCGATGGAGAGTTGGCTGGACGGCCCTCCTTTTGAAGGAGGACAAGTTTGCCCTCCTTCCAGCACTGCGGGAACTCTCCTTGCTCGAGGCAAGAGCTGAAGAGCTCCCGCAGGCGCTCTTCCAGTGGTCCCAAGCACTTCACCCAGACCCGACCTGGGATGCCGTCCGGACCTGGGGCAGTTTTGCGCCCCTTCAACCTTCGGATTGAGGCGCCGAGCTCGCACTCCGAAACCGGCGGCACCCCCTCTGCAGGTCCGGGCTCAAACGAACCATGCTCCTCACCTTCCGGAGCTGGGAACAGCGCTGCGACAATTGCAGTCAGCCGCTCCGGCGGGAGCGATTCCACCACCGGCGGCCCACGGCTAATTTTCCCCCGTGTTGAGCGGTAGGGGCGTCCCCACGGGTCTCTGTCGAGATCGGCCAACATCTCCTCTCTGGCGGAGTCCTTCGCTCGGCAGATGGACCGCTTCAGTTCCTTTCTGGCGTCCGCGTAAGCCTCCCGCAGCTGCGTCTCCAGGACCTCATTTTGAGGGCGGCGTCTCCGTTGCCTTTGGGAGGCACGACGGGCTGTTACGCAGACACCCCGTAGCTCCGCAATTTCGTCTGACCACCAGTACACATGTTTCCTTGGTGGTCGACGGTGCCAACGGGGCATGGAGGCGTCGCAGACACTAGTCAAGGCCCTCCGGAACCAGAGTGCCTCATCGCTCACAGAGATTGGAGCCGTGGGCACCGGGTTCCAGGCCTCGACAGTGACTGCCTCCTCCAGCGCATCAATGTCCAGTTTGGACAGGGTCCATCGCGGGAACTGAAGCGGTCCCTCTGGGCGGCCCGAGGGGGCGCTCGACGTTCTGGTTGGTGGGACGCTGAACTGGATGTACGCGTGATCAGACAGCGTCTCCACGTCCTCCATCACCCTCCAGTCTTGGACCAGTCTCGCAATCGCTGGGCTGGCAAACGAGAGGTCCACGATGGAACTCCCGTTATGCCTAACGCAGGTGGGCGCGTTGCCGCGATTTAGGAGAGCGAGACCGGACGTGGTGATCCACCTCAGCAGAACGTCCCCTCGGGGGTCAGTTGTAGGGGAGCCCCAAGCCGTGCACTTGGCGTTCAAATCCCCCGCGAGAATAATGGGCATTGGGGCCGCCCTTCTCACCGCCTCCAAGAGCTCGCCGAGGAAAACCTCAAACTCGGCCAGCTGTCTGTTTGGGGAGAAGTAAACCCCAAACACAAGGAATCTCCCCCAATGGGCCGATACGAAGCCCCGGCTCCTTTCCTTGGGGGAAAGAGGTTGGCCGCCGCTAGCGCTGCAGATGGCGACAGTACCCGATGTATCACCAACCCAATTGGACCGGGTTGGGATGTGGTACGGTTCTGCCACCACCGCAAAGTCAATCCTCCACTGCGCCAGAGCCTGGAACAACAGGTCCTGGGCACCGGGGCAGTGGTTAAGATTAGCCTGGAGGAAATGTAGACGATCACTATCCATTATTGTGATCGACTATCATTTCCTCCTGTTGGCCTTGCGACCGACCCTCCCTTTCCGAAGCCGGGGTCCTTCCGGCTTTATCCCTTCGAGCTCCCTTTTTGGGAGGGACACAACTCCTCCCACCAACCGAATGATTGGCTGCCCTGCCTGCACCAGCGCAGACCACGCAGTGGGGCTTGGCCGAGCAGTCAGCAGCCTTGTGGCCTTCCTGACCGCAGCGATAGCAGAGCTGGCTGCGGTCGGTGACACTTGTGCACCGCTGCCTCGTGTGACCTATCTCTAGGCAGCGGTAGCACTTCATAGGCCGTGCCTCCATGGTGTGGACTCTTGCTGAGCTCCAGCCTACCAAAAGTCGCTCTGCCGCGGACAGGGTGTTGGCGGCCGCAACAGGACACTGAACCCACATTGTTCCAGTGCCACCCGGACCAGGGCGTATCTCGCCCCCCTTCACATGCTCCGTAGTGCAGCCAGTTTTTGCGACGACCGCAGCCAGCACATCTTCCTTGACTACAGAGTCGTCTAGGCCCGACACACGGATCGTGGAGCATTTGATTGGCCTGGACACCCTTGCTGCTCCTGCCAAAACGTCACGCAGCTTTTGAGCCAGGCAGTCGGCCTTTTCGTTATCGACCCCCTTCGGGAGCTCGATAATGCGCGCTCCCGTGGCGGCCTTCCTAATCCTGACTCCGTCTGAGATGCCCAGGTCCGCCAGTTTAACCTCTTGACGAGCCTTGATCAGAGCTTCCTTATAGGTGGCCCCTCGTTCCACTGCATCCTGCTGGAGTGTAATAACTACAGCTGCAGTGGTGGGGGCACGAGTCTTCCTCCTTTGCCGTTTCTTGGTTTTGGGCTGGGGAGCCGGTTCCGGCTTGGGGCCCTGCTGGGGCTGCGACTTGCCTGAGCCAGTGTTTAGAGCCGGCTTCTTTTTCTTCTTCCCCTTTTTACTGACTACCACATTCCAAGCCTCCTCCGTACGAGGAGGTGGAGTGGCGCCATTGGGGATCGAAGAAGAGGTTTTCTGGGACTGCTTGGATGTAGAAGCCGAACCAGATTTCGCCAGTGGAGGCTCGGGGCGCTCCGAGATTAAAGTGACTGCGGCATCATTTTTCCTGTCCGCGGCCAGAGGTGGGCGCATACGTTTTGGTGGCAGAAGACGGTCCTCCAGTGAGCACAGCCTCGCTCCAACCATTGTCGAGACCCGCTCCATCAAGGCGTGGGAGAAATCTTCAAGCACCGCATTGAGTCCACTAACCGTAGTCGGGGCCGAGTCGCTGCGAATGGTCTGTTTCTCCCCAACAGCCACCTGTGTCGTTTCACCATGGGACAAAGCCGACCTTATGGTAAGCTCCCGGAGATCTTTCCGCATTTGATCCATATCCGCCCGGAGCGTTATCATCCTATCCCGAAGAATGAAATTTTCCGCCTCCAGCTTTTTTACCTCCTTAGAGACAGTGCACTTCGAAAGATCCTCTACGGCCTCTTGAATGCACGTGACAGCCTTATTCAAGTTCCCCACGTATTTACCGCACAAATTGCGCGACGTCTTTGCCACATGAGTGACCATCTCCAGACTCGCTCTGATGTTCTTTTTTAGGTCGGACGCCGTGGCTGGCGCTGGCCCTGCCCCCTCCAAGTGCGACTCAGGGACCCCCGAGCCTCTTAGGGGCGGAAGGCGGCGCGCCAGGTCTTCCAGTTTTGTGTCATCCTCGAGGCGTTGCGCCTCGCGTTTATCTTCGTTAAGTTTGGCCTGGGCCGCTGCTAACCCGACGTATTTGCCGGTGGTAGGCGGGCGGCCCCGACCTCTCTTTGACGGAGGCTTCACTCTGCCTTTGGCCAAAGCGGGAACAGGTTCCGTGCCTGAGTCAGATGCTCCACCAGAGAGCGATCGCTTCCGTCGGAAACGCATCTCTGTCTCAGAGTGAGACCCCACCGTAATAAGACTGGCCTGAGAGCCAGTATCAGATTCCGTAGACATGCCATGGTCGTTGGTGTCGTCGCATACCATCTGGGTATGCGACTCCACCGCCAAGTCGATAAAATCCAGGTCGCCAGAAGCAAAATCGTTAAAATGAGAAGAAGAGCCAAGTTCGTGTTCACGAGAGCCAGCAGCCTCCTGCTGACCCACGACGCAATTTTTACCCACCCCAGAGTACGGAGGGCAGCCCACTGAAGAATCATCAGTGGGGTGGGATTCCCCTGCATCGCAGGGACCCACCTGGGGACACATTTTAAAATTACGTGTGTTGTCCATATTTGCTATTTGAAGTTTGTTTTAAAGGCGTACCCTTTCTCTAGGATACGCGGCCCCGCCAGACGGGCTCAAAAGAGCCCCGCCGGGAACAACGCGGCCGAGTCGAACTGACCCGCCGCCCTCCGGTGATTACATCTCAATGATGCAACCACCCCACCTTGGGTTGGTTCGCGCCGGCAAGCCGGTACCCCCCATATCTGGGGGGCATTCCCCTATCCACCACCCGGGGGACGCGCCCGATAGCAGACCCACCTGCCACGGGAACCTAACCTAACCTAACCTAACCTTTTTTTTTTTTTTTTTTTTTTTTTTTTTTTTGCGCTGGGAAAAAATGCATTACGCATCCCCCCCCGATGAGGGACGGGAGGGGTATGTGGGACTCCCCGGTGCGTGTCACCGGTATACCCACTAAAATAACCCAGCGGCACTCCCGCTTCGCCCGGATGGCAGGGGACTGGGAGACCAGCAGAGCCTTTACGTCCAGTCCCCCACCGGCGATCGCCCGCCTTTCGGCGGGCCCTACTACGCTCCTCTGAACAGGGAGGAGCCCGGGAATGACCGTGAGTGCCCGGCCATTCCCCTTACCGCGAGGGTGGTGAGTAGTGCAATGCGGGCGTAGGTGCCCCCGCACCTGCCGCCCGCTACTCACCGCCTGGAGGATGAAGACGGTTGTGCAACCGCCTTCTCCTGCCCCTTCTCCGCCGACGGAGTGGTGCCGCGAGAGGATCGTCCTCCCGCGCACGCTCCGCCTCCTCCTTCTGTGATATGACGAGTTCACAGAAGGAGGCGACCGCCGCCCATGCCTCCTCACCGCCCAGCATGGCGTTGACCACGCTGGGAAGCGAGAGGTCTCGTCCGACCGCCGCGACCAAGTCCAGGCGCGGCTCGGACCACGACGGGCACACCTCGAGCGTGTGCTGCGCCGTGTCCTCCGCCGCGCCACAGCCATGGCACGACGGGGTTTCCTCCCTTCCGATCCGGTGCAGGTACGATCCGAAGCAGCCGTGCCCGGACAATACCTGAACCAGACGGAAGGAGAGGAAACCGTGCGACCGCCCGAGCCAATCTTGTAGGACTGGCCCGAGCGCGTCCAGTGTTCGGCGGCCGAAGGTTGCGGCGGCGAGGTCCTCCGCCCAATGTTGGACGGTTGCGGTCCTCGCCTGCTGCCGAACGGCCTCCCGCTCTTCCAGGGCCGGGCGCTCCCCGAGTGCTCTCCGCCCCGCCGTCCACTCGTACACTCTGGCGAGCACCCACGCCTCGAGCTCCCAAGGCGGGGTACCAGCCAGAGCGCACGCGGCCGCGAAACTCGTCGACCGGTACGCCCTCGCCACCCGTTGTGCAATGGCCCTTTGGGGCCGACGGATGGCGGTGGCGTTATCCCTCCTCTGGAGGGAGTCCGCCCATATGGGGGCCCCGTAAAGGGCCATGCTCCTCAGGATGCCGGCGTACAGACGCCGGCACTTCACGCTGGGCCCCCCAAGGTTTGGGAGGAGCCACGATAGGGCACCCGCGGCCTTCAGAAGGCGCGCTGACAGCCCGCTGAAGTGCGGGCCAAAGCGCCACCTGCTGTCTAATAAAAGACCCAGATATTTCATCTGGGTCTTTACCTCTATCCTGACGCCCTCCACCAAGATGTGGGCGCCAGGCGGGGGACGCTTCCGGGGTCCGTGGAAGAACACGGCCTCGGTCTTGTGCAGCGCCACCCTCAACCCTAGGCGGCGGATCCTCCCTGCGACGAGGCCTCCGCCCACCGAGGCCAGACTGGCCGCCTCCCCGAAAGTCCCCCCCCGGGCAGTGAGGAGGGTGTCATCTGCATAGCAGATGACACTCGTGCCGCCGAGAAGGGTCCCCCGCAGGAGCCAATCGAAACCGATGTTCCAGAGGAGTGGTCCTAGAACGGACCCCTGTGGAACACCGGCCTCGACGCAGTATCGCCGAAGGCAGCCAGTCTTGTCCACGAGGAGGACCGCTCGGTCCTCCAAGTAGCTGGCCAGGAGGCCCCGCAGGTATTGAGGCACTCCGTGGAACCGAAGTGCCTCTATGATGGTGGGGTGGGGGATGGAGTTGAAGGCGTTGGCTATGTCGAATGACACGGCCAACAATCCATCCCCCGTTTCCACAGCCTCCTTCACCTGGCCCTTGAGCCTGGCCAGGGCGTCCACTGTCGAACGCTCAGCCCGAAAACCAAACTGAGCGTCCGACAGGTCCGGTCCAACACCCCGCAAGTGAGCCTTCAGGCGGGCTGCGATGATCCCCTCGAACATCTTACCGACCTCATCGAGCAGAACGATGGGCCGGTATGCCGAGGGGGAGTCCGCCGGGCGCCCCTCCTTTCGAAGGAGGCACAACTGCCCCTCCTTCCAAGGCTTCGGGAACCTCTTGGACGCGAAGCATGCGCTGAAGAGGTCCCGAAACCTTTTCTCCATTTGGGTGGAGGCGATGGCCACCACCCTTGCGGGGATGCCGTCCGGGCCCGGAGCGGTCTTTTTGGGCCGGAGACGACGGATCGCTGCCTCGAGTTCATCTTTCGTCACCTCGGAGACGTCCTCATCCGGCGGGACCGCCGCTTGCGGGGGGTCCATCGCTGGTGGGGCGAAACTGTCCCTTAACGGAAACAGGGAACGTACCACCCCATCCAGCAATGTCGGCTCAAGGGTCTCGGCTACTGGGGGACCAAAGGGGCGCAGTTTGTTGCGCGCCGCCTTGTATGGTCTCCCATACGGGTCTTTGTCGAGACCCTCCAGCATCTCAGCTCTCGCCGAGTCCTGGGCGGCGCCCATTGCCGACTTGAGGACCCTCTTTGCCTCTACGTATAATTCGTAGAGGCGGTCCTCGTTGGCCTCGTCTCGAGTCGCGCGTCGCCGGCTCCTCGTGAAGGCCCTCCTGGCTGCCACACACGCAGCCCGGAGCCCCGCCAACTCCTCCGACCACCAATAGACGGCGCGTCGGGGAGGCAAACGGCGAGACCGAGGCATGCTGGAGTTACACACCTCGGTCAGGGACCCTCTCAGTTGGGCCGCTGCGGCGTCCACGTCCAGGCCATCGCAGGGAGGCGAGAGCCAATCCTGGATGAACGCCGCCTCTGCGGCCGCCTCTCGGTCTAGGCGGGTGAGGGCCCACCGTGGGAACGGGGATTGGCCCGAGGGGGCCATCCCCCGGGGGCCTTGGGTGGAGATATCGAACCGCACGTATCGGTGGTCCGATAGAGTCTCCACCGGCTCCACCCGCCAGCCCTCAACGCGGGCGGCTAGCGCGGGGGTGGCGAAAGTGAGGTCCACTATTGACCCCCCGTTCCGCCGCACACACGTATGAATTGTCCCTCTATTTAGGAGGGACAGCCCGGACGACGCTGCCCAGGGTGCGATTGCGCGTCCCCGGGCGTCGGTGACGTGGTCACCCCAAGCCGCCGACCTGGCATTCAGGTCCCCCAATACGAGCACCTGACGCGGCGCCGCCCTTCCGGCCACGGCGGTGAGGACTTCGAGAAAAGTCTCGAATTCCGAGAGCGTCCTATTGTTAGGGGAGAAATAGACCCCCACCAGGGCTATGTCTCCCCACGCGGCGGCCACGTATCCCGGTCCCCTTTCTAAGAGCGAAAGGGGAGGGGAGTCTGTGGAAGACCGCGCCACAATTGCCACCAAACCGTCTCCACTCCCCAGCCAGCGGCCGGGGACCGAGTACGGCTCGGCGACTACCGCCACGTCCACCAACCACTCGGCCATGACCTGGACCAGCAGGTCCTGGGCCTTTAAACAGTGGTTGATGTTCGTCTGAAGGATGCGATGTACGACCTGCATTATTCGGACATCGCTCCCCTCTCGTCAGCAGCCGCCGAAGCTTCGGCGACGGTGGTGGCGGTAGGCCGGGTTGGCGCCTGCGCTTTGCCCTTCTTTGGAGGAGGTTTGCAGGACCTCCCACTCATAACGTGGTCCGCTGGGCGACCACTAGCTGCGCACACCACGCAGTGCGGCTTGGCGGCCGTACAGGAGGCAGCCTTGTGCTCCCTGTTCCCGCAGCGGTAGCAGCAGTCCGCCCTGTCCACCTCGGACGGACAGAGAGCCCGGGTGTGACCGATTCCAAAGCACTTGAAGCAGCGCAAAGGCTGTTCTTCAAGCGCCCGGACCACAATCGAGCTGAGCCCCACTTGCAGCCGTTTCTTTGAAACGACTGCCTTGGCTGCGGCAATTGGGCACTCGACACGGATGGTGCCCATGCCACCGCGGCCGGGCCTAATGGCCCGGCCTTGCACCGCTGCGACGTCACAGCTTCCTGCCGCTGCGACCGCCGCCACCACCTCCTCTTTGGTGACCGTGTCGTCGAGGCCGGTCACCTCTAGGGCCACGGTCTTGACGGGCCTGACGACTTTCGCCGCATCCGCGATGACCTCTCGCAACTTTGTTGCGAAGAGGTCTGCGCTCGCGCTGCCTTGGGCTCCCGCGAACTCAAACAGCCGGGCGCCCGTTTGCGTGTGGCGGCAGGTAACTGCGCCAATCCCTAGCTGCGCGGGATTGGCATTGGTACGAGCCCGTTTCAGAACGGACTCGTACGTCTCACCCCGCTCCATAGCCTCCGGGGTGAGCGTCACTACGACGGCCGCGGTTTTGGGAGGAACTAGCTTCCTCCCGCCGACGGGAGCAGCGGTGTCGGGCTTAGGGGCCGACTTTTTCCCCCTTCCTTTTCCCTTCCCCATGCCAGTCACTTTGGACTGGCGGGGAGGGATGGTGACAGGGGTGGAGGTCGGTGTCGCCTTTCTGGACTTGGCCTTCTTTTTCCTTCCGACCACCTCCTTCCAAGGCTGCTTGGAAGGGGTGGTGGAGGGCAGAAGGGCGTCCTCTCCCAGGAGGTCCTGCTCCGCCGCCTGATTGGCAGCAGACTCAGCCTCCGTTTCCGCATTAATGATTGGGTCCGGTTGTGTCGTCCCCGTTTTCCTCTTGTCCGCCGCGAGCAATGGTCGGACACGTCCCTCCGGCAAGAGCCGGTCCTCGATGCCAGCGAAGCAGGCTCGGGTGAAAACCCTCTCCTCCGTGACTACCTTGCGGATTATCTCCGCAATTTCCTTGGAGGAGACGCCCTCTGCCAGCGGCCTGTCGGGAGCCTTTTCGGACTGCTCAGCCAGCTTCCCGTATAGCCGGTAGACTTCCTTCTGCAGGTGATCCACCCTCGCCTGCAGTTGCTGGGTCTCATCCGTGGCAGTGCGCTGCACCAGCTCACGGATGACGCCGAGCATGCTCGCTGCGCGACATTTCAAGGCCTTTTGGAAGGTCCCCTTCAAATTAGAGGACTTCGAGGCGACCTCCACTATCCCCTCCTGGTCCTCCTGAGCCATCTGTTCTAGCTCAGCCAGAGAGTAGTCCGCGTAAAGGACGCTGGACGTGCCATAGCCAGCCTTGGCCCTACCGGAGCGCGCCTTCTGCTCTCTGGCAGCAACTTCCTCCTCCAGATCTTGCTGGACTTGCGCCCGTCTTGCCAGATTAAGCTGGCGTTGGGCGTCCTCCAGACCAACGTCGTGGGCAATGGCACCAGGGGCAGGGGGTGAGACCTTGCTCTTACCCTTACCCTTGGCCTTCCCCTTCTTCTTTTCGGGCTTACCCTTGACAGAGCCCGAAGAGCGTTCGGACTCTTGCCTCATGTAGGCCCTCTTCCGCGTCTGGAGGTCGCCTTCTTGGGCCTTCGGTCCAGAAGCCGACAAGCTCAGAGTGGACTCCACGTCTGAGTCGGACGAGTCGTCCGCCCTGCTATAGAAGCTTGCCGCAGATGGTGCGCGGCTAGCTTCCGATGCCGAAGCGTCGACATCGGGGTGGCCCTGAGAAGGGCCTTTTGGTTGGCCCTGAAAAGGGCCTTTTGGGAGAAAACGCCCGGAGGCGTCCCGCAAAGGTTTTGACATTTTGTCCGCTATTCATAAACACCCGCAGAAAGTTTATGAAAGCACAGTGCTCGTTTGCCGTCGGCCTGCCACTCCGTTACGGTGGTCAGGCGCGACGTTGCCCGGGGAACGCTACGTGGAAGCCAGCACTGTGGGGGGTTCCCCAACCTAACCTAACCTAACCTAACCTTTTTTTTTTTTTTTTTTTTTTTTTTTTTTTTTTTTTTTTTTTTGACGCGGGGAAATGCGTTACGCACACCCCCTCCCGGGGCGTTCGGGAGGGTGGTAGTGTGGGACTCTTCCGCCCCAAAAGGAGCGGAACTACCCACTAAAACCCCGCGGAGGCCATCCTCAGGCAGTTTATGGGGAGACCTGGTACCGATTACGCCTCCAGGACTCCCCTTCCCCTGCCTCGCCCCCCCCTTACTAAGGAGGGCTCCTCCCTGGGGAGAATACTCTCCCCTGCGGAGGGCACTGTCGCGAGCCATGCCCTGTAAATGGCGGCATGGATCGGGGCAGTGTCCCCCTCTCGACGACACCCCCCCCGGCCTCACCGAGGGGTGCTCATCCCGGGTCACGTTTCAACGGGCACCTCAACGGCCCGAGGCGCTCTCGTCCGTGACCCTTGGACGGCGTCGGGGCTAGCGGGCATTAGCACCGCCCCGACGCGGTCTTCTTCGAGCGGGATCGGCCCTTTCCCGATCCCGCTCGGCGGACTCCTTCTGGAGCATAACTTGCTCGCAGAAGGAGACCGCCTCTCTCCAGCCCTCCTCACTCGCCAGCATTGCCTCTATCAATGCTGGCGGGGAGAGATCCCGCCCGATCTGGTCGACCAGGACTCGACGCTCGTCTGCCCACGCAGGGCAGACCTCCAGCGTATGCTGAGCGGAGTCCAGGTCGCAGGCGCAGTGGTGGCACTGTGTTGTTTCTTCCCTTCCTATTCGACTCAGATACTCACCGAAGCATCCGTGCCCGGTGAGTATCTGAGTCAATCTGTAGGTGACTTGCCCTTCCCTGCCGATCCAGGCTTCGAGGTGTGGCAGAATCGCACCGACAGCGCGTTGACGCGCACAGCCGCCCAGCTCTAGCTGAGCACGCCAATCCGTCAACGCGCGTCGGCGCGCATTCCGCCTCAGCACTTCGCGCTCTCGTTCCGGCGGGCTCCCCGCCCCTTCACCCTGGCCGCCATGCCGCAGCTGGTCGTAGACCGCCGCGTCCATGGCCGCGAGGATTTCAAAGGGGGGGGAACGCGCCAGAACCGTCGCCGCCTCGTACGAGATTGTACGGTAGCCTCGCACGATTCTTATGGCCATGATCCGCTGCAGGCTCCTGAGTAGAGCTCTGCAGCGGGAGGAACCCGATAGATCGTTAGACCACACGGGTGCCCCATACAAGGCCATAGACCGCACGACGCCACCGTAGAGACGGCGAACATCCTCTCGTGGCCCCCCAAGATTTGGCAACAGGCGCAGTAGAGCGCCTGCTACCGTCCGCACTCGGGGGGCCAGGCGCACGAAGTGCTCCTCGAAGCCCCATCGGCTGTCCAAGGTAAGGCCTAGGTACTTGATGTACCGGCCTACCTGGACGTCGGCGTCACCTACTCGGATTTGCAGGCTGGGCGGTTCTCGGCCTCTCTTGAGGCCATGGAACCATAGCGCCTCTGTCTTGTGAGGCGCTATTTCCAAGCCCAGCCGGCGAATCTCTCCAACAACACATGCCACCCCTAACTCGGCAAGCCGAAGCGTTCGCTCGAAGCTTGACCCCTCGGCCATGATGAGAGTGTCGTCCGCATAGCAGACGACACTTAGGCCGGGGGGGAGTCCGGTGCGAAGGACCGCATCATATGCGAGGTTCCACAATAAGGGGCCCAAAACTGACCCCTGTGGAACCCCGCAGCAGATCTCCCTCCTCATCTCCGTCCCATTCCGACCGGTATAGCGAACCGTTCTGTCCCATAGGTAGGCCCCTATTATTGCCTTCAGGTAGGGAGGCAACTCATGAAAGTCGAGTGCCTCCCTAATGGCCTGCCAGGGGAGGGTACCGAATGCGTTGACGATATCTAGCGATACCGCCAACACCACCCTCCCCGATCGGACTGCCGATTCCGACAGGGAACGAACGCAGCGGATCGCGTCCACCGTCGATCGTCCCTGCCGGAATCCAAACTGGAAGTCCGATAGATCGGGGCCTACCAGCGACAGATGCCCGCTGATACGGGCGGAGATAACCCTCTCGAAGAGTTTCCCCACCTCGTTCAGCAGGCATATCGGTCGGAACGCGGACGGAGAGTCTGGGGTCCTTCCAGCCTTCTGAATGAGCACCAGACTCGCTTCTTTCCATTCGAGGGGGAACACACCGAGGCGCAGACAGTCACTGAACAGCAGCCTCAGTCTGCTCCCCAAGACAGACAAAGCCAACACGAGCGCTTTGCCCGGGACTCCATCAGGTCCCGGGGCAGTGTTGCGGGATGCGAGCCGCCGCACAGCTCGGTCTAGCTCCCCCTCCGTCACCTCCATTTCATCGGACCAGGGTTGCTGTTCCGATTGAGACGGGGGGTCAGAGGAACTATCCTGGACCCTGGGGAAGAGGGTGTTGACCACCCTTCCCACGAATTCGGGGTCCAGGGTTTCCGTCAGCGGAGGGACCCACGGTTTGAGCTTGCCCAGTACCATCTTGTACGGGCGCCCCCATGGGTCCCTATCCAGTCCCTCCAGGAGCTCTCTCCAAGACCGGGCTTTGGCGTCGGCAATCGCGATGCCGAGCGCCTTTGCGGCGGCTACGTAATCCCGCCTGGCTCTGACTGTCTCCTCCTGAACTGTGGCTTGCCGAGTTCTCCTCCGGCGGGCTCGTTGGTACCGGCGTCGCGCAGCAAGAACAATTCTTCTTAGCTGCGCGATTTCTTCACTCCACCAATACGCCGAGCCTCGCCGGGGCGGCCCGATTCGGGGCATCGAGGCGTCGCACAGCGACGCCATAGCGTCCCGAAACTGGGCCGCTTGCACCTCCAGATCGGGCGAGGTCTCTCCCTCAGTCCAGCCCGTGACGTTGGCGGCGGCTACGAGCATGTCACGGTCGAGCCGCCTAAGGGACCATCGTCGCGGGGGGATGCTATCCTGGACCGGTCTGCTGGGGCGGCGGAGAGACACATCGAAAACGATGTGCCGGTGGTCAGATAACGTGACCACCTCCTCCGCAACCCTCCATCCCTGCACCATGTGGAACGCAGAAGGAGTCGCCCATGAAAGATCCACGATCGACTCCCCCTGCCACCCCACGAAAGTGCTGACTGACCCCCGGTTTAAAAGCCGGAGGTCTAGTTCTGCCGCCCACTCCAGGAGCATCTCTCCTTTTGTATCGTCCCGGGTGTCGCCCCACTCGCTTGAGTGGGCGTTAAAGTCACCCAGGACGATAACTGGACGAGGGGCGCAACCGCGAATGCAATTGGCCAGCTCGTCCAGGTAGGCCTCGTACACGGCGAGGCCCACAATATTTGGAGAGATGTAGCACCCCACTATGGCCAAGGAGCCCCACTCCACGGCCACGAATCCCAGCCCCTGGTCCAGGAGGGAACAATGGCGACCGTCTCCCCCCGCCCAATAAATTGCAGCCATGCCCCCCCGATCTCCGAACCACCTTGGGTGGGACGGAATCGAGTAAGGCTCGGCTACTACCGCTAGAGCAACCGACTGCTCCGCGAGCGTTTGGATCAGCAGATCTTGCGCTGCGCGGCAGTGGTTCAGGTTGCTCTGTAAAATTCTGCTGGGGGGCGGGAATATTAAGCCTGCATCATTTCCTCCTGTCCCCGGGCTGGGGAGGTGAGCGTCTGGACGGCGCCCCCCTTCTTCTTTGGCGGGGAGCATTTCTTGCTCCCCAACCGGTGGTCGGCAGCCCTGCCCATGTCCGAGCACACGGGACATTTGGGGGTGCACGCTGTGCAGAGACGGGCAATGTGCTCCGTCTCAGCACATCGATAGCAGCGCGCGCTTCTGTCCGCCGCGTTGGGGCAGCGTGCTCGGACATGCCCCATTTCGAGGCACTTGAAGCACTGTAGAGGCCGTGCCCCAAGCGCCTCGACTCTTGCCGCGGCCCAGCCTATCATTACCCGTCCCAGGGTTGCCAGCTTTCTGCCAGCCCCGAGCGGGCACCGCACCCAGGCTGTACCTAGCCGAGACGGGCTTCTTTTGATCTCCCCGACCTTGACATCGGTCAGGGAGCATCCGCCGGCTTCAGCAATGGCCGCCGCCACAATTGTGGGGGTGATGGACTCGTCCAAGTCCATCACCCTAATCTCCCCCGTTTTAGATGGGCGCGATATCTTTGCGCCCGTGCCTTCGAGTACCGCCACCATTTTCTTCGCTAATGCGTCGGCTTTGGTGGCGCTCTCCGGCCCGGGGATTTCCAGCAGGAGGCCCCCGGTTACCGCCCTTCGCTGTCGTAGCCCGCCAGTTATGCCGAGCTCTGACAGCTTTATTCGGGCCGTGACAGCCTCCATCGCCGCCGCCAAGCTGGTCTTGGCCTCGGGAGGCACCGTGACCACTATTGCGGCTGTGGTGGGGGGCTTTGGCAGCTGCGCCTTTTTTAGTGGCGCAGCGCCGTCCCTTTCCTGCTTCCTCCTTTGGCCGCCACGCTTTTTTCGGCCGACCGCTTCAGCCCAGGACGACTGCCCCTGGGTCCCGCTAGGCTTCCCCTGCGGGCCTCCAGGGTTAACAGGGGGAGGGGTAGCATTCGGCCCCGGTTTCGAGGCGGCAACCCTTTTCTTCCTTTTGGCCCTCCTCTTCTGGGCCTTCGACAGGCGCTTGGGCTCCGTCTCCGGCACTTGCGTCTGTCTTTGGCCCAAAGGGGGCCTTTGTCCCATAGTAGGGAAAAATCTCGCCATAAGGTCAGACTGGAAGCGAGCGAATTCGCGGTTCATAACCGTCGCTAGCTCGTTCCAGTCCGACACGCCACCGGTGCCCTGGCCATTCGTGGGCCCTGACTGCGGCCTCTGAGGCTGCGGCCTTTCAGGCCGCGGTCTTTGAGGCTGTGGCGTTTCGGCCTTCTTTTCCCCTTCCTTCTTTTTTTTCTTTCCAGCGGAAGGAGACTCCGAAGGTTTGGCGGGAGGGGGCTTCGTGGACATGGTGGGATGAGAAGGCGGGCTCATCCCCGATCCACTTCCACCCCCCGACTCCATCTGCCCCTCACCGCTGAGCCTCAAAACCTCTTGAGACAGCGTCACCACACGCGCGCTGAGATACGCGACCTGACTACGGAAGTCCTCGTTCTCCCGGTCGCGGGTCTCCGCCCTAGTACAGAGCTCGGCGGTGCCGGCCCGGATCGCCTCGCATGCCGCACGGAAGGAGCGGACAAGGTCTGCTTTAGAGCTTTTAGGCCTGTCCGCTACCCTCTCCACTGCCGCTAGGCCGGCCAGCATCTCCGCACCGACACTCGCCGCGGGCTGCTGGTTCTCCCACTCTACCGATGTCTGAGAAGACGAACGGCTTTCAGGGCGCCTTTTGGGGTCGCTTTCATCCTCTTCCCGGCGCTGCGGTTTACGCTTTCGCGCCCGCTGTTCGCCAGGGTCTGAGGAGAGCGACATGGTGGATACGCCACCGTCGCTGTCGGCTCCGCCGTCTGGCCTTCTCTTTGATGCAAGAGGCGTGCCTGGCCTGATGAGCAGCCTCAGTCCACCTCCTCTTCGCTCCCCACTTCGGTTGGACTCCGAGGATTGGGAGCGCGCAGTATTGGGCGTGCGCGTGCGAGGGCGTCCTCCCACCACTAACTCAGTCGGGCGCACAAAACTGGGCGTGCGCGCCCCTTCGCCGGTCTCCGGCGGATTCATTACATGCCCGGAGGCATGGGAACTCAGATTGCCCCCCCCAGATACGGAAAGGCTGCCTGACTCTCCCACGGCACGAGGTGTCGTGAGATCGTCAGGGCGGGATTCTCCCACTGCGGAGCAGCGGGTACCCGCCTGGGGTAATACGTTCTTCTGGGTTTTCATTTTCCATACTCGCTTTCGATGTAGCCCTTGGGACTGAGAACCCCCCAGCCATGCATCCCCTCGCCGGGCTACTGGAACTTGGGATTTAGGGTAATTTTTTAGAGTGGTTGTCTTCCACGCGACCCGGGCAGATACCCCGACGGTCCCCGTCTCTCTCAGTGAGTCTACGGGTTGGGCCGATCGGTGGGATTCATAACCCCGTGCCCGCTTTGGGTGGACGCTCTCGCGACCGCCCGCGACGGACCCGTCGCCCCTTTTTGATTTTTATAGTGGTTATCTCCACGCGACTCGGGCAAATACCCCGACAGTCCACGTTCTCCATCTGGAGGTTACGTGTAGCTCGGCGCATGCATTTGCATACACCGAGCTCCTTCCCGTGCCCTACGGCACCTCTAACACGCGGATGACTCCGCTCTCGCTCGTCCACTACGCCCTCTGCTAGGTTATCAGAGGGACGTGCGGAGAGCCCTCACGCACGGGGCGGTTTGAACCCAGCGGGGCCCCACCCCGTGCAAGTGGTGTTCTTAGCTTCGCTCCAAGCATTACACGCTTGGAACTACTGAGCCCCCCCGCCACGACAAGGCGAACACCTTGGGGGGGAACCTAACCTAACCTAACCTAACCTAACCTAACCTAACCTAACCTAACCTAACCTAACCTAACCTAACCTAACCTAACCTAACCTAACCTAACCTAACCTAACCTAACCTAACCTAACCTAACCTAACCTAACCTAACCTAACCTTTTTTTTTTTTTTTTTTTTCGTGGGGAAATCCTCATGGATACCCGCCGCCTTGGGGACGACGGCGGGTTATGCCGGACTCCTACCGGCTAAAACCCCACGGTGTTCCATCTCTACGCCTGTACGCCGGGAACCCGAGATACCCCGAAGGATTCTTCCGCATACCCGGCAGCGTCGGCCTATACGGGCCAAATCTCTGGAAGGGGAGGACTGGAGCGATTCCTCCCCTATACTACATTTGAGTGGCGCGCGGGAACACGCGCAACACCATCTCGAGTCTTGAAAATTTGGACGCCGGACTTCCCCAAGCCCGACGCCCAAAGACTTATAATTATGGGGGAGGCAAGCCACGAGCAAACGCAGCTCGCCTGCGCCCTATCCGTCGTTGGCGGATCGGGAGTTCAGAAGATGCCTCCCTCTCCCTCTCCGCCGTCTCCTTCTGGAGCATTACTGCCTCACAGAAGGAGAGAACCGCATGCCAACCTTCCTCACTGTCAACCATAGCGCGAACCACGGCTGGCAGCGAGAGGTTATAGACTACATTGGAGAGCTCTCTGCGCTCTCCCGCCCATGCTGGGCACTCCTGCAGCACATGCTGTGCTGACTCATCGAGACAGCCATCGCAGTGATGGCACCTGGCTGTTGGCTCTCTCCCTGCTATTTGACACAAATACCCCCCGAAGCATCCGTGCCCCGAGAGGATTTGCGTCATTCGGAAGGTTAGGACGCCATGCTTTCTATCCAACCACCTCTCAAGTATCGGACGAACTGCCTCAACCGTTCTTAGGCCTGCGGTTGGCTGTTCCAACCGGGATTTCCACTCGTATAGCTCGCGATTACGCAGCCTGGTTTTCCGGTATTGCACCTCCCGTGGTGCTGGCAAGTAACCCCGACTCAGCGCCCCAGAGCGCCAGCGGTATACTGACGCGAGGGTTTTGGCGTCAAGGTCCCAAGGCAGGGATCCCGCTAGCACACATGCTGCCTCACAGGAGATCGTGCGATAGCCCCGTATCACTCTGATGGCCATCGCCCGCTGCGGTTTCCGCAGCAAGGCAATATTCTGCGTTTTCAGGGTGTCTGCCCATACGGGGGGCCCCATACAGGGCCATCGATCGCACGACCCCCATGTACAGCCTACGGCACGAGGTATTTGGCCCTCCCAGGTTTGGCAGCAATCGACCTAGGGCAGTCGCTGCACCAAGCAGTCTCGGGACCAGATTCCGAAAATGGGCGCAGAAGTCCCAGCGGCTGTCCAAGATGAGGCCGAGGTACCGCATCGTGCTCTTTATGGGAATCCGAACGTCTCCCACGGTTATGCCCGCATTTTGAGGTGGCGCGTTCCGAGGTCCATGAAAGCATAGAGCCTCGGATTTATTTAGCGCGACCTCTAGCCCCAAAAGACGTATGCGATGCACAACATGGGCTACTCCAGCGGTGGCAAGAGCGGCTGCCTCCCAGTAGTTCTCCTCTTCAGCCGTCACGAGGGTATCGTCAGCGTAGCACGTCACCTCGATACCCCCCAGGGTACGACCCCGCAACACCCAGTCGTAGCCGATGTTCCACAGCAGCGGCCCAAGGACCGAACCCTGCGGAACACCCCGCGACATTTCACGCCGTCCCCACCCGTTACGTCCCGGGTAGGTGACAAACCTGTCCGACAAGTACGCCCCGACGATACGGCGCAGGTAGAGTGGCACTCCATGATATCGGAGCGCCTCTTTTATGCAGCTCCAGGGCAGGGAGTTAAAAGCATTGGCGATGTCCAGAGACACCGCCATCACCACCCTTCCCCGGGCGACTGCCTCCGTCGCAAGGGCCTTAACCCGCAATATGGCGTCTACTGTGGATCTTCCACAGCGGAAGCCATACTGCACGCCAGACAGGTCTGGGCCCACCCTTTCCAAGTGCTTAACGAGGCGACTGGCCACGATACGCTCAAAAAGCTTGGCCACCTCGTCCAGCAGCACGATGGGACGGTAAGCGGAGGGGGAATCCGCGGGGCGCCCTTCTTTCCTGAGTAGGACTAGACGACCTGTTTTCCACTGCTGTGGGATTCGGCTTTGAGCCAGACAGGCGTCAAACATCCTCCTCAGTCTATAGTCTAGGCTACCTGAGGCGTGGACCCATACTCGCCCGGGTATGCCGTCCAGACCGGGAGCCGTGTTTTTGGCGCGCAATTTTAGTAGCGCCGCACGCAGCTCACCCTCTGTGACCTCAGGAACGTCCGGATCCTCCTCGTCAGTCGCGGGTGGGGCCATCGCCGGTGGAGAAGGTTCTTCTCTTTGCGGAAATAGGGCCGCTACAACTCCGCCTACTAAACCAGGGTCGAGACTCTGCGACAGTGGGGGGGTCCAGGGACGAAGCTTGCCTCTTGCCGTCCTGTATGGCCGCCCCCACGGGTCCCGGTCCAGGGTCTCGAGCAGCTCCTCTCTGGCTTGGGTTTTCGCCCTATTAATTTCGATCTGGAGCACCTTTTTAGCCTCCTTATAGGAGGCACATAGTGCTCTTTCCTGGGCCTCATCCCTGATCCGTCTCCGACGGTATCTGGTGTACTGGCGTCTCGCCTTCACGCATGTCTCACGTAGCTGCGCGAGTTCCGCAGACCACCAGTACACCTGATTTCTGGGAGGATGTTGCTTGGACCGGGGCATTGATGAATCGCAAATCTCCACCATCGCAACCTAACCTAACCTAACCTTTTTTTTTTTTTTTTTTTTTTTTTTTTTTTTGACGCGGGGAAATGCGTTACGCACACCCCCTCCCGGGGCGTTCGGGAGGGTGGTAGTGTGGGACTCTTCCGCCCCAAAAGGAGCGGAACTACCCACTAAAACCCCGCGGAGGCCATCCTCAGGCAGTTTATGGGGAGACCTGGTACCGATTACGCCTCCAGGACTCCCCTTCCCCTGCCTCGCCCCCCCCTTACTAAGGAGGGCTCCTCCCTGGGGAGAATACTCTCCCCTGCGGAGGGCACTGTCGCGAGCCATGCCCTGTAAATGGCGGCATGGATCGGGGCAGTGTCCCCCTCTCGACGACACCCCCCCCGGCCTCACCGAGGGGTGCTCATCCCGGGTCACGTTTCAACGGGCACCTCAACGGCCCGAGGCGCTCTCGTCCGTGACCCTTGGACGGCGTCGGGGCTAGCGGGCATTAGCACCGCCCCGACGCGGTCTTCTTCGAGCGGGATCGGCCCTTTCCCGATCCCGCTCGGCGGACTCCTTCTGGAGCATAACTTGCTCGCAGAAGGAGACCGCCTCTCTCCAGCCCTCCTCACTCGCCAGCATTGCCTCTATCAATGCTGGCGGGGAGAGATCCCGCCCGATCTGGTCGACCAGGACTCGACGCTCGTCTGCCCACGCAGGGCAGACCTCCAGCGTATGCTGAGCGGAGTCCAGGTCGCAGGCGCAGTGGTGGCACTGTGTTGTTTCTTCCCTTCCTATTCGACTCAGATACTCACCGAAGCATCCGTGCCCGGTGAGTATCTGAGTCAATCTGTAGGTGACTTGCCCTTCCCTGCCGATCCAGGCTTCGAGGTGTGGCAGAATCGCACCGACAGCGCGTTGACGCGCACAGCCGCCCAGCTCTAGCTGAGCACGCCAATCCGTCAACGCGCGTCGGCGCGCATTCCGCCTCAGCACTTCGCGCTCTCGTTCCGGCGGGCTCCCCGCCCCTTCACCCTGGCCGCCATGCCGCAGCTGGTCGTAGACCGCCGCGTCCATGGCCGCGAGGATTTCAAAGGGGGGGGAACGCGCCAGAACCGTCGCCGCCTCGTACGAGATTGTACGGTAGCCTCGCACGATTCTTATGGCCATGATCCGCTGCAGGCTCCTGAGTAGAGCTCTGCAGCGGGAGGAACCCGATAGATCGTTAGACCACACGGGTGCCCCATACAAGGCCATAGACCGCACGACGCCACCGTAGAGACGGCGAACATCCTCTCGTGGCCCCCCAAGATTTGGCAACAGGCGCAGTAGAGCGCCTGCTACCGTCCGCACTCGGGGGGCCAGGCGCACGAAGTGCTCCTCGAAGCCCCATCGGCTGTCCAAGGTAAGGCCTAGGTACTTGATGTACCGGCCTACCTGGACGTCGGCGTCACCTACTCGGATTTGCAGGCTGGGCGGTTCTCGGCCTCTCTTGAGGCCATGGAACCATAGCGCCTCTGTCTTGTGAGGCGCTATTTCCAAGCCCAGCCGGCGAATCTCTCCAACAACACATGCCACCCCTAACTCGGCAAGCCGAAGCGTTCGCTCGAAGCTTGACCCCTCGGCCATGATGAGAGTGTCGTCCGCATAGCAGACGACACTTAGGCCGGGGGGGAGTCCGGTGCGAAGGACCGCATCATATGCGAGGTTCCACAATAAGGGGCCCAAAACTGACCCCTGTGGAACCCCGCAGCAGATCTCCCTCCTCATCTCCGTCCCATTCCGACCGGTATAGCGAACCGTTCTGTCCCATAGGTAGGCCCCTATTATTGCCTTCAGGTAGGGAGGCAACTCATGAAAGTCGAGTGCCTCCCTAATGGCCTGCCAGGGGAGGGTACCGAATGCGTTGACGATATCTAGCGATACCGCCAACACCACCCTCCCCGATCGGACTGCCGATTCCGACAGGGAACGAACGCAGCGGATCGCGTCCACCGTCGATCGTCCCTGCCGGAATCCAAACTGGAAGTCCGATAGATCGGGGCCTACCAGCGACAGATGCCCGCTGATACGGGCGGAGATAACCCTCTCGAAGAGTTTCCCCACCTCGTTCAGCAGGCATATCGGTCGGAACGCGGACGGAGAGTCTGGGGTCCTTCCAGCCTTCTGAATGAGCACCAGACTCGCTTCTTTCCATTCGAGGGGGAACACACCGAGGCGCAGACAGTCACTGAACAGCAGCCTCAGTCTGCTCCCCAAGACAGACAAAGCCAACACGAGCGCTTTGCCCGGGACTCCATCAGGTCCCGGGGCAGTGTTGCGGGATGCGAGCCGCCGCACAGCTCGGTCTAGCTCCCCCTCCGTCACCTCCATTTCATCGGACCAGGGTTGCTGTTCCGATTGAGACGGGGGGTCAGAGGAACTATCCTGGACCCTGGGGAAGAGGGTGTTGACCACCCTTCCCACGAATTCGGGGTCCAGGGTTTCCGTCAGCGGAGGGACCCACGGTTTGAGCTTGCCCAGTACCATCTTGTACGGGCGCCCCCATGGGTCCCTATCCAGTCCCTCCAGGAGCTCTCTCCAAGACCGGGCTTTGGCGTCGGCAATCGCGATGCCGAGCGCCTTTGCGGCGGCTACGTAATCCCGCCTGGCTCTGACTGTCTCCTCCTGAACTGTGGCTTGCCGAGTTCTCCTCCGGCGGGCTCGTTGGTACCGGCGTCGCGCAGCAAGAACAATTCTTCTTAGCTGCGCGATTTCTTCACTCCACCAATACGCCGAGCCTCGCCGGGGCGGCCCGATTCGGGGCATCGAGGCGTCGCACAGCGACGCCATAGCGTCCCGAAACTGGGCCGCTTGCACCTCCAGATCGGGCGAGGTCTCTCCCTCAGTCCAGCCCGCGACGTTGGCGGCGGCTACGAGCATGTCACGGTCGAGCCGCCTAAGGGACCATCGTCGCGGGGGGATGCTATCCTGGACCGGTCTGCTGGGGCGGCGGAGAGACACATCGAAAACGATGTGCCGGTGGTCAGATAACGTGACCACCTCCTCCGCAACCCTCCATCCCTGCACCATGTGGAACGCAGAAGGAGTCGCCCATGAAAGATCCACGATCGACTCCCCCTGCCACCCCACGAAAGTGCTGACTGACCCCCGGTTTAAAAGCCGGAGGTCTAGTTCTGCCGCCCACTCCAGGAGCATCTCTCCTTTTGTATCGTCCCGGGTGTCGCCCCACTCGCTTGAGTGGGCGTTAAAGTCACCCAGGACGATAACTGGACGAGGGGCGCAACCGCGAATGCAATTGGCCAGCTCGTCCAGGTAGGCCTCGTACACGGCGAGGCCCACAATATTTGGAGAGATGTAGCACCCCACAACCTAACCTAACCTTTTTTTTTTTTTTTTTTTTTTTTTTTTTTTTTTTTTTTTTTTGACGCTGGGAAAAAATGCTTTACGCATCCCCCCCCGTTGGGGGACAGGGGGGGTATGTGGGACTCCCCGGTGCGAGTCACCGGTATACCCACTAAAATAACCCAGCGGCATTCCCGCTTCGCCCGGATGGCAGGGAACTGGGAGACCAGCAGAGCCTTTACATCCAGTCCCCCACCGGCGATGTCCCGCCGCTCCTCCAGGAGGGAGGAGTCAGAGAATGTCTTCCCGCGAGGGTAGTGAGTAGTGCAATGCGGGCGGAGGCGCCCCCGCACCTGTCGCCCGCTACTCACCACCGGGAGGCTGAAGGCGGTTATGATACCGCCGACCGCCGCCGTCGGTTTTAACGACTTCACTGTCGGGTGTTATTGACTTTTCCTTGTCTCGGTGGTGGCGGGGAAGGAAATCCTTCCCAGCCTGCTCTGCGGTACGGTGAGTACACGCAGAGCCCGCCCTTGCTCCTCCACTGTGCCCTCTGATACGCAGAGGGACACGTGGAGCAACGAACGCAGCCGAGCCACGCTGACCCGCCGCCCTCCTGTGGTCACATCTCAGTGATGCGACCACCCCGCTTTGGGTTGGTTCACGCCGGCAAGCCGGTACCCCCCATATCTGGGGGGCATTCCCCTATCCACCACCCGGGGGACGCGCCCGATAGCAGACCCACCTGCCACGGGATAGCAGACCCACCTGCCACGGGATAGCAGACCCACCTGCCACGGGAACCTAACCTAACCTAACCTAACCTAACCTAACCTAACCTAACCTAACCTAACCTAACCTAACCTAACCTAACCTAACCCGAGCAAACCTAACCCGAGCAAACCTAACCCGAGCAAACCTAACCCGAGCCCCTACATCGACAGACAGGACCTCTTCAGGATGCAGTACTCCCGACCAAACATCGTACCACTAAGCTGTTGTGCACACACAGTAACCCGATGGACGTCCCGTACTCCATAAGCCAGGCTGCTCACCCCGGATCCACACACACACGGTTAAATAAAAACTATATTCATAAAAAAAGTGTGTCAAATAAACGTTTATTTTATTTTTTTTTATTTTAATAAGTAATCAAAGGAAAAAAAAAACAAAGCATAACCTAATCATTCATATTGTAAGTGGGATAAGATAGTATTAAGTGAGTCAAATAGTCATACTCATTTCCAAAAGGGGGACTTGTTTTGGCTATTCATGCAAACTACAAAATGCATCTTTAGCCAAGACACGACCCTGAAATAATATATTTTTTCCGTTTTAAACTTTCTTCATTTTTATCTATTCATATGTAAAACATATTTACTTTAAAATATTATATCATTTCACTTTAGTCTCAACAATTAAAGACAGAAAAAAAAGATAAGTCTGACAAATGGCACGGACCTTGAGTCCGTGGAGAACAAAAGTTACTTCTAAAAAAAAAAAAAACCTAACCCGAGCAAAGCTAACCCTAAAGTTCGATGAATCCTCATGTCATACATATTTTATTTATAACTGAAAGAGCTCTGAAAGATGAGATAATGCTAGATATTGCTAGAGCAAGCTAGCTCATTTGATTTTAATATTTGATGATTACATCAAGAACATATTATTTCATTGTGGAGCGAAAACAGTTGAATCATTCTCATTAGGCTTATTCAGAGCAATATTGTAAATGTTCGAAAAGTCATAATTTCTTTATTTCTCTGAAAGTCTAAAAAAAGAAGGCTTGTATATTTTTTTCATTTGTATCTAAAAATAATATTGGTTCGTTTTTCTTTTTTCAATTCGGAATAAGATTATCTACTAAAGTGGTATATTGTGCTTGTGCTGCTCACCACAAAGGTCAGAAAATGTTATACCGGGTGCAAAATCAAATGGACACTTACTTAAAAGGTCTGCTTCAGACCATAAAACTGAATGACTTTTACTATGGAACCAAAAACGAAATCGCGAAAAAAAATTCCGCTGTTGCATACAACACTGTAAATATAACTCGACTGAAATGTATGTGGACAGCAGATTTCTTTTTCGCGATTTCGATATTGGTCCCATAGAAAAAGTTGTTCAGTTTGATGGTCTGAAGCACCCCTTTAAGTAAGTTTCCCATTTAATTTTACATCCTGTATAACATTTGTTGTTATGTCGTTTTATTACAAAACATTGCAATAATGGTTATTAATCTTCGACAGTATTATTATTTTATTTTGTAATCTCTGCTCAATTATGTTGTAATCACAATCAGAAACATCAAAAACAGTAGGTACCACAGTCATAAAAACTGATCATTAAATAATTAATTACTGGTAATTACATCGTAAACTCCGTTTTTATACATAAAATGAAAATGAAGATTTTATTAGTCTAACAACATTACAAAGAATTACTCTCTGCAGCTTTCGTGCCCTTATAACATTTGCTCTAATCGCTCTACCAATATCTAGCATTATTTAATCCCCAGTACTTTCATAAATAAATAAAATGAAATGAGGATTCAGCGAACTTTTATAACATTGCTCAGGAAACCACTAATGCGAATGACTCTACCGTTTTCGCGCCATAATGATATAATATGTTATTGATGATTATTTCTAACAATATCTAGCATTGTTTCATCTTTCCCAGCACTTTCAGAAATAAATAAATATACGAAATGAAAATCCATCGAACTTTTCTAACATTGCTCAGAATAATCCTAATGAGAACAACTCTACCGTTTTCACGCCATAATGACATAATATGTCCTTGATGATAAGTTCTAACAATAGATATCTATCATTATTTCCTTTTTTCCTAGCATTTTCAGAAATAAAATAATGTACCTCTTACGAATTGAGGATTCAACGAACTTTTCTAAAATTGCTCAGAATACCTATTGAGAATGACTCTTCTGTTTTCTGGAAACGTGTTCCGTCATTTGTAGCGCGGCAATGCGGTTGGTTCACCTCTATCCTGTGGATATCTCTGCGTTTCCTGCGTCTTTCGATTTTCTTCAAAAACTCCAAAGAAGCGTCAAAACGTCGATCACCAACGTTTTAATTGCTATAAATGAGAAAACTTTATTAACACTTTCGCGGACAGTGAACGAGACACAATAGAACTTTTAATGTTATCACTGCTATAGCCGGTCACTGTCCGGCTGTATGGGTTAGATCCCTTTGCTTTAAATTTAACCAAAAAAAAAAAAATTTTGTCAGTGCTGCCACCTTAGCGCTGCCAACGCTATATCTAGCGCTTGTTTGGTATGTTTAGCGCCGTATCTCAGAGTTTAGCGCCTAGCAGAGAATCTAGCGCTTTTTAAACTTTTAATAAAGCAAAATTATTTGTGTTTGAATATGCAAAATTTTGTGTTTTTTGATTGGAATATGATAAATATTGATAGCATATTATGGTCAAAACGTGTCCATATTTTATAGTATATACTAAATTATCAGAAGATTCAAATAAAAACGCAATTTTACTAGGGCCCTACGAATTGACTGACTTAAATAGACTTTCGGAAAGGCTGATAAGACAATTTAGAGAACTTTAAAGGCCTTTTTATGTGATAAGAATTTAGCGAGGAATCTGGAGTTTTCTGAACCCCGAAAATTTTCAAAATCAAATCAAAAAAATCTAAATAATTTTATTTCAGACACAGTCCAGTTTGGAATCTAGCACTTTTTTCAAAGTTTTAGCGCCAAATCGATTTTTTTAGAGGTGGAACCCCGGCTTTGACATTGACATCACATCACAGATCATTAAGAATATGTCGTTTTGTTTGTCTTTTTGCGCGGTATTATCTTTTCGTGCTATTTATTATAATTTGTGTTAGTTATTTAGTGGTTATTTACGTAGTGTCGGTGAATGCAAGTGTATGCGTCTAGCCGGACGCTATAGGTAGACTGGGGCGGTATGGTGGAGTTTAAGATGTTCTACTGCGGGCGGTGGGTGACGGTGGAGCCCGGCGACGCGTCGCGGTACACCTGGGTGTACAGGAGGGGGAGCGAGTTCCGCTGTGCCCCCGGCGCGGCCGTCGAGAGCGGCCTGCGCGCGCTGCGGCGCGGCGAGCGGGGCTGCGTGCGCGTCGGCGACCCGCTGCCGCTGCCGCTGCCGACGCTCAGGTACAGGTACAGTACAGGTGCAGGTGCAGGGTACAGGTAGGGTGTGATACTACGCACGTCGCAGCCGGTGGGAAGCTCGGTGCCGGTGCGAACGTACCCATACTACGTGAACCATTTTATACCCCCCTCCCCCACTCGGTGACCACCCGTAGTACATACCGAGACCCTCCCCCTCTAGTTTTCACATAGTTAATTCATAAATATGGTTCTAAATAATTTTTTGCAAACAGGAAGGCAAACAAAATATTTTTTTGGCTTATCAGTGTATACAGGGTGTTACAAAATTACAAATAAACATTTAAGGGGGTGGTTAAGACCATCAAACTGAACAACTTTTACTATGGAACCAATATCGAAATCGTGAAAAAAAAATCTGATGTTCCATCATCATCATATCAGCCGATAGACGTCCACTGTTGGACATAGGCGTCCCCAAAATGAGGAGATTTGCCATAATCACCATTGCGATGTTCTATACTAAACTACAGATCTACTCAAGCTAAATGTATGGGACAAAAGACTTTTTTTTTTCGTGATTTCGATGTTGGTCCCATAGTGAAACTTGTTCAGTTTGATGGTCTTAACAACCTTCAAAAAGATTTAAATGTTTTTTTTTACTTTTGTAACACTCTGTATAAAGGCGATAGTACAGTTCGTTCAAGTGTGCGATGCCAGGAACATAGATTGAAGGCTGGTCGACCACAATAAATATAGCTCGAAAAAGCGACAGATTTCCCTAGAGTATATATATATTGACTATAGTCTGGGAAATCTATGGATTTTTGTGTGGAGTACATTGCATTAGATTTAGGTGATAGTTTAAAATATTAGTAGATAGATACATAATACCTGAAAAACATAAATTCTCAATAATCCTCGATTTTGTATTGTGTATTATGGAATAATTAAGACATTTACAAAACATCAAATTTAGGTATGAACAAATAATGGAAAACTGGTGATTTTGTACAGGACGGCTTCGTTCAATATGTTTTACTTATAACCAATGATCGGAATGGCGGAGGCAAATGCTATCAAAAGTATGGATACGCCTTGAAATTCCCAGGATTTAATAAATATGGATAAAAATTTCACGGGATTACTGGGATGTCAAGAGAAGATTTTTTCAAATCAAGAGTATTAGCAGCACGTATTAGAGGTCCGCGCCTTTGAAACACGCCGCGCGCACACTCACGACAATATCTAAATAAAATCAGTTGGTTAACCAACTTCAATGTTAATATTGGTTTCCAAGTTCCTGTTTCAAGATTTCATTTGCTTTTCTTTTTCAACTTTTATTTTACTGCTGTCGTAGTTTGCCGGCCGTCTAATAAAAATTGTCTTTCTTTGTGTCTCTTAATAAAGAGATTCTATTGTTTAAATTGAACAATAAGGCGTAATGAACACATACCGTTTAAACAATTTTAAAGTCAGACATAATGTGATTTTATTTCTATCCTGTGCTGAGACAAAATATTCATAGGTATCTAATTTTTCATTTAAATAATCCCAGGACTACCCACAAAAATCCCGCGATTCCGGGAATCCCGAGGTATATCCATGCTAATGACAACGCTCGAAAATGCCCCGACATTCAATAATAATCCCCGGTTAATATCGTAAATTTGATATACAACAATAAATTTGCCTTGTGATAATTAACTGTTTATTGCTGGTATGCTGGAAGAAATATCTTTAGAAATAAGCCTGCCCTTTGTACATTTATATTGATTTTAAGGTATTTCTCAGGGTCCTCAACCATGAAATCTCGACAAAAGTGTTATAAACTAACAGTAAACTAACAGATTAAACACAATTTACTAAAGTGTATTTAATGCAATCTCAAACTATATTTTTCCTAGACTACTACATATGTGACAAAAACCTAAGGTGTAACTTAACTACATCATTTAACTTCCAATATCTCATGACTTTTATAGACCCTTCCATCATTAAATATCTATGTAAATATATTAAAATGTATGACATCAAATTGTAGTCACTAAAAGTCCTAATAATTTATCGTATAAATGTTTAGAAATCTGTAAAATAAGTAGGAAAACCCTCTTTTGTTTGTTTGTGCCGTCCATGTGCGAGGACCTTTAGGCTTCATATCAAAATAGGCTTCGTGAGTCATATTCGAGCACATGAGCAACAAAATCGGAGCTGAAGCAGTCGCCGTGGCCGAAATCGATCAGGAGCTCATCATCATCATCCATATTATCTGTTAATTGTTTGTATATGTTTTAGAAGGTGATTTGGTGGAACAGAACCATAAATCTCATAAAAAAAAACTACATAATTATTTAAACAGTTAACACTCCTATAATTTGTGTGGACGAAAAAAATTGCAACGACTAGGGGATATAATTTCCCAATGGGATGGTCGCAGAGTAGTCCCGTATGCTAGTAGAGTGTAGTATATACTACAGGGTTAAATTGATATCATTAGCATCCTTTTAAACTAAGAGTCTACCCATCAAACTGAACAACTTTTACTATGGGAGCAATATACAGGGTGAAATTGAAATCATTAGCATCCTTTTAATCTAAGAGTCTACCCATCAAACTGAACAACTTTCACTATGGGAGCAAACCAATTGGAGCAATAAAAAATCTGCTATTCCATACTAAACTGCAATCTCGACGCGCGAGTTCGCGACTCAAATGTATGCTAATGATATCAATTTCACCCTGTATATGTACAGCAATGCAATGTGTTCTGTATTCCGGCAGGAGTCCCGCGGAGCCGATCCAGCACAAGCACAAGCACAGGCACAGGCACAGGCACAAGCACCAGCACCAGCACTACAAACACTACAAGCGATACAAAAGGTTAACTTATACTTTATTACTTCATTATAGATACCACTATAAGGGCCTGCTTCACCACTTCTACATAAGTTCGTGTTGTTTATCTGACAGCTCGTTTGATTACACACCGATGTCAGCACGGCTAGCATGCCACCCACGACAAAGCGTTTAAACGAGAAAAGCGTCATGCGCGCTCTTTCGGGCCTACGTAAAATAATAAAGATGGAGGCACATCTCGATTTTTATCGTTTTCTCGGGGGTGGCATGCTAGCCGTGCAGGAAAGTAAGAAATGTCTCGGATCTCGTGTAATTGTTGGCCGAGGCGAAGCCGAGGTTCCGTTCCGGTTTCCGCGGAACACACTTTGGGAACCTGGGAACCAATGCTCTAAACCACCCCCCTTAAAAGTTCCGACATTTGTCTCATAGAGAAAGTTGTTCAGTTTGATGGGCTGATCATCCCCTTAAAATAGTTTCATCTACTTTTGTGAGACCTGATATAATTGTAACATCACACAAATAACGAGCCATTGTACCGGCAGGTACAGCGACGCGCGCCGCCCGGCCCCACCCACACCCACACCCACACCCACACCCACACCCACACCCACACGCACACAGCGCGACGCGAGCGTGCAGACACATACACACACACACACACGCACACACACCCGTCTGCCCCTGCGACCCAACTATGTTACGAACAACAAACTGATCTCATCTGATACGTCTACTGATACAGAAATTCCTTTAAAACATATCACCTCAAATAAAATGAGAATCACTCGGACAACAACGGACACATCAGATGAGAATATTACTTCGAGACGTATCGCCTTGAATACATCGCCTAGAATGAGACGAAAGATGGACACTGCTAGATGTTCCTTGCTACACGACGAAAATATTCCTTCGAGACGTATAGCCTGCAGTACTGCTACTAAACTAACAGAAAATTGTACGTCTCCTAAACGACGAAGAATAATATGCAATGACGACACGACGGACACGACGGATGACAACATTAATTTGAAACGAACAGTACAAAATGAAAGGACAGACAAACGACCGATAACCGACGTGAATCTTTCTCTAAAAAAGGATATGGCAACGTCTGACAGTGTGCCGGTGAAACAAACACGCTCGAAGCCTGCAAGACGAGTTCTTCAAGAGCTGAGCTCTGACACCGACAACTTTCAGGAGAAGACCATACGTACACGTTCGGTTTTGGAACGGCATGGCGACGGTGTGGACATTTCTGTGGATGTCCACAGAAATTACTTACGGAAACCTGACAACGATGTCATACAAATCAATTCTGAATCTAACAACAATAAGAAAAACCTGAGTGATACAGAGGAGAAAGATGCTAAGACATTTAAAGAATTATTAATTAATGAGGATGTTGTCACACTCCTCAGGAACTTCATCGAACACAAATGTCCGAACATAGATTTATATCAGTACGACTGTGATGATCAATACAAGCAGGAAATATTTTACAAGATCAACCCTGTGGTGAAGATGGTGCGCTGCAGACGTATAGAGAAGATGATACGAGAGAGACAGAGACGGTTATTTGCAAAACAGTTGGGGCTGCAATCTGTTTGCAGTAGCGACGGCGAAGAAAAGAGACCACAGAAAAATTCACATAGGAATAACAAGGATGGAACTAGTGAGAAAGTGCAGGGTGACAGAGACACTGAGAGGACAAAGGAGAAAGAAAAGAATGTAGATAGTGAGAGAGCAGAGAAGACACAAAAGAAGACTGGTGAAAGCGTGCAGCAGGGTGACAGGGATAACACTACTGACAGCACAAAGCAGACGGAGAAAGATGGAGATAGTGGCAGAGTGAAGAAGACACAAAAGAAGACTAGGCCAGTAGTGGTCTTTAAACGGTACATAATTGTATTTTATTTTATTTTTAAAAAAATGGCTGCCATCTTGTTTCGTTTAGCTCTGTGTTAGTAGTATGCTATGTTTTGAGCAGCCTCCGTGGTCCGTGGTCCTCAGGTCGTCGGTGCCGGCGGGGCGGGAGTACAGCTCGCTGGAGGACCACAGTATAGTCGCGTGGATTAGCGCCGACCCACGGCGGGAGCGCGCCGTCAACGGTAACAGGATGTGGAGAGTTCTACAGGATCACTATACAGCCATTACTGGACAACGTGAGTTACTATCAGTGCCGGAGTTGCCCTAAGGCCTACGTAGGGCCAGGCCTAGCGCGACCAATCGTGACAAATCGTGAAAATAACGACAACGTATGGATGCAGTCTCGCTCTACGTCTTGTAGTACGTTGGTGGAAGGGGGATGATGGAATCAGGTCGTGTAGCTCCTGGGCACACTCGCCGAACTGTTACTCTCTCTGTGGCGGCATCTAATACGATAACGACAGTGACGACTCCTTTAATATAAAGTGTAATGTTGGGGCTTTCAGGTCGCACGTGGCACTCGCTGCGCAACAGGTACCTGCGCTACATCCTGCCCGCGCTCGGGCACCTGGCTCTGCCCGCGGGGCAGGCCGCCAGGCTCAGGGCCGCCGCGGCTACTGGTATGTATACACTCTGCGCAACAGGTACCTGCGCTACATCCTGCCCGCGCTCGGGCACCTGGCTCTGCCCGCGGGGCAGGCCGCCAGGCTCAGGGCCGCCGCGGCTACTGGTATGTATACACTCTGCGCAACAGGTACCTGCGCTACATCCTGCCCGCGCTCGGGCACCTGGCTCTGCCCGCGGGGCAGGCCGCCAGGCTCAGGGCCGCCGCGGCTACTGGTATGTATACACTCTGCGCAACAGGTACCTGCGCTACATCCTGCCCGCGCTCGGGCACCTGGCTCTGCCCGCGGGGCAGGCCGCCAGGCTCAGGGCCGCCGCGGCTACTGGTATGTATACACTCTGCGCAACAGATACCTGCGCTACATCCTGCCCGCGCTCGGGCACCTGGCTCTGCCCGCGGGGCAGGCCGCCAGGCTCAGGGCCGCCGCGGCTACTGGTATGTATACACTCTGCGCAACAGGTACCTGCGCTACATCCTGCCCGCGCTCGGGCACCTGGCTCTGCCCGCGGGGCAGGCCGCCAGGCTCAGGGCCGCCGCGGCTACTGGTATGTATACACTCTGCGCAACAGATACCTGCGCTACATCCTGCCCGCGCTCGGGCACCTGGCTCTGCCCGCGGGGCAGGCCGCCAGGCTCAGGGCCGCCGCGGCTACTGGTATGTATACACTCTGCGCAACAGGTACCTGCGCTACATCCTGCCCGCGCTCGGGCACCTGGCTCTGCCCGCGGGGCAGGCCGCCAGGCTCAGGGCCGCCGCGGCTACTGGTATGTATACACTCTGCGCAACAGATACCTGCGCTACATCCTGCCCGCGCTCGGGCACCTGGCTCTGCCCGCGGGGCAGGCCGCCAGGCTCAGGGCCGCCGCGGCTACTGGTATGTATACACTCTGCGCAACAGGTACCTGCGCTACATCCTGCCCGCGCTCGGGCACCTGGCTCTGCCCGCGGGGCAGGCCGCCAGGCTCAGGGCCGCCGCGGCTACTGGTATGTATACACTCTGCGCAACAGATACCTGCGCTACATCCTGCCCGCGCTCGGGCACCTGGCTCTGCCCGCGGGGCAGGCCGCCAGGCTCAGGGCCGCCGCGGCTACTGGTATGTATACACTCTGCGCAACAGGTACCTGCGCTACATCCTGCCCGCGCTCGGGCACCTGGCTCTGCCCGCGGGGCAGGCCGCCAGGCTCAGGGCCGCCGCGGCTACTGGTATGTATACACTCTGCGCAACAGATACCTGCGCTACATCCTGCCCGCGCTCGGGCACCTGGCTCTGCCCGCGGGGCAGGCCGCCAGGCTCAGGGCCGCCGCGGCTACTGGTATGTATACACTCTGCGCAACAGGTACCTGCGCTACATCCTGCCCGCGCTCGGGCACCTGGCTCTGCCCGCGGGGCAGGCCGCCAGGCTCAGGGCCGCCGCGGCTACTGGTATGTATACACTCTGCGCAACAGATACCTGCGCTACATCCTGCCCGCGCTCGGGCACCTGGCTCTGCCCGCGGGGCAGGCCGCCAGGCTCAGGGCCGCCGCGGCTACTGGTATGTATACACTCTGCGCAACAGGTACCTGCGCTACATCCTGCCCGCGCTCGGGCACCTGGCTCTGCCCGCGGGGCAGGCCGCCAGGCTCAGGGCCGCCGCGGCTACTGGTATGTATACACTCTGCGCAACAGATACCTGCGCTACATCCTGCCCGCGCTCGGGCACCTGGCTCTGCCCGCGGGGCAGGCCGCCAGGCTCAGGGCCGCCGCGGCTACTGGTATGTATACACTCTGCGCAACAGGTACCTGCGCTACATCCTGCCCGCGCTCGGGCACCTGGCTCTGCCCGCGGGGCAGGCCGCCAGGCTCAGGGCCGCCGCGGCTACTGGTATGTATACACTCTGCGCAACAGGTACCTGCGCTACATCCTGCCCGCGCTCGGGCACCTGGCTCTGCCCGCGGGGCAGGCCGCCAGGCTCAGGGCCGCCGCGGCTACTGGTATGTATACACTCTGCGCAACAGGTACCTGCGCTACATCCTGCCCGCGCTCGGGCACCTGGCTCTGCCCGCGGGGCAGGCCGCCAGGCTCAGGGCCGCCGCGGCTACTGGTATGTATACACTCTGCGCAACAGGTACCTGCGCTACATCCTGCCCGCGCTCGGGCACCTGGCTCTGCCCGCGGGGCAGGCCGCCAGGCTCAGGGCCGCCGCGGCTACTGGTATGTATACACTCTGCGCAACAGATACCTGCGCTACATCCTGCCCGCGCTCGGGCACCTGGCTCTGCCCGCGGGGCAGGCCGCCAGGCTCAGGGCCGCCGCGGCTACTGGTATGTATACACTCTGCGCAACAGGTACCTGCGCTACATCCTGCCCGCGCTCGGGCACCTGGCTCTGCCCGCGGGGCAGGCCGCCAGGCTCAGGGCCGCCGCGGCTACTGGTATGTATACACTCTGCGCAACAGATACCTGCGCTACATCCTGCCCGCGCTCGGGCACCTGGCTCTGCCCGCGGGGCAGGCCGCCAGGCTCAGGGCCGCCGCGGCTACTGGTATGTATACACTCTGCGCAACAGGTACCTGGGCTACATCCTGCCCGCGCTCGGGCACCTGGCTCTGCCCGCGGGGCAGGCCGCCAGGCTCAGGGCCGCCGCGGCTACTGGTATGTATACACTCTGCGCAACAGGTACCTGCGCTACATCCTGCCCGCGCTCGGGCACCTGGCTCTGCCCGCGGGGCAGGCCGCCAGGCTCAGGGCCGCCGCGGCTACTGGTATGTATACACTCTGCGCAACAGATACCTGCGCTACATCCTGCCCGCGCTCGGGCACCTGGCTCTGCCCGCGGGGCAGGCCGCCAGGCTCAGGGCCGCCGCGGCTACTGGTATGTATACACTCTGCGCAACAGATACCTGCGCTACATCCTGCCCGCGCTCGGGCACCTGGCTCTGCCCGCGGGGCAGGCCGCCAGGCTCAGGGCCGCCGCGGCTACTGGTATGTATACACTCTGCGCAACAGGTACCTGCGCTACATCCTGCCCGCGCTCGGGCACCTGGCTCTGCCCGCGGGGCAGGCCGCCAGGCTCAGGGCCGCCGCGGCTACTGGTATGTATACACTCTGCGCAACAGATACCTGCGCTACATCCTGCCCGCGCTCGGGCACCTGGCTCTGCCCGCGGGGCAGGCCGCCAGGCTCAGGGCCGCCGCGGCTACTGGTATGTATACACTCTGCGCAACAGATACCTGCGCTACATCCTGCCCGCGCTCGGGCACCTGGCTCTGCCCGCGGGGCAGGCCGCCAGGCTCAGGGCCGCCGCGGCTACTGGTATGTATACACTCTGCGCAACAGGTACCTGCGCTACATCCTGCCCGCGCTCGGGCACCTGGCTCTGCCGTGCCTATTGTGCTGCCCTCAATCGTATTTTTTTTATTTCTTAACAATTAAACAACAAGAATGTCACATTGTAGTCCTGATTGGCTTTCAATTTATCGAAACATTTCGGAATATTATGTTTTATGCTTGTAGCTATTATCGTTAGTAAAGATAATAACTACAAATATCATAAAAACAAATCCGCAGTGACCCGATAAATTGAAAATCAGCAATGACTACAATGTGACATTCTTGTTTTTTGGAAATATTGTTTAATTGTTACAAAATTTTAAAAATACGATTGGGGGCAGCACAATAGGCTCGGTGCAGCCTTAGGCAAATGCGTATTCCTGTCACGCTCGCACTCACTCAGTATCGCACATGCTTAACTCTTGTTTTCAATTTTTCTTATTTGTATGAAATGACAGCTATGACATGACAGTGTCCAGTCCAAGGTCTAATAATGTGGTGTGGTGCAATAAATAAGATAATTAGGTGTGACAAAACTTTGTTATCAAAATCTTTATTATCGACCGCCGTCGGCAAATGTCTCTTAACCCTTTAAGAGACATTTGCGGACGCGACAGACGGCGGGCCAATATAAAAATGAAATTTGGTATGGGAAGCTGTCCGCCATCGTCGCATAACATTATTGTATGGGCCGTCGCCGTCGCCGTCGCCGTTGGTAAATGTGTCTCAACCCTAAAGGTACAAGTTGGTAGCCGACGTGTCGCTGCGACACTACTGGTTCGCATGTGTTTCTACGAAATACTTTCACTATTTATTATAAGGACTGGCCTTGCGATAGCATTTCCCCTCTGCCTCGGTATAATGACAATTGATCATGTGCATTTACACTCAATTTTGTACCTTATTTATTTGAATCAGGCAACAGTATAATGTAAAATTATCCAGGGCCCATATAATAAATACCTTAACCTAAAATACATAATAGTACATTATGGTACAAGTGTGTAATGTTGGTGATTACCGCTGAGGCGCCATTGAGACCCGAGCCGTAGGCGAGGGTCTTAAGAGAGCCGAGGACGGTAATCATCAATACACACGTGTATCATACGACGTTTTTCAACACACTTGTGAAGAAAATAATAATAAAAAATCATTTTATTTAGTAAATAAAAAGTTTATTTAGAGAATTTATTTGTACTATTGAATATGATCTTTTTTGTATCGAAACTTTTTTAAGAACAAAGCAACTCAAGAACTCAACCAAGAAGTTTAGATACCTACTATAAAAAACCTATAACTCACTTGTGAATAATAGTAATGAAAAAGTCACAGTTTGATTATAGGTGTCATTATGTGCCTAATTGCGGTGAAATAAGGGCCATTTTATGAGCAAGTGTGTTGAAAAAAATATAACTTAATTATTTTAACACTTTACGTTTATCACTCGGCACTCCCTAGGGTTTATTGTCCTCGTTTCCCTGAAGCGTCTTATCACTAAACGAAACAGCCTATAATTGCGAAACAATAACTTTAACGAAACAATAACGAAACAAGAACGTTTAGGGTTCACACGAGATTACTTTTCATGATTTTTGACAACTAAAATTAGAATTTAAAGTTATGGGGAATAAAATCCAAAGTTGCGGATTTCCTGTCACCTCGCCCCCCGCAAAAAGTGTCAGAAATGTTTGTTAGTAGCATTACGCGCGTAACTAGTCCCTATATAAGTAGTCAAAGACGAAATATCGTGCGTAGTTGGCAACACGTCGTCCGACTACAGATCAGTAGCGTCAGTCATGTTACCTAAGCACGTGATCTCGTCACGCAGGGGAGCTGAAGGCGCGCAAGTCTCCGTCATCATCATCATCGTCGCGGCGCGCGTCCATACTGCGCATGCAGCCCGTGCGCAGCGCCTCCGCCTCCTCGCGCCGCCCCCCTCCCCCTCCCCCTCCCCCTCCCCCTCCCCCACCACCTCCACCGCCCGCCGCCGGCGCCGCGCGCGACGACCGCACAGGTATGTAACACTGTATCACTATCATACGCGTCCACAAATATCAAACATGCTATGGACTCCGCAGCGAGCGGCTCGGACGCCTCGGCAACTTAGACTAATTAAATTAGCCCAGTCATTTTACGGAGTTTTGTTAGACGGGGTAGGGAGTACTTATTAATTGGACTTTTAAACTGTAACCGGCACCATTTAGTGACAAAAAGACTATCTTAAAAAATAAAAAAAAAAAATCGCTACGCAATATTGAAATCAAAATTGTGTGTCCCAGAAGGCTTTTAAATTAATAATATTAATACAAATGCACAGAAATGCACTCATTTCTCATAAATTTAACAACATAAATTATTTTTGAGTAATCAAATAGGCATTGTAATTTAAAAAATTAGAAAATACGAACGTATTTTTCAAAATCTTCTGAGTAGACAAAAATATAACACCATGTTTGTAGTATGTATAATGGTAAAGCCTTAAATATGTGCAAAAAAATTGACCATCGGGTTTTTTAGAACGAGACAATAACTAAATTTGTAATTTGGGGCTGTTGCTGACGTGATTTTTTTTATTTTGGTACATTTCTAGGCTCAAATTGGCTCTTCAATATGATACCGAAAAAAAAAATTCAATTATTAATTAGTCCCGGCTCAAACCGTAAAATGACTGGGCTTAATTTATAGTGACAGACTAGTAAATACTAAAACGGTGAACTCAGACCATCAAACTGAATCACTTTAACTATGGAGCCTACCTCAGGAAACGCGAAAAAAAATCAGCTGTCCCATACAAAACTGCTCTACATACCCGACTAAATTGTATGGGGCAGCTGATTTTTTTTCGCTGTCTATATGTTTGTTTTTTTAGCTGTCCTATATGTTTGAGTCGAGCCGGTACTGCAGTTTTGTATGAAACAGGTGATTTGTATTTCGCGATTTCGAAGTGTTCCATTTGCGAAGTTCTCCATAGTGAAAATTGTTCAGTTTGATGGTCTGGAGTATTACGTCCCCTTGAGACGCAACAGATTGAAAATTTCGTTCTCTGGGTAGTGGGCTCGGTCGCGAAATTGGATAACGCAGTTCCCGGTTTGGAAGAGTGCGGGTTCAAGTCCCGCCCGAGACTAATTTTTCTATCTTTAATTTGATTTGGAGTATTACTAGTGTGTTTTGTTGTTGTTGTTGTTGTTATCTAGATTCTATTCTAGACATCAACTTTGTCTAAGCATGTTATTTATTATTTGATGTTTTTGGGTCTTGGCAGGCTTAAAGCCTCTGCCACGTAGACCATCGCTGGTCCTTTGTGAACGCCATTTTTAAAGTTCCTTACCAATCTCCGCTGCGGTCAGAAATCGCAAAAGATTCTTGATCGGGACAGTTTGTATCTTCTCCGGTGTCAGTACCTACCTACCTAGATGAGTACTGCGTTTGTACATCAGGGGGCCACAGTCACATAGGAGGTGTAGAGGAGTTTCCATCTCCTCCTTGCAGAATCTGCAGCCGGTCGTGTCACTTAAATTCAGTGTGTGCATGCGCTTATAGTATAATTTGCAGTGGCCTGTCAGTGACGCTACTATTCACAGAACATTATAAGAGGGGCTAGAAATGCAAAGTAGCGCTTTTGCTTCGGTGACGGCTGACGCCACTTGTCTTCCCGGTCACGCTGCTACAATTACTCATGCCCTCTCGCTCGCACCACGCCGCGGGCCTTATGGTGTTATGCAAATCATTGCATAACCTGTGGCGACACGATCCACGCTTACTTTGCACTTCTAACCCCTCTTATAATGTTCTGTGTTACTATTGTACTTTGATCCTTGCTGAGGAAAAGGATTCCGATTGATAAGTGGTTTGTTGTGGTATCTGAGCATAACGTCAACTCCTTAGAGTCGCCGCCGTCCCCGCCGCCCGCGCCCCGCAGGCTGCGCTCTAAGGGCGCGCCCGCCCCCGCGCCCGCGCCCGATCCCGCGCCCGCCCCCGCGCCCGCGCCCGCCCCCGCCCCCGCCCCAGCTCCAGGTCGAGCCGCGCGGACACACGCACAGTCGCGTCACTCGCCGCGCTACTCGGAGGTGACGCGCCGGTTCGCGCTCAGACACACCTCCACACCCAGCACCGACGACGACAGAGGTGACCATACATTATTATCATCATTTAACTTAGCGCTCTTACAGACGAGCGACACTTTGCGGTCGCAGTGGGTCGCGCGACCGTAAAGTGTCGCTCGTCTTTCAGAACCCCTAATAAACATATTATTGGGATTGTTTACAGCCGCAGCCCCGCCGGCGGGGTCCGGTCCGCGCACCAGACGACTCTACAACCCCACAGCACCCTGACGTGGTGTGACGATGACGTCACCACCCGCAACAAGGACCTACTTCTCTCTGTCGGGCTTCAGAGTCTCCCTTCACTCCGCTTCGTGTTCTCGTTTCGTGCCAGTAGAGAGATAAAGAGATAACTCAGGGTCTTGTCTTCCATCACCGCTGTTTCGGTACAATGATAGTTCTATTTGGAATTATAGATGACAAATTATGTGGGAAAGTACTGTATATCATATCTATCTATACTATTATAAAACTGTAACAGGAAGTTTGTCTGTACATTGAAGATATTAACAAAAAAAAAGTTATGATATGGTTTTTAGGTGTCCCTGATTCCATTTCACCAATTTTTTGATTTTTTGTCTTACTGTTTGTTTGTTTGAACGAGTATCACGCAAAAACTACTGAACCGATTTTATTGAAACTCTTTTTGTTTGATAGCTTATGATCTGACTTAAAATCTGGTATATAATTTGTGCGGACGAAGTCGCGGGTTAACGCTCGTATGATCTATAGGTTTAAAAGTACAATATTATTAATTTATTTTTATATGACGTGATGTCACTTCGGCGCTCAATAGGTTAAAAAGTATGCAACGAGAGACAAAATTATCACTTGTCTCTATGATGACATTTATATTTGATATCTCTTTCATCTGCGAATGAAAGGCAGATAATATATTATGTTTAATTGTCTATTGTTTACAATGTCTAAGGACTATTGTAGTAGAAACTGACCTCTAAGATGTCTATGGTAGTAGATCTACTATTAATGGACGAAACAATGTAAAAAGTTGAGGATGCATGCACTAGGCTTAGGTGATGTTGTGAATAACATAATTATATTATGTTAATTATGTTGTTTTTTCTTGAGATTTTGTTTCGAGTCGAATAAGTTAAGAGGGTACCGGGCCTATGGTGATGCTGTGGGGACTTGCTACAGATGTCAGCACCCACAAGTTATAGCAAAGATGCCAACAGATGACGATACCGTCGCTCTCGGAAATATGCTCCATCTATAGACAACAAATAAGGTTCACAATCGAATGCGAGACATACATCGCGCAAAAGAAATTATCACAGAGATTCGATACATATACAAGGTCCAACTAAAAACTGTTGGGCCACGGCCGGTCCCTAGGCTTCACACATAGCCTGGCGGAAGATCTTACCTTTTCAATGGAGGAACATTCCCAGTAGCACCTCCATAATCGAATTTTTTTAGTTCTGAACGATTGAACAAAATTTCCTAAAAACGAGAATGTCACTTTGTAGTCCTGCTTTTTATTTATCGAAACGTTTTAGTCCAAGAGCCCGTGACGATCAGACCTTCGTTATTTTATAAAAGCTGAAAGTTTTCTCAGCGCATGCTCCCGAGAGGTAGGAATGATGGGCAATTATAAACTTTGAGTCATGGTTGCTTTGGCAGGTAGAAGGTTAAAATTGTCTGTCCAGGGGTTGGAAGTATCAAAACTGTCGGGCTACTTTTATATCAAAACAAAATTTTTTATTCAATATTATAATATCACATATATTAGCTTATCCTACGCACGAGGGATGTACACCTACATCAATGACTACAATTTGGAATTTCATTCTTGTAATTTTGGAAATGTTTTGCTTTCTTTTCTATATTGTTATGCCCTTACAGGGTGCTCCATTGTATAATTATTAAGATCTATGTACGATTCCTTGACTATGACGCCGCTCTGACCTTTACTCAAAGCGCGACGAATTGAAAGCCCGACCACCTGCGGCGATCAATTACACATATATTAATGGTGTACTCTCGTGTCCGCAATGTGCGAGGACCTTTACTCACAAAATAGGCTTCGTGAGTCACATTCGAGCACATGAGCGCCAAAATCGGAGCTGAAGCAGTCGCCGTGGCCGAAATCGATCAGGAGCTCATCATCACTACAATGTGGCAATGCAATAAATATTTGAAATTGAAATATGTTTAATTGATTAGAAATAAAAAAAATACGATTGAAGGCAGCACAATAGTCTCGGTGCCCCCTTAATGTTAGAAGAGTAAAGTTGATTTTAATTAATTTTTTGTGATTAAAGTTTATAAAAAAATGTAGTTACGTGTTTTATTTATAACCAGCTTTTGCCTGCGATTTCGTGTGCGTCGGCTTTAAAAAAGTATATTCTATCCGCGAGCAGAGTTTCATCCAAATCAGTTCAGTCGTTTATATGTGAGAACTTACCTAACATTAGTAGGAGGACTATACAGGGTGAAATTGACTATTACTTTCACTATGGGAGCAAAGCGATCAAAGAAAAAAAAATCAGCTGTTGCATACATTTGAGTCGAGTAGGCATTGCAGTTTAGTATGGAACAGCTGATTTTTTTTTCTTTGATCGCTTTGCTCCCATAGTGAAAGTTTCAGTTCGATGGGTAGACTCTCAGTTTAAAGGATGCTCATGTTATCAATTTTACTCTGTAGTTCTACCATTAGGTAGATATTAGGAGTCGAGCACAAAAGATCTACACAAGGTCGAAGTGTTAGGTTAGTAATCCTGCAGAAGACTTGAAAAGCACACACACAGCAGTACACTAATAAAAAAAATAGGTCTATCATCTGATGGCAAATAGGAAATAAAATTTTAGAGTAACTGATGTAATTGCATTAGGGGCTTTGATTAGGGCCGTGCATCGATGCAAACATAATACATCATCGTTGCAAACGCGGTATAGCCATGACGCAAAACGTTCATAAATTCATATTTGGTCAGTCATTCGTCGATAACCTTTGTCGCAAATTCGGAATGCATACGCGCTTCTGCATCGGTACAATGATGCGTATGAATCGATACAAACGCCTGTAGCGAAAAGGGCGCGAAAACAAATAAGCCAATAGAGTAAACAAATTGAAGGTGGATCGATTGGTGTATATAATTTCGCGCGGTATTATTTGTCAACTGCGCAGGTACATCGGTAAGACTTATAAATCTGCACGCCTAGCATGATTTCTCACGCGCGCTTTTTTCCATACTACAACTCGCGGCACGCGCGGCTTGCACTATCCAAAAAGCGCGGGAACAGGTTATTTTGTATGCAGAGAAGGTGCGTCGCGCGCGTGTAGATCAATCATACTAGACGTGCTGGTACTACTGTACTGTACCTAATTGCTTGTGTAGAGATGCAGTGACGAGATACACAAATGCGCGTTTGCAAAGGGCCTACTTTGTCAAGAAGTGGTTTAGTTAAACTTTAAATACTAAATGCAATCAGCAGGAGTGCGAATTTTGAAACTCGTTCGCTGACCTCAGCAGTTGAAAATGTAAAAATTACTATGGAGATATGCATCTTTCTACTGTTGATTTCACTTTCAAAAATCATACTCCAAGAGTGCGATTTTTGAAAGTCAAATCAGTAGTCATGAAAAATGTAAATAATGAAATGTAGATTTTTTGTCTCCTTAGGGTTTCTCAGGGAAAGTTGTTCGGTATCATGGGTACAATTCCTTAAAACCCCTTAAGGCGGTTGGAGAGGGGTCCATTTTATACAAAACTATGACGCACAATACGCGTAGACGGTAGTAATATATATAACTTTGTATATATGAAAAAATTGTTTGGTATATCTAGATGCCGCGTCACAAATAACATTTGCAATTTATAAAATAATTACGAAGATATAAAGCTTTGAAGTTTTTCATACAAAATTTTAAAAGCTTTATATCTTCGTAATTATATTATAAATTGCAAATGTTATTTGTGACGCGGCAAATAGATTTTCTAAACTATTTTTCCATATATAAAATATTACTTTTATTAATTCCGTCTACGCGTATTGTGCGACAAACGTTTGTATGGACTGGAACCACCTTAAAGTAATGCAACTGTTTACCCTAACACCTTGTATAATAAAGATACTTGACGCGAGGCAACAGAACCGTTTTCGGGAACTTATCGACAGGGTAAAAATTCGAGCTCTGTGAATAATTGTGAATCTAAACTGAAATCGTAGAGAATTTTGTGAAATATACATATTATATTTCATTTCATTATCCACGATTTCACGTGTCAATTCCTAGACTCCTGTAAGGTATAGTAACTTTGAGGGCCTATGTCGAAAAATAATTAAAGCGAAATGGGCGTGTAATAGCTTATATTACTGCGTGATGCGAGAGAAAGAGATGGGGCGACGCGCGCACCTGAAACGACGCAAGCGTAAAACAAACTTTATTTAATTGTGATTGCACTATTTATGTTAGTTCAATTCTGCTCTAAAATTTGTAAAATATCTCTTTTTTTAAATCAAGTCTCGTGTTTCTATTATTCATCGTTTAGCAGTTCCAAGCGTTTATCGATAAAGACGGATGCTACTTTGGCTTGTTTTTCTATCGAGAAAATATGTATCGAGGTGCTACTGGGAATGTTCCTCCATTGAAAAGGGAAGATCTTCCACCAGGCTATGTGTGAAGCCTGGGGACCGGCCGTGGTCCAACAGTTCTTAGTTGGACCTTGTATATGTATCGAATCTCTGTGATTATATCTCTTGCGCGATGTATGTTTTGCATTCGATTGTGAACCTTATTTGTAGTAGGTTAAGAGTAACGTATTCACAGTGAACGTTAAAGAGCGACGGTATCGCCATCTGTTGGCATATTTAAAAACAAAGTAAAGTAAAGTAATGTATTGAAAAATATAAAAAAAAAATAATAATAATTCCTATAACTTGTGGGTGCTGACATCTGTAGCAAGTCCCCACATGTGTCTTAATCGTGTTTTGGCTCTAATCAAAACTTCAATTATATGTTCAATTTATATATCCGCTAATCATACTCCTACTGTCAGTACTTCATGATATATGACGCTTTGAAAAATCCTATTTTTTTCACATATCCTCTTAAGATATAAGTACCTCGCATATACTTGTACGGTCGGCACGTATCTCTGCTTGCAGCTAAATAATAGATCGCCAACATTTTTTGCATCGGCTTATTTATTAACGTCGCTCTGTCACTATCTCAATCATGAATAATTGTCCGTTGTGTAGTACTGCTTTTAACGATGGCGCCAGTTGTAGCGTCTGCAAGAAGTACCTAGACTTCGACTGTGCTGGTATCTCTGAAACAGGATACCGGAAGCTCGGAGGGGACCGGAGAGCTGTATGGAAGTGTCCAAAGTGTCGCGCACCCGCTCTCAACACTGATTCGACCTCATCGTCTTTCGATGTCATACTAACGGAGCTACGTGAGATGAAGGTGCAACTCGCAAGCCTACCAACCATCGTAGAGGGCCTTAAAGGTATACAAAGCGAGTTGTCTGATTTGAAACTGGCATGCGATTTCAATAGCAGTAAAATTGATGAGCATGGCGCTAGATTAACGAATGTTGAAAAAAAACTGCAGGAGATCGGCAGTGTCGCTTCAAATCAGACTGAAGTCGATAACCTTAAGCATGAATTGCTGGAGAAAGAGCAGTGGTCTCGTCTAAACAATATTGAAATTAAGGGTATCCCTCTGAAGAAGGATGAAAATCTCTTCTCAGTTGTGGAGGCTGTCGGCAAGGTCGTTGGGTATGACTTCCCGAAGACACAAATTAATTATATCGCCCGTGTACCTATGCACAACACGAAGGAGAAATCTATCATAATCAGCTTCATCAATCGCTATATCAAAGAAGAGTTTCTGGCAACAGCACGAGCGATGAAATCCCTGAAGGCTTCTGATCTCGGTTTTATCAACAACAACGAACGTGTTTATGTGAACGACCATCTGACTCCACATTCCAAGATCCTGCTTACTAAGGTGAAAGCCGCCGCAAAACTTAAGAATTACAATTACGTCTGGGTGAAATTTTGTAAGATCCACGTAAGGAGGGATGACACTTCGCATGTGATTTTAATCTCTAAGGAAAATGATTTAAACAAAATCGTATAATCTGCTGCCTGTGTTATATTCCTGTTCTGATTTTACTATCACTTGTTTTTTATATCAAATTCCATTTTTGTGTACTCATAAATAATTTCCAAATGTTAACAACCTCTGGTTCGACACCTCGCCTTTGGTTGCAACAATACACTGCACTACTCGACTGCCCCACTCAAATTCGCACTAAGAATCTATTACCTGTCGCATTCTTACCTATGCATTGCCTAATTACTTGCTCACTCGCACGCCTTATCTCCCTACGTATAACTACAACTAGCCGCCACTTGACTTCTATTCATGCTTACACTTTTTTTGCTGCACTACCGATCTGCCCGCTATTTTGTTGTTTGCGTTTCTATGCTTCGCTCGCATTCACATATTTTTTATTATTAACTACTGTCACTTGTAAATATTTTGTACCTATTCTAATGCTATTTCTTCTGGTATTTATAAATGGCTTATGAACGCAGTATGTTGAACCTAAACATTTATTATCAGAATGCGAGGGGCTTAAGAACTAAAGTAAGCGCTTTCTATCGTAATGTATGCACGTATCAGTATGATGTTATTATCATAACGGAAACTTGGTTATTGGAGGGAATTAAGAACACAGAATTGTTTGACGATCGCTACGTAGTGTGGCGGCGGGACCGCGACTACGCCGCTACAGGTCAGATTTACGGTGGCGGTATACTTATTGCTGCGCGTAAGGATTTATCTGTTGTTCCTCAGCCGTCATTTCACTCCAGCGCGGAGGATCTTTGGGTTACATTGACATCTGGTAAATCTGGTAACAAACCTGTTAATTTGCATATTTGTATATTATACTTAATCGAACAGAATCTTGGGTTTACTTTCTCACAACAACTGTCTAATTTCTTCGATAAAATTAACGATGTAATTGTACAGAATCCCACTGACAGGTTTCTTATCACCGGTGATTTTAATATGAGTGATATCGTCTGGACACCCGGAGATGGCGGGGGGGATGGGTCGTTGTCTCCTTCAAACTATGGCTCTGCTAATGAGAACTTCCTGGTTGATGAATTAAATGTCTTGGGTCTTAAGCAGTATAATGGTGTGTGCAACAACTATGGTAAAATTTTGGATCTTGTATTGTGTAGCGATAGTGTAACAGTACGTGACTGCCGCGATGAGTCACTGGTTCCTTACGACCCCCATCACGGTGCATTGAACCTTCAGTTGAATTTTGTCGATTTTGAAATCCTTAATTGTGTCCCATTTAAAAGATATCTGTTCGACAAGGGTGACTACGAATCCATGAACGCCAATATTTCTGGTATTGACTGGTCTAAAGAACTTTCTGACGTTCCGTTGGGCGCTGCGATCCGTTATTTCTATGACACTTTTTTAGCTTTAAGGGAGAAATATGTACCATCGAAATTAATTACTAATGACGCCTACCCAAAATGGTACTCTCTAGCTCTAAAGAAATGCATCAGGGAAAAACATAAATATTTTAAAAAATTCAAAAATTATGGTAACCGCGCCGATGATGAATCTTTTAAATTGCTGCGTGACAGAGTTAGGAGCTTGGAAAAGAAATGTTATCAAACATACATTGCTTCAGTTGAGGGATCCATTGAGAAAAATCCAAAATTGTTTTGGTCGTTTATTAAATCTAAATCTAACTCTAATGCAATGCCGAGTAGTCTAAATTATAATAGCGACATTTTCAACACTGGTGAATCTATTTGCGATGCATTTTCCAGCTATTTTTCTTCTACATTTCTACCAAGGCAACGTAGTCACTTTCGTAACTACCACGACGTTCCGAATACCGATTCTTCGACCTCTAATATATCGCAAATTGAGGTGATTACCGATGAAGTTACCAAGCTTCTGCTCAATCTAGACCCTGCTAAGTCAGCAGGGCCTGACGAACTGCCGGCCAAGTTTCTCATACGCTGCGCCAAGTCTATAGCAGTCCCGATTTCCATTCTGTTCAGAAGATCACTGGCTGAGGGTGTTGTCCCTGACCTCTGGAAGCGTGCATATGTAACGCCAATTCACAAAAAGGGCTCTAAAACAGATGTCACCAACTATAGACCGATCTCAAAGCTGTGTATTGTGTCTAAGGTCTTTGAAAAACTGGTGTATAATCAAATATACGCATCATTAAAGAACTCCTTTAGTCAATCTCAGCATGGCTTCTTAAGGAGACGTTCCACTGTATCTAATCTAGTCTTACTTAACGATTACCTGACCGAAGCTATGGCTGATGGGCACCAGGTCGACGTGGTCTATACCGACTATAGCAAAGCCTTTGACAGGATCAATCACGAGGTGCTTTTATCCAAGCTTTTAAACATTGGAATCAATGGTAACTTGTTCAGGTGGCTTTCCTCTTACATAGAAAACCGCTCACAAGCAGTTGTCGTCAATAACTACATATCGGGATGGGTAGACGTCTCCAGCGGTGTCCCCCAGGGTTCCTTGCTCGGTCCTCTGCTGTTTGTAATCTTTGTGAATGACATCGATCGGTGCTTTCATTTTTCACGGCTTCTGTGCTTCGCAGACGATATGAAAATATTCAGTGCCATCTCATCGGAGGCAGATGCTCAAGCCCTTCAATCTGATCTTGCCCGTCTAGAAGATTACTGTAACATGAACTATTTAGACCTGAATCCTTCTAAATGTACGTCGGTCACTTACACTCGCAAACATAACGTAGTTCGCTTTAACTACTCATTGAAGGGTCATATATTGCAGAGAGATAGCTCGGTGAGAGACCTTGGCGTAATACATGATTCCAAACTACTTTTCGATGCTCACGTTGAAAATATTGTTAACAAAGCATCTAGAGCCCTTGGGTTTGTGATGCGGAGTTCACGAGACTTCAATAAAGCTAAAACTTTCAAAATTCTTTATTGTACCTTTGTCCGGAGTAACCTAGAGTATGCATCGCAAATATGGAATCCCATGTACGATACTTATATAGCCCGAATTGAAAATATTCAAAAAAAGTTTATTAAATATCTTTCATACCGTATTAGAGACCGCTACGATTCGTCCATGTATTTAAATTTCTGTAGAAAGCACCACCTACTCCCTCTAGAGAAACGGCGAGAGATCTCTGACACTATCTTTCTTCTCAAGGTAGCCTCTGGTTCCATTGACTGCTCTGAGTTACTCTCGATGATATCTCTTCGAGCCCCAGCTAAATTAATAAGATTTAATCCACCTCTATACACCCCTTTTGCCCCCACTAATTATAGGCAGAATACGTTTATGTGGCGTGCGAGTAACAATTTTAATAAACTATGCAATACTTATAATATTGATCTATTTAACTCTAGCGTCGAGTCGACAAGGAGGTTGTTAAGTCGTAATTTCTTTGCTGATGAAGTGTAGAGGTTATTGTTAGACTAAGGTCTTTTCTTTTCTTTTATTTTGTTTGTTGTTTTTGCAATGCTTTTTTATATTTACCTTTAGGCTGACATGTGTGCTGACTCATGTGCATTTTTTATAATTGTTTACCATTTGTTTTTTTACAACTACTCCTGTATCTACCAGTGAAAACCTGTTATTGGCTTTCTGCTTTATACTCATGTAACTACTGTATTATATTGCTGTTGGTTTTCCAATAAAATAAAAATAAAATAAAAAATAAAAAATAAGATTTAGATGTAGTTTTGTTGGCTGGAGGGTAGGCAGGATAAATAAAAGATCAAGTATATAAAGGGACCTTGTATTTACTATCACTAGACACGAGGCGAATGTGACCTCCTCTCACACAATGTGGTGTGACCACACAAGCGAGGTGACCCGCAAAACTACTTTCTTCAATACATTCACTATACAGTTTCAATATACTTTATACTTTTGGACACATACTACTTAGTAATATATAGGTATAATACAATACAATAACGGGGCATGTTAAAAGGACAGTGAAGCTGACATTATCCATACAAAACAAAACAGTGTGCGATACAAAGTATACAATAAGATAATAACAATTAAAAGTAGACAAATATTTACAAAACAATGAACGAGCAATATTAACTTATAAATAATATCTTAAAAATAACATTTTAACGTGGAGTTGAGGATTTATTTAATGTAAGTTGCACGTCTAAGGGCCCCTTCACATAACTGCGACGTCGCATAGCATGAACTTCCGATCTGGCCCTGTATCCGGACTTTCGATACATATATCGAATGATATATCGCCACTGTTTCGGTCCGCACTTAATAGCCGTGGTGATCCAGTGGCGAGTAACCTTGTCTGCCGTGCAGGAGGCGATGGTTCGATCCCCGTCCAGGCCGACTCGTACCAATGAGTTTTTCGGAATTTATGTATGATTTGTAACACCACTGGCTTTTCGGTGAAGGAAAACATCGTGAGGAAACCTGCATGCTTCAATATCGAGGCATGTATTGTACCTACTGTCCATTACAAGTGGCGACTGGCTCACTCCCCGTCACACTGGACAGAGTTTCGGTACTACTAGTGAAACGTGGATGTTCTGAACTTTCAGAATATCTCTGACTACCCCCTCGGGGAATATAGTCGTGAGCATATGCTATGCTTCGGTCCACACTTCATTGTAATAGAGTTGACATTGGAACAAAAACGTTCACGCAATTGCGAAGTTCGAATGTCCGGGTAGACCCACTGATTCGCATCGCTCATTCCTGCGATATTACATCACACTTGGTGACCACTTATTCCGCTGAGACAGCGTAGGTGAAAGACGCCGCTAGTTATCTTTAAAATTTGACATTATTTGTGTGCACATTTATTTTACCCTTGCATTAGGTTTAATCTTAACTGCGTAAGTTCCTTAGGGGAGCGATGCGGATTTTATCCCCTCCTGCACCGCTCCACTACCTACGGAACCTATGAGAAGAAAGAGGAACTGTACCGAGTAAGTGCGACGACAGTATCCGCCATTAATTGCCATGTAAACTCCCTACAATTTTTTTATTCCTAGTTGCGCTAGACTGGGTATGGTCACCTGAACCTTGCGCTTTACCGCACGAAATCGTATCGCAGCGATTCGCATCGCAAGTTCCTGCGATGCGGCGTCGCATCGCATCGCAGTTTTGTGTGGGAGCCCTACCTGCGACCGTTAATAAATACATATACAGGGTGTTAGGGTAAACAGTTGCATTACTTTAATTTAAGAAGTAATTGTACCCATTTACTGAACAACATTCCCTAAGAAACAAGGAAATTCGCAAAAAAAAATCTACTTTTTATACAAATGTTCGATCAGCTGATTGCATTTAGTATGGAAAGTACAATAATTTGTTTGCTTATTTCATACAGGTTTCTTAAGGAAAGTTGTTCCGTATCATGGGTACAATCGCCCCTTAACACTAAACTGGTGACGACCTACGTCGTAGGTCAGCAACAAATGGGCCGCAGTGCGCACGACTCGCCCGGTGAGTCGGAATTGTATTGCATTCCATGGTGTTAGCACTGCGCGAAGATCATTGTTTTGAGCTTAGCAGCGAAAGTAACGCGCTTAACCCTTTATACGGCTCTGGCCATATATTGGGCACCATGTTTCGTTCCATGTCTTCAAAAATATGCCGGTAATGGAACGAATTTGAGATTGTGACGTCTAACAATTTAATACTAAAACGAAACGTAGATAGTGCCATGTTTTGCCGATTTTCATAAAACCGCTGTAATAAATACCACATAACGACATCTTAATTTAAAAAAAAAAATAGTAAACACGGTATTATTCTCTAATACCATATATTACCATATCACAATCTTTTATTTTATTATGTCCTCTCATTTCTTCTGCCTTATAAAGGGTTAAAGTAATGCAACTGTTCACTTTAACACCCTGTATTTACAATCAACGCTCCTATAGGTATAGTCGAGCGGGGCGATTCCGTCAAATGGCCCTTCAATCTTCAATCCTTTGTTCAATTAGCACTGAATCAGCAGCCACGACTAGGACTGGTAGGTATTTATAATGTTCTGTGCATAAATACCTACGAGGGGTTAGAAGTGCAAAGTAGGCGTGGAACGTGTCGCCACAGGTTATGCCATGATTTGCATAACACAATAAGGCGCGCGGCGTGATGCGAGCGAGAGGGCATGAGTAATTGTAGCAGCGTGAGCGGGAAGACAAGTGGCGACAGCCGTCACCGAAGCGCTACTTTGCATTTCTAACCCCTCTTATAATATTATGTGTATTTATCGAAGAATTGCTTTTTATATATTTTTATTATCGCTTTTTCTCAACATACTGGATAAGACCTTATACAGAGTGTAAGTGACAGCCTAGCAAATACTGAAATAGTGAACTCAGACCATCACCTTAACAACTTTCACTATGGAAACCAGGAAACGCGAAAAAAAAATCAGCTGTCCCATACAAAACAGCTGTACCTACCCGTCTCAAATGTAGATTATGAGACTTTTCTTACTTTCATTACCTGAGATCTGAGACTTTTCTTACTTTCCTGCCCTCGGTGTGTAATCTACTATTGAAGTAAGTTGGTGTAGCACTTTTTAAATTTAAGTTTTCTTGATTGAGAAATGTTGAATATTGTGATGAGGGCGGCACTGAACGGTAAAAGGACTCTTAAGTTAATATAATATGACTTAGAATAAACATTTATTTACATACATATTTAAACAATTCAACGTAAAACAAGCTCAGTAAAATTCATTTTAAAAACGACAAAAATATTACTCTCTTTCTTTAGAAAGATGCGGGACAAATCACAACTATTTGTTATTTATAAAATTTATAATATTTCCTATAGTTTTAGAACATGTTTGGCAATGTCAAGTTTGTAGTATTACATTGGCACTTTATCTCTACTAGTTGCCCCGCGGCTTCGTACACGCAGATCAATGGATACGAATTTTACGCATCTCCTAAGCCGATTGCGATATAATAAATACTGAATTTTGTCTCAAGACACCGGAAAAGCTGGCGAGACGAGCTGGATGCCTGCTGCAATGAGTGGCGGGATGTAGCACCGAACAGAGAGACGTGGAAGGGTTTGAGGGAGACCTTTGCCCAGCAGTGGGACAAAAAAGGATAATAAAAAAAAAAGTTTTTATTAAAATATCCTTTGATTAATTATATGTGTATTTGAAGGGTGAAGAAAACAAAAAGTATTGGGGCTAACATAAAAGATCCCACTGGGTCGAAGTGTTGCTGGCTCGCCAGCCCCCACAACAAGATAAGATAATTATACAACGTGTTAATGAATTAACGCAAAACTAGAAAGTAGTTTGTTTAGAATCGAGTGCAGAATTGAATTATCATGGTTTCAAAATAAGTAATTTTTTTCAAAATATTAAATAAAATGTTTGTAAAATTTATAATTTACTGAACCAGATGTCAACCCACCGCACGGGCACACTCAACCTACTTACTACAAAAAAAGATTATTTAAATATATCTAAGAGTATGTTAGCGCTTTCATTCATTGCTGAAATGATAACAAATCATTTTTGCCTCAAAACTTAAAATGCGAATAACTTTATATTTTAACTATCAAAATAATGATATTATTGTTTCAACCTAATTATTTTGTTATAAATCATTTGGGGTGTATGAAAGGTTTCGCGCTTATTCATTAACACGTTGTATATCGCCTACCTTTCTTCGTTCAGTTTCCTCTGCCCTAAGGTTGTATGGAAGAAATCGTTTCTTAGCGATAAGACCGCCTTATTTTGTGGCTCTTGTATTTTTATCTCTATATTTTACTGTTTATGTTTTGGTGTAAAATAAAGTACATATGATTGATTTATATCAAGATCGAGCCTCATGATTCTAACGCACTAAAACAAACGGGACAACTTTCTTATGTTGGTGTGCGTGAGGCGTCATACACGTTATCTCTGTGTGCGTGCATAACGATAGGGATTATCGGCCATGATTGGTTACAATTTTTTTCGACGTGTTCGTAGCTTTGACTGCCTATCTTGACATATAACTTATAAATATCCATCAGAATCGGGTCAGTAGTTTTTTCGTGATGTGTCACAAACAAACGGACTCAAAATGCTCGCATTGTAATACTTATTCTACTTCTTGTGCTTGGGTTTTTCGGAATTTATGTACGATTTGTAACACCACTGCCTTTTCGGAGAAGGGAAACATCGTGAGGAAACCGGTATGCTTCAATTTCGAGGCATGCATTGTACCTACTTTCCATTACAAGTGGCGACGGGCTCACTCCCCGTAACACTGGACAGAGTTTCAGTACTAATTTTCCTCTCTTCTTTTACTAAATTTCACTATTGCGGGTTTGCTGGAAGAAATCTCTTAAGAGATAAGCTCGCCCTTTGTACATGACTTTTCTATTGTCTGTATCAATGTGTCTGTGTGTACAATAAAGTGTTATAACTACTAGTGAAACGTGGATGTTCTGAGGTTTCAGAATATCTCTGACTACCTCCTCGGGGATTATAGTCGTGAGCATATGCTATGCTATGCTATAACACTTCTCCATTCAACTTGTTCTTTTCCATATATTATTTTTTCAAATATTATAAACACGCCAAGTTTACAATTATAATTATGTATATTTAAGGAACACAGCGGTTAAGGGTCCATGCACACGCTACTGACGAGCGGGATAGGGCACCTTAAGACTAATTTTCATTTATTAATTCAATGTTGTTCGGAAGATGTACAGTCTGTCAAGAAAGTCATGAAAAATAATTGAGGGCGCTGCCTCCACGCAAGAATGTCAAAATCAAGCATAACCTGGCAACACCACCTAACACTTATCACTGGAAACAAAATAGGTCATAGTTTCAGTACAATGTTAGGTTCGGTTAGGTTAGGTTAGGTTTTAATTTGTAAGCCGGACGCGATCGGGGACGAGGAGGACATCCTTGACCCGTTTGTGGCCCCTACGGCAACAAGGTCGAAAGCCACCTTGCCGAAAGTGGAGGACCTCGCCAGGGAGTTACAGGATCGGCCGATAGCGGACCTCTCAACCCACATCCTGCAGAACCTCCAGAAGATAGAGAAGGTTGTGGACAAGTCGGGAAATATCAGAGGAAACTTGGTGCGCATCATGCGGGTGGCCTTGCTGGAAGTCCAAGCGGCGTCCGAGGTGATGTCTCACAGAGAGTCCCTCGAGCGCTTGGAAAAGGAGAATGCCATGCTCCGAAGTCAAGTCGAAAGCCTCTACAAGGTTACAGATATGCAAGATAAGAAGTTGCAGCTTCTGAAATCCCAAGTGGAGGCTCAGACTGGATCGGGCGTGGTGGAGCCTACCAATGACAGAGAACAGTGGCAGGCCATGATTGAGGGCAAACTCGCCTTCCTCCAAAGCCAGCTCCGCCCGGAAGGCATAATCAGGCCCCCCCTCGGGCAGAAGAGAGTAGGTTCCTCACCAACACCACCCGCAAAAAAGGGAAAGACGGCGGAACCCACACCGGAGCAATCCGGGGCGAAAGGCCCAGTGGCAAAGCCTAAACCGGCTGGAGAGAAGGCCAAAGGTCGGAAAGCTCGAGGATCTCCTCCTCTGGTACCTGTGATCCCTGCTACTACACGTGAGCAGGAGCCTCCGTCGGCGGAACGAGAGCAGCCTTGGTCCAAGGTGGTGGGAAGAAAGGCCAAGGCTAAGGCCAACGCTGGCGCCAAGAAGGCCTCGGTCAAGCCCGCACCGCCAGCGAAAAATTCGCCTAAGAAAATTAAGCCGGCGAGGGAGCCGAAAACCGCGGCCGTCACCCTGACTATTCCCCAGGGGGCCAAAACCACCATCGCTCAGGTGATGTCGGCTGCCAAAGAGCGGGTCCAACTGGTGGAAATTGGTATCCCAAGTATCCGCCAGAAGAGGGCGATCAACGGCGGCTTGGTACTCGAGGTCGCCGGGCCAGACGGCGCCGAAAAGGCGGACAAGCTGGCCCAAAAGCTTCAGGTGGTTCTGGCGGACTTGGAGGTGCGTATAGCGCGCCCCGTAAAGACGGGTGAGCTGAGAGTGTCCGACCTCGACGATTCCGTCACGCAACGAGAAGTCGCAGTCGCCATTGCTGATGCCGGTGGCTGCAACGCTGAGGACGTACGGGTGGGTGAGATCCACCACTCCCCCAGAAGCCTCGGCACAGTCTGGGTTCGCTGCCCTCTTGGAGCGGTCCGCAAGATCGCGACCACTGGGCGGGTGCAAGTGGGCTGGGTGTCCGTTAGGGCGGAGGTACTTGCGGCACGGCCACTGCAGTGCTACAGGTGCCTCAGGTCAGGACACACCGGCCTCCAGTGTAAGGAGGCAGCGGACATAAGCACTTTGTGCTTCAAGTGCGGGCAGGCTGGCCACAAGGTAAGAGACTGCACGGCCTCAGCACCCAATTGCCCGTTCTGTGCGGGCCTTGGCCGTACCGCCGATCACCGGATGGGGAGCAAGAGGTGCACCCCACCCAAAGAAAAGAATGGCAGAGGAGGGAGTAAGCAGGCTCCCCCCTCTGCGAATCCCCAAATGACCGGTGGGACTTTAGCGTCCCAAACGGGCAGCACTGCCCGAGAGGAGGCTATGAAGGCCTAACACTCCTCCCATCACAGAAAGTCCTCCAGACTAATCTGAACCACTGCCGCGGGGCGCATGACCTGCTGTTGCAAACCCTCGCGGAGTGGTCGATTGGTCTGGCAGTGATCGCGGAGCCATATGTCGTTCCATCCCACCCTCGCTGGTTCGGGGACGACTTTGGCTCCGTTGCCATTTACTGGGGAGGTGGAGAGGGTGATCCTCCATGCCTCTTTCTGCAGGCTGAACCGGGGATCGTGGCGGTGGAATGGGGGACCATGGTTGTAGTGGGTTGCTACGTTTCTCCCAATGGCAACCTCAACGATTACGAGGCGTACCTGGACCGGGTAGAGGGCGTTACGCGTCGATACATGCCCCGTCCGGTACTTGTCCTGGGCGACCTCAATGCCCGCTCCAGGGTTTGGGGTGACGTCCTTGACAATGCCAAGGGAGAGATGCTTCTCGAGTGGACGGCGGGGCTCGATCTCCGGCTACTGAACCGAGGGTCGACGCGCACGCTCGTTCGGTGGCAGGGAGAGTCGATCGTGGACCTCACATGGGCGACTTCCTCGGTGGAACGCTTGGTATCTGGCTGGAGAGTGGCGGAGGAAGTGGAAACGTTGTCCGACCATCGCTACATCGTTTTCAATGTGGCCCTTCGCCTTCCAGCCGGCGCCAATCGCCGAAGCGACAGCCCCCAGCGACGTTGGGCGCTAACTCGACTCGATCGTGAGATGTTGGTCGCCGCGGCACATGTCGCTGACTGGACCCCCCCTGAAGAGGAAGCCTGGCCCGAGCCGGAAACTGAGGCGACCTGGTTCCGGGACACTATGACGTCGATCTGTGACGCCTCGATGCCCCGGGTCAGGACAACAAAGAGGCGACCGGTGTACTGGTGGTCGGAGGAGATCGCGCAGCTGCGAATATCCACCGTCGCTGCCCGACGCCAGTACCTAAGAGCGAGGAGACGCCGGCGAGCGACCGAAGAGGAGAAGGCGGCAGCCTATGAAGCGTACCGGGTCTCGTCTAAGGCACTTCGGACTGCTATAGCGGATGCCAAGTCCCGGTCGTGGAACGAACTCCTCGAAGGCCTCGATAGAGACCCTTGGGGCCGGCCATATAAAATGGTGCTGGGGAAACTACGCCCATGGGTCCCACCTCTAACGGAGACCCTGGAACCCGATTTCGTGCGAGGAGTGGTGGATACACTCTTCCCACGGATCGAAGGGGGTGCCGTTAGGCAAGAGGAGCCGCCACCGCCGGCATGGACTGACGAACTTTTGGTCACGACGGAGGAGCTCAAATGGGCAGTGAAGCGCCTCGCCGCGCGAAACACCGCACCAGGTCCCGACGGAATTCCGGGTCGGGCCTGGGTGTTAGCACTGGCTGTGCTGGGCGATAGGCTGAGGCGTCTGTTCAGCGGCTGCCTTCGTCATGGCCACTTTCCCACGCAGTGGAAAACGGCGAGACTGGTCCTCATAAAGAAGGAAGGGAGACCCGCGGACTCCCCCTCTGCGTACCGACCCATCTGCCTGCTGAACGAGGTGGGCAAGCTCTTCGAGCGGATTATTGCTTCCCGTATAGGCAGGCACTTATCCAGCGATGGCCCGGACCTGTCAGACAGTCAGTTTGGCTTCCGTCAGGGTCGCTCGACAGTGGATGCGATTCTTCGCGTCCGAGAGCTGTCCGAGCAGGCTACATCCCAGGGCAGAGTAGTGTTGGCTGTCAGTCTTGACATAGTCAATGCTTTCAACTCTCTGCCTTGGAGGGCGATCAGGGAGGCACTGGTGTACCACCGTCTGCCTCTCTACCTGCGCGACGTTGTCGGAGCGTACCTGTCTGACAGAGGTATACGCTACATGGGCCGGTACGGAAGTACCGAGCAGAGGGATGTCGTGTGCGGGGTTCCACAGGGGTCGGTGTTAGGCCCTCTCCTGTGGAATATCGCGTACGACGCTGTCCTGAGGACGGCACTTCCCAACGGCGTCAGTGTCGTTTGCTATGCAGACGACACTCTAGTTTTGGCCGAAGGGGAGACCTTCGAGAGGACCATAGAGCTCGCCGAGCTCGAGGTGGCACGCGTTGTGGAGAAGATCCTCGAGCTGGGGCTTCAGATAGCGCCTCATAAGACCGAGGCGCTATGGTTCCACAAACGCAGGGGAGTGGTACCCCCCAGCTTGACGGTGCGAGTAGGTGACGCAGAGGTCCAGGTGGGCCGTCACATAAGGTACCTGGGCCTTATTATTGACAGTCGCTGGAGCTTCGAGGAGCACATCGACCGCCTGGTCCCCCGTATACAAAGGGTAGCGGGTGCTATGCACAGACTGCTGCCCAACCTCGGGGGACCGTGGGAGGGAGTCCGCCGCCTCTACGCAGGAGTCGTGCGATCCATTGCGCTCTATGGGGCGCCCGTATGGTCAAAAAGACTGTCGGGCGTCAAGCGCCTCGCGGCCAAATTGAATGCCGCGCAGCGCAGGATCGCAATTCGGGTCGCACGCGGATACCGGACGATATCGTACGAGGCGGCGAATATCCTGGCGCGGTTTCCGCCCTTGGATATACTGGCAGACATGGACGCGAGGGTCTATGACCGGATTCGCGTCCTACGCCAAAGAGGCGGGACCGTACCCGAGAGGGCAGTCACACAGCTCCGGAGGAAGGCTCGACGACGCGCGCTAAACTGTTGGCGCGAGCGGCTCCACGAGCCGCGAAGTATGCGGCAGCGCGTCGTCGGAGCGATACTTCCCAGTTTCCAGGCCTGGCTGGACCGGGAAGGCCGAGGCGTCACCTACCGTCTTACTCAGGTGCTCACCGGACATGGCTGTTTCGGTGAGTACCTGAACAGGATCGGGAGGGAAGCCACACCACAGTGCCACCATTGCGGAGCCGACCAGGGTTCTGCGCAGCACACGCTCGAGGAATGCCCAGCGTGGCATTCCGAGAGGCAGATCCTGGTCCAAATTACAGGAAATGACCTCTCCCCACCGGCCCTAGTAGCGGCGATGTTGGGGAGCCGGGCGGCATGGGACGCCGCGGTCGCCTTCTGCGAGACCGTCATGGTCCAGAAGGAGAGCGCAGAGCGAGACCGCGAGCGAGCAAATCCCGCCCGAAGACGGAGACGCCGGGGACGCCAAGTTGGCCGCCCGATGCGTCACAACAACGCCCCGGGATAGGGGCGCCCATGGTCGCGGACGGTCGGAGAAGGGGCTCAGGCCGCCCATTTCCTAGCGACCCCTGGAAGGCAGTGGTAGTACGGCGTGGTCCCGTCCCACTGCAGCGCAGAGACGCTGCGGGAGTGTTGGCCCGGCATCAGTGCCGAGCCGGGAGAGCTCCGGCGAAGCGCGAGAAGGGCCGTGGACGCACATTGCTTCCCCATGGCCCTTCGACATGCGCCGAGGTGACCACCGGGGGGGTTTTAGTGGATAAAAATCCCACATAACCCGACTCTTCCCCTAAGGAGCCGGGTATCTTTTGAAGATTTCCCCCCCGACACCAAAAAAAAAAAAAAAAAAAAAAAAGGTTTTAATTTGTAGTTTTGGTGTTTTTGCGGTGGTGTCTTCAACACCGCCATAAATGATCTCTGGAATCGGTTCTCTAATAGCCATGTTTTTTTCCTTCTTATTGCTGTCTCCCGTTTACAATGGAGGGAAGTCGGATATTTCGTTTTCCTACTCCTCCTATCTTCTTTGATTAATTAATTGCGGGTTCCAAGACAGATTAGAGTCATCCCCCGGGCTCGCTGAACTTCATTGTCCAGTGTTATGAATGGTCGCCGCTGTTGATCCTGGCTTACAGGAGTTACAGCGGTGGGAATGTGTGGTGGTAAAAAAAAAACACCACCTAAGGTGGAGTCTGGTAATTGCAACTATGGAGCAATTGCACTTATATGAATCACGATTTAGTCCTTCTCTTTATACCAGCACCTACCTTCTAGATGACTAGACACAAGTCTATTGAGAGAAGAACTGAATCGTGATTCTTATAAGTGCAATTGCTCCATAGTTGCAATAACAAGACTCACCCTTAACTAAAATGATTAGTTCCGTCTGAATTATTTTCATGACCAAAGAGAATGTAACTCACTACGTTATAGGAGTCGGGACTTCCATACTAAAAACTGGTCGTGACCGATATCAAAGAATGTATGAAACGTGTGCGAGCGTTCAAAGGAATTTAATGGCGGCGGTGCACGTTTTATATAACATTTTTTTGTTAGAGAGTTTTCATAACTTTCTTGGCATACTGTGTACGTATTACAAGAACGACTAAAGAACAAGTATTATTTTGCAACAATTACATATTTGTAAATGAAAATTTAACAAATTGTTACATTTTGAGCAGTTACGCGGTTATAATTTAACCGAACCCGTATAATATGTTTAATAATACATTTTAAAATTTTATTAGACTGATTAGAAAAATTATTTCAGAAAATAGTTCAAATCTATTGAGGAAAACATAGTTTGTTCATAAAGTATGATTTCTATAGTTTTTGAGCATATAGGTATAATTTTCTCTATTTCGATACTGTCTCTACGGCCAGGCCTATGTCCAGCAGTGATGATGATGATACTGTCTCTCTTTGTAATTCAAATTCAAAAATTATGTATTTTTATACAAAAATATTCCATTGGTAATGTCCGACCACGGATACCAATCCTCCTTACTCTTTACAAGCATTGAAACACGAAAATTGGCCATGGCGGTCGGTAATATACTAAGAGATAAGTGTAGTTTTTGCAACCATCAGCTGCAAGGCTGATTCAGTGTTTATGTGGTATAGAGCTTCTTTGTGTTTGATGATATTAATGTAGTATACACTGTAGCTATGTGAACAGTACAAAAACTGACATAGTTCATCAGTCGATTTAGGATCTCTTAAACCGACTGGCAGTTCATGACAGTTTTTGTACTGTTCACATAGCAACAGTGCACACTACAATAATATCATACGATCGTTAATTTTTTACTGACCTTTAAACGTCTGTAGCTCCTAAACCGACTGAAGTTATGCAGGCAGACCTAGTCCATCCCCATCAGAGAAATGTTCTACACCCCATAAATACTGAATCAGCCTTGCTGCTTATGGTTGCAAAAAGTACACTTATCTCTTATAATATAATGTTCGACCTTCTTTCGTATACGTTTCCGTCAATGTTTCCAACGTGTTTACTTTGTTCCTTTATATCAATTTTTGTCATTGGATTAGAAAGGGACAAACTAACAACGACGATGAAAACGTACGAAAGAAGTTGAACATTACCGACCGCTAAGGAGTTTTTTTCATGTTTCACCGCTTGTAAGGCAGTCTGTACTCCAAGTATAGACAATACCTATTTCCAGCTTCCTGGGCTGGGACGACCCAGACCATAGACAAGAGCTCATTACCGTTTCACTATCAAATACTTGTTTCATAGTTAAAATTCTCTGACCTTAATTATAATGTTTAAAATCTTATTATTTATTGCATTTTATAATTCACATAATTATTCATAAGTATCCGATATTTATATCTTCTATATCACTGTCTCGCTCACACTTCTATATAACAAAATACATTGCTGGAGCGAGACAGGTGATCAACTTGAAACCCATAATTTCGTCACCTCCAGTAAGTTATTTTCTTCCTGGAATGCGATTTTTGAAGCTCACACGTTCAAATCAGCAGTAGAAAGATGCATAATCTCCATAGTAATGGTGACATTTTCTACTGCTGATTTCAACGTGCGAATTAAAAAAAAAACCCACTCCTGTACAATAAAGTACTATCAATACCAAATGGTTATCCCCCACGTTCGATAGTTAGCAGCCACTATTCAGAACACGCTAGCCACACTAGATGATCATTCTTCGGACACCATCAGTCACTACTCATTATTAGAGATCGGATATGCGGATGCATATTTACCTAAACATCTTTTTTCCCACCAACATGATCAGCCGCCATCCCCCACAACATTTCGCACCGTTGTCCATTTCATCCGCAACATGACAAGCCGCTATCCACCTCACACGAGCTCGAGCACCTTGATGGTCCCCTGGCTGTTCGCGGCGAGGAGTATCTGCTGGTCCTGGGACTTCCTCCAGCACACCGCCGACACGAACTCGGAGGGCTCCTCGTCCCTCCTCTCCCTCTCCAGGAAGCCCCGCACCGCGTCGAACCTGGAGGGTTGTCAACTGAACTTTAAAACTATACTAACGTACGTTCATGTTCTTTTTAATAACAATAAAGTAAGTACGGAAATAGTAGATTACACGCCGAGGGCGAGAAAGTAAGAAAGGTCTCAGATCTCACGTAATTGTTGGCCGAGGTCATCAAACATGTGATCTGAGGCTTTCTTATTTACTGCCCGAGATTAGTATACTATTTTTCTCCTCGACGGGGGCGGAAAGCGGCAACTTCGTTTAGCGCAGCGGGACGAAAGTTGACGCTTTCCGCCCGGAGGGATGAAATAGTAGATTACACACCGAGGGCAGGAAAGTACGAAAGGTCTCAGATCCTCACGTAATTGTTGGTCAACAAAATGTGATCTGAGGCTTTCTTATTGACTGCCCGATATTAGCATACTATTTTTCTCATCGACGGAGGCGGAAAGCGGCAACTTCGTTTAGCGCAGCGGGACGAAAGTTGACGCTTTCCGCCCGGAGGGGTGAATTAATATTTTATTTGAGTTTTTATGGAAGTTTTAGGTTAAGAGGGTATCGAGCCTCCAGTGCTATTCTCAATTGTATTTTTTATAAAAAAATAAGATTGTCATATTGTAGTCATTGTTGGTTAACGATTTATTGAATCTTAGATTTTTTTGTTTCTAGTAATTATCGTTAAAACCGCCATTAATGGCCACTTTAGGTCATTTAAAGTTAGTAACTATAAACATTATAAAAACAAATTCGTAATGACCAGATAAATTCAAAATCGGCAATACGATATTCTTGTTTTTTGAATATGTTGTTGAGAAATAAAAATATATGATCGAGGACAGCACCGGCGGAGGCTCGGCATCCTCTGCAATTTCTAAAAACAATTATAAATCTAGTTAAAATAAGCAAAAAGAACCAAAAATTCAGTTTTAACAATTTTCATACAGTGTACTTATAGATCTATGTATACTATATTCACTAAAAAAGTATGTACCCGTACCCAGCCTCGCGCAACTCTCTAACTACTCTAAATTAATTCCTTTGAACGGTCGCACACGTTTCATACATTTTTTGATATCGGTCACGACCAGTTTTTAGAATGGAAGTCCCGACTCTTATAACGTAGTGAGTTACATTCTCTTTGCCCGTACCTGTAAGCGAGCAGCGGTCGCGACAGTCCCGAGTAGTAGACATAGAGGGCGTTGTTCTCGGAGCCGCAGGCCACGTACTTGCCGTCCGTCGCGAGCCCCACGAAGTTCTTCTCGTTAGCGTGCCCCGTGAACGATCTCACGCAGCGCGGCGACTCCACCCTCCACAGCTTGAGTTGAGAGTCTGTCGACGCGGAGACCAGCGTGCGCGCGTCCAGGAACTTCACGTACGAGACCGCCTTACGGTGGTCCTATAATCAATCATTTTGTTAGTCAAATAGCTAAATTACAAAATAAAATTGTTATCGGTAGCTACCGAATAAGAAGCCAGTCTTAGAAAAACGTAGGCATTACAGTAAATACTAAATTTTTTTGCAAATTACGGTAACTGAGTTGTTTGTGTAAGCAACGCATTATTTTTTTTTAAAGGGACGGCAACGCAGTGGTTATTTTGCTGCAAAAAAAACATCAATAAATGTAAGAATTAGCAAGAAAACATCGCTGCAAATATCTTTAATGATTACTATAAACAATGATGAACAAAAATCGTCATAAAACGGTAAAAAAAGACTTACAGAATTTACACAATAAAAAAAAATTAAATGTTATCCAAATAACAGTTTGATTTATACAAAAATAAATAGATTGTCAACAAGTTTCCACATATGAATGTTATTTCAAATAATGTAACTTGTTAACGAAGTGTTTGTTTTAGTAGTATATAAGGTATAACAAAATTAGGTGAAACTATTTTAAGGGGATGATCAGACCATCAAACTGAACAACTTTCTCTATAGGACCAATATCGAAATCGCGAAAAAAAATCTGCTGTTCCATACAAACCTACTCGACCTAAATGTATGGGACAGCAGATTTTTTTTTCGCAATTTCAATATTGGTCGAATAGAGAAAGTTGTTCAGTTTGATGGTCTGATCATACCCTTAAAATAGTTTCACCTAATTTTGTTAGACCTTGTATAGTAGAATAGAAGGTAACTCGTACCTTGAACACGGCGAGGGGATGGCGGGGCGCCCTCAGGTCGTAGTAGTGCACGCAGTGGTCCGCGCTGCCGAACGCGAGGTGCGCCGACGAGCAGGGGTTGAACCTGCAACGTTACATCTACATTATATCTTTATTCATTATTATTGTCTATTCAAGTCCTCCTCTCTTTTAAAATTGCTGTGCCCTACCTAACAGGGTTCACACTGTTGTACTATTATTAAGATTACACCACCTATTGTATATACCATTGTGAAACGCAATAAAGCATTGAGTATTGAGTATCTACATCTACATCTACATCCACATCTACATGAACATGAGCACCGGCCACCGGGTACCGGACGTGTCGCTCACTGCACCAACACGATGTGACACGACCAAACAATATATATACTAATGTAAGAAGAAGCGACAATGACGTTTGTGTGTCGTAAACGACCTTTTGGCTTTGTGTGGGTGTCGGGACACTCACCTGACACAGCACACGTTGAACTTGGCCTCGAGGGTGGCGACGGAGCGCTCCGCGTTGAGCGCCCACAGCTTGACACTCACCTGACACAGCACACGTTGAACTTGGCCTCGAGGGTGGCGACGGAGCGCTCCGCGTTGAGCGCCCACAGCTTGACACTCACCTGACACAGCACACGTTGAACTTGGCCTCGAGGGTGGCGACGGAGCGCTCCGCGTTGAGCGCCCACAGCTTGACACTCACCTGACACAGCACACGTTGAACTTGGCCTCGAGGGTGGCGACGGAGCGCTCCGCGTTGAGCGCCCACAGCTTGACACTCACCTGACACAGCACACGTTGAACTTGGCCTCGAGGGTGGCGACGGAGCGCTCCGCGTTGAGCGCCCACAGCTTGACACTCACCTGACACAGCACACGTTGAACTTGGCCTCGAGGGTGGCGACGGAGCGCTCCGCGTTGAGCGCCCACAGCTTGACACTCACCTGACACAGCACACGTTGAACTTGGCCTCGAGGGTGGCGACGGAGCGCTCCGCGTTGAGCGCCCACAGCTTGACACTCACCTGACACAGCACACGTTGAACTTGGCCTCGAGGGTGGCGACGGAGCGCTCCGCGTTGAGCGCCCACAGCTTGACACTCACCTGACACAGCACACGTTGAACTTGGCCTCGAGGGTGGCGACGGAGCGCTCCGCGTTGAGCGCCCACAGCTTGACACTCACCTGACACAGCACACGTTGAACTTGGCCTCGAGGGTGGCGACGGAGCGCTCCGCGTTGAGCGCCCACAGCTTGACACTCACCTGACACAGCACACGTTGAACTTGGCCTCGAGGGTGGCGACGGAGCGCTCCGCGTTGAGCGCCCACAGCTTGACACTCACCTGACACAGCACACGTTGAACTTGGCCTCGAGGGTGGCGACGGAGCGCTCCGCGTTGAGCGCCCACAGCTTGACGCGCGCGTCGTCGGAGCCCGACGCCAGCAGCCGCACGTCGCTGCGGTTGAAGTGCACCGACCAGCAACGCTTGTCGTGCTCCTGTACAATGCACTCAATCTATCAACGGGTTCTACAGTACGGCCACGGTGGAAGAAACTGTTCTATTTAACACGAGCGTTAACCCGCTACTTCGTCCGCACAAATTATATACCAGATTTTAAGTCAGATCATAAGCTATCAAACAAAAAAAGTTTCATCAAAATCGGTTCAGTAGTTTTTGCGTGATACTCGTTTAAACAAACAAAAAAACACACAACAAACAGACAAACAAAAAATTCAAAAATCGGTGAAATGGAATCAGGGACACCTAAAAACCATATCGTAACTTTTTTTGTTAATATCTTCAATGTACAGACAAACTTCCTGTTACAGTTTTATAATAGTATAGATAGATACAAAATACCTGCAAGGCCCTGGTCCTCTGTCTAGTACAGTACCTGCAAGGCCCTGGTCCTCTGTCTAGTACAGTACCTGCAAGGCCCAGGTCCTCTGTCTAGTACAGTACCTGCAAGGCCCTGGTCCTCTGTCTAGTACAGTACCTGCAAGGCCCAGGTCCTCTGTCTAGTACAGTACCTGCAAGGCCCTGGTCCTCTGGCCGGTGGCCGCGTCCCACACGGAGACCGTGCCCTCGTAGTCGGAGGAGGCGAGCACGTTCTTGTGGTAGTTGTTCCAGGACACGCAGGAGATCTTGTGCGAGCACTGCATCTCCGCGCACGGGTAGTGCACGTCCACCGCGTCACGGACCACGCCCGCGAACTCGAACACCTGCCGGACGTGGACGTGTATATACAGATTGGAGTGCACTTTAATACCAGTCTCTTCTCAATAGAAGTAAACCAAATGCACCGTTAGTAAAGATGTATGGAGGTGCTACTGGGAATGTTCCTCCATCGAAAAGGAAAGATCTTCAACAAGGCTATGTGTGAAGCCTGGGGACCGGCCGTGGTCCAACAGTTCTTAGTTGGACCTTGTATATGTATCAAAACTCTGTGATTATTTCTCTTGCGCGATGTATGTCTTGCATTCGATTGTGAACCTTATTTGTAGTAGGTTACGAGTTAAGTATTCACGGTGAGCGTTGTCTATGTATGGAGCATATTTCCGAGAGCGACGGTATCGCCATCTGTTGGCATCTTTGCTATAACTTGTGGGTGCTGACATCTGTAGCGAGTCCCCACAGATGTGTTCCAATGAATGTTACTAACATTGGGTTTACTTCTTAAATTATAGATGTTTTAAGAATTAAACATCAAAGAAGCAATTTATAACATTTTTGACAATTGTCAATTGTTGTTTGGTCAAATTCAAAATTAAAAGTTCCAATAACCCTCTTTCTGGGACAGTTGGGTAAAAATGATAATTGCGAAAACGTCGTGTTCCCAAATTTCCCAAAGTTAACCAATTGCTTATTTTGAGAATTTTCGTTATATTAGCAATTTGAACCATTTAAAACATGGAAATTTTGAAAAATAAAAACAGATTTTTTGGGAACTCGAATTTTTCGCAATTACAATTTTTACCCGACTGTCACAGAAAGAGTTATTGGAAATTAAAATTTTAAGAATTTGACCATTTAAAATTTCTATTTTTTTTGCAACTCGATGGTGGCGAGTAGTTGATGGCGTCGCTGCAGTAGGAGAGCGTGGCGATGATGATCATGATGATGATGATACGCACCTTGATGCGCTTGGTGACGCCGGCGATGGCGAAGAACTCGTCGTCCTTGTCGAACTCGATGGTGGAGACTATAGTGGAGTAGTTGATGGCGTCGCTGCAGTAGGAGAGGGTGGCTCTAGGACGCAAGGCTCGGTAGCGCGTGAAGGCGGCGAGGTCCTCGCGGAACTGCTCGAGGCCGGAGGAGGAGACGGTCATCCCCCCCTCCAGTTGTCGCGCCTCCGTGGTGGTGCGCGGGGAAGTGTCCGCTTCCGGCGCGCGCTGGTCACCGTCTGACAGTTGGATATTACTATGAATGATTATACTACACTGAACTGCAAATCTAAGTACCTACTACATTTTTAATATTTACATTTTTTCTAAACTATAGAAATTAGAGATTTAAAATAAAAAACGTTGAATAGCAAATGTTTTTAGCTTTCTTTGTAACTATTCTTTGTAAATTAAACTCTTTTTCGAGTCCTTTCTATTTCGAAAGTATATTTTATGTACTTAAAAAGTTATTGCAATGTTAAAAGTGAGATACATAGTTTTGCAGACCAGTGTATTATTACGATTACGACTTGCAATGAATGCCCAAAATAATCGTCGATTATGATCAGTGATCGGAATCCATCCGTCTATCACAGCCCTTGATCAGACCGTCTTCGGACATATTCTTCTTCGGACCATATTTCTCTTTGACGTTCTGTCCCTCGCCCTCTGCATGCAGTTAGAACCCGCGTGTCTCCTAATGTCATTGCCGCATCTTTCTGGTGAGCGGCCTCTACCACGCGTGGTTTCTTCATGATTACGATTATTTCAAACCCATACTATTAGTTTAAAATAACAATGTGCGTTGAACTCCTTGAAGGGCCGTTTGATAACTTCACTAGGTTGAGAAAGGAACGTAGACTGTGTAAAGGAAACAATCATTTAAATGACTCGAGTGAAGTTCGTGTGATTGAGTGACGTCACATTTGCGAGCGAGGTCATGCACATTATTACTTTTAACTAATAGTACTCATTTCATTTTTACAATTACAAAAGTGACAAAATAGAATAGCCTTTATTGCTTAATGTGGTTTCAGTCCATACAAAAGTTTGACGCACAATACGCGTAGACGGTATTAATAAAAGTAATATTTTATAGATGGAAAAATAGTTCAGAAAATCTAGTTGCCGCGTCACAAATAACATTTGCAATTTATAATATAATTACGAAGATATAAAGCTTTTAAAATTTTGTATTGTGCGTCAAAGTTTTGTATAAAATTGAACCCTCTGCAACCACCTTAAGAATTTACATAATTAGTTTTCACGGTAAATAACTAAACATCACACATCTTCATCGACGACCTCTTAGCTTGTCTTCCGACATAGGCTTCCGACCAAAAATGATAGAAACGTTTATTATTTAATAATAAAAAATTATTGCTGATTTTGTTGATCGGACCGGACGTGATGCGACGTATCGAATGCCTTGCTCAAATCACTGTAATAGTGTAGTAACTACAGGGTTTAAACTATGAGTCTACCCATCAAACTGAACAACTTTCAATATGGGAGCAAACAGATCGGAGCAAAAAAATAATCAGCTGTTGCATACATTTGAGTAGAGAAGGCGTTGCAGTTTAGTATGGAACAGCTGATTATTTTTTTGCTCCGATCAGTTTGCTCCCATATTGAAAGTTGTTCAGTTTGATTGATTGAATTAAAAGTCTAGCCTTTTAGTTTAAAAGAATGCTAATTATATCAATTTTACCCTGTATATTCTTCAAGGGGATCGCTAGATGGCGCCGCAATTTCGTTAGAATTAAAGTAAAATGTTCAAAATATACCTAAGTGGAAAAAAATTCAAACTTTTTTTTAAACCTAATATTACACACCGAGGGCAGGAAAGTAAGAAAGGTCTCAGATCTCAATGTAATGTTTGTCTAATGTAATGTCAACAAACATGTGATCTGAAGCTTTCTTATTTACTGCCCGAGGTTAGTATACTATTTTTCTCCTCGACAGAGACGGAAAGCGGCAACTTCGCAGCGGGACGAAAGTTGATGCTTCCCGCCCGGAGGGGGGTACACTTACCTATGGAGTGTTGAGCGACGACGGCGCTGTGCTGGCCGAGCGACTGCGGCACATCGCGACAGTCGGAGCCCTGCGCCCCCGCGGGGGGCCCCCGGGGGGCGTGGGGGGCGCGGGGGGTGCGGGGCGTGTGGGGGGTCGGCGTGGCCGTCGGGCTCGTCTCCGAGGAGCCGGGGAAGTACAGCTCGTCCGCGCGGTGCTGGAAGTAGCACTGCGGCCGACAAAACGATACACATCACATCTATACTATTATAAAACTGTAACAGAAGTGTGTCTGTACATTGAATATATTTACACAAAAAATAGTTACGATATGGTTATTAGGTGTCCCTGATTCCAAATTACCAATTTTTTTGGATTTTTTGTCCGTCTGTTTGTTTATGGGTTCGTTTGTTTGTTTGATCGAGCATCACGCAAAAACTACTGAACCGGTTTTGATGAAACTCTTTTGTTTGAAAGCTTATACGACGACATAAAATCTTGTATTTATCATTTATCTCGCTATACGATGACGGAACCCGCGCGGTCGAAGTTGCCGCTTTCCGCCTCTGTCGGGGAGAAAAATAGTGTACTAACCTCGGGCAGTAAATAAGAAAGCCTCAGATCACATGTTTGTTGACCTCGGCCAACAATTACATGAGATCTGAGACTTTACTTACTTTCCTGCCCTCGGTGTGTAATCTACTATTATTTAACCCAATGAGAGCTCAGGTGAGTCATACCTGCACGAAGTCGTCGAAGTGCGAGGCTAGCCTCCTCCACCTGGCGGCCAGCCCGTCCCCGGACCCGGAAGTGCCCCCCGCGAAGCTCTCCTCATCGTTGTTGCCCAACTCCTCGCTTCCTGCGGAGCATGATTACTGCACGTTAGGAACGTACTGCAGCTTTAGAGTTGGAAACGATCAGCATCTTATCAAGTCAGTAAAAATTATGGACATTCTATATTTAAAAAAGCCCGACCTGAAAAATAATAAACCTCGCAATATTGCGGATAATCATTGAAACTAATGTTTGTACTTTGAACACTGACATTACATTATACGCGGTTATAGTAGATTGCAACGACCCAAACCAGGTTTTTTATTTTTCGTGTTCAAATTCAAATTCAAAAATTTTTATTCAAAATAATATCACATCGTCATTTTTTGACTCTACCACCGCGTCGGAAGGTGTTCCGTTGAGAGAAGATGCGGCCAGAAACTCTACAACACACAACTTTTAAACAAAACAAAATATACAAAGTACAATTAAAACACAATATTGCATTACATAGAGTAACATTGTCAAGACCAGACATTTTGGTCATTCAAATAGTCATCGAGTTTATAGTAGCCTTTTTTACAGAGGACTTGTTTAACATGGGACTTAAACTTTTTGTCTGGCAAGTTTAGAATATCCTCTGGTATCTTATTATAATAGCGTATACAGTGCCCCATGAAAGATGTGTTGACCTTACTGAGTCGAAAATGTGGGAATACTAATTTATTTTTATTTCTTGTATTGTAATTATGAACGTCACTGTTTTTGGGAAAGAAATACAAATTTTTTCGTTAATATATTGACTGTAGAAAGTTAAGATAATAATATCTTAAAAAAGATCTCGTAGTGAATCTCGACAACGCAGATTATAAATGGCTCGAATTACCCTCTTTTGAAGGATAAAGATCGCCTCAACATCTGCAGCACGGCCCCACAGCAAAATACCATAAGACATGATACTATGTGTCAGTAGCCCAGTCATTTTGCGGAGTTTTGTTAGGCGGGGCGGGGAGTAATTATTAATTGGACTTTTGAACTGTAACCGGCACCATTTAGTGACAAAAATACTATCTTAAAATATTAAAAAAAAAAATTTGCTACGCAACTGATATTAATCAAAATTGTTCCAGAAGGATTTTAAATTAATAAAATTAATACCAATGCACTCATTTGAATTCGATTTAACAATATAAATTATATTTAAGCAATAAAATAGGCATTGACATTTAAAAAATGAGGTTTTTATTAGAAAATACGAACGTATTTTTCAAAACCTTCTAAGTAGACAAAAATATTTACACCATGTTTGAAGTATGTATAATTAAAAAATTAAAAAATATATATAACGAGATAATAGCTAAATTTCAAATTTGGAACTGTTGCTGACGGAATTCTTTTTTAATTTTGGTCCATTTCTAAGCTCAAATTTGCTCTTAAATACTATATCGAAACAAAAATATCAATTACTAATTAGTCCCGGCTCAAACCGTAAAATGACTGGGCTACAGGCTTTTATGCAATCAGCTAATCGAATGTTTGTATGATAAGTTTTGCGAATTTCCTTTATGGTTATCGTGGACAGTTATTTAGTATCAAGAGTACAATAATCAAAATTAAAAATCAAATCAAATATACTTTATCTATCTATACTATTATAAAACTGTAACAGGAAGTAAATAAGTTACGATTTGGTTTTTAGGTGTCCCTGATTCCATTTCACCAATTTTTGGATTTTTTGTCTGTCTGTTTGTTTGTGTGTTTGTTTGTTTGTTTGTTTGAACGAGTATCACGCAAAAACTACTGAACCGATTTTGATGAAACTTTTTTTGTTTGACAGCTTATGATCTGACTTAAAATTTGGTATATAATTTGTGCGGACGAAGTCGCGGGTTAACGCTCGTACTATTATAAAACTGTAACAGGAAGTTTGTCTGTACATTGAAAATATTATTATAAAAAAAATTTATGATATGGTTTTTAGGTGTCCCTGATTCCATTTCACCAATTTTTGGATTTTTTGTCTGTCTGTTTGTTTGTGTGTTTGTTTGGGTGTTTGTTTGTTTGTTTGAACGAGTATCACGCAAAAACTACTGAACCGATTTTGATGAAACTTTTTTTATGATCTGACTTAAAATCTGGTATATAATTTGTGCGGACGAAGTCGCGGGTTAACGCTCGTAGGTAATAAAAGAAATGTTAGAAAGTAATTTAATTTCTTCTTTTACTAGTAAAAAATGTGGTTCTGTTGCTGGCTTAACATTTTTTTTTAAACGTGTTCTCAACGAGTACCTCATCTACCTTAGTTATTCGATTTTTTTTTTATGAACCAGGGAGGGGTGATATCCCGCGGTGCGTCTGCAAATCTGATAGTAGAAAGGGGAAGGCGAGTCGATGTTTAGATTCATTGATACACTTGATACATACAGGGTCCTTAATATGCTGACACTTTTTAAGAGGATGATCAGACCATCAAACTGAACAACTTTCTCTATGGAACCAACACCAAAATCGCGAACAAAATTGGCTGTCCCATACATTTGGCTCGAGTAGGTTTGCAAATTGGTATGGAAGAGCAGATTTTTTTTTTGCGATTGCGTTGTTTGTGCCATAGAGAAAGTTTGTGCCATAGAGAAAGTTTGTGCCATAGAGAAAGAGAAAGTCTGATGGTCTGATCATCCCAATAACATAGTTTCAGCTAATTTTGTTAGACCTTCTATACTATTACTTATTCTGTGGCATTTCTTAGCTAGTTGATAGATTTTGATATTGATTTATGAAACAAAATAAAATCGAAAGTAGCCATATGCTAAAGACTATATTCTCACGACTATCCAAAAGTAAAATAATAAAACAAACAAATAACCGGTATGCGTGACATCCATGGTATCCTCACCGGCGGCGGCGGCGGCGGCGGCGGCGGCGAGGGACGCGGGGAGGAGGGGCTCCCCCGCGGCTACGCCGGTGGGCGTGGCCGCGCTCGCGCTCGTAGCGCTCGTAGCGAGCTCGTCGGGAGCGCGTAGCCACGCCGTGTCCGCTCGTAGCCCGCGCAGCACTGTCTCCACGTGCGACATGTCCTGGAGACAATATTAACCTATTATTTTGATCGAAGGTCTGAATACACAGACTATGGAGGGCATCCACACTCTCGTTCTCGGCGAGAATGTAGTGCCCGCATAAGGTATAACGATAATAGATGAGAGATAGAAGATTAGAATGGGAGATAGAGAGAGAAATATAGGGTCCTTCCTTCTTAACAATCAATCAAACATTTTTAATTTTACACAAAAACATAAACAGTAAAATACAGAGAAAAAAATACAAGAGGCCAAAAATAAGGCGGTCTTATTGCTGAGAAGCGATAGCGAAACGAGAGGAAACAACCTGAAGGTTACGCGTTAAGTACCTAGCCTACGGTCGCAGGATTCGGCTCGGTCGATTTAAGGATTTCCACACTTGCCATTGCAGTTTGTGTCCGGGAAGTAGTTGTTCCTATGGGGAAATGAACTGAACAGCTGGTGGAAGTATCCGTTCTTTCCAGAGAGTGCATTTTGTAACAGATATACTATACTATACCTTCTTGACTAGCGCCGCCTCCCTGATTAGCTGTTGCAACTGGTGCTAGCGGTGCTTGTGCAACTGGGAGAGGAACTCGTATAGTAGCCGGTGCTGCATCTTCTTCTTCCTCCATTCATCTCTTTTAGCCGTCGGCTTTATGCGCACACTCCCTTTTTACACATGTCATCTTTCACACAATCTATCCATCTTTTCTTTGGTCGTTCTCTCTCGTTCTCTTCATGCAGCCATCCACATTCATATTATACAATATGAAACTCATCTCTTCTCATCACATGCCCATACCACGATAATAGATTACCGCGTAGCTTTTCATTCACAGGAGCCACTTTCAAACTTCCTCTAATATACTATACTCATTCCTAATCTTGTCCATTCTAGTAACACCACACATCCATCTCAACATTCGCATCTCTGCTGCATGCAGTCGTTTTTCACCCGTTACTTTAACGGCCCAACACTCGGAGCCAAACATGACGACAGGTCTTATGATGGTTTTATATATTTTCCCCTTCAACTTAAGGGGGATTCGGGAGTCACAGGTCATTCCCGTAACCTGTCGTTCACCACCTGTTCATCCACCTTGAGTTGATTCGGGGTTTCACGTCTCGATCTATATCGCCATCGCTTTGTAAAAGTGAACCGAGGTACCGGAATTCGGAGCAGACTGGCAAAGGTACGCCATCAAGCGTAATAGGCACAAAACCGGAGATACCGCCGAAATCGCAGAACATCGGTTTTCGTTCTGCTGATTTTCAAGCCCACATTCTCTGGTGCTGCATCATACTCCACTATACCTTCTTGACTAGCGCTGCCTCCCTGGTCAGCTGGGACAGCTGGTGCTGGCGATGCTTGTGCAGCTGGGAGAGGAACTCGTACAGTAGCCGGTGCTGCGCCGCCGCTGACTCCGCCTGTCGACGGAAACACTCTATCATCATCATCGCTACTCGTACATTGCCAAAATGCACAAACCACATAGAAGCCGCAATACGCTGCAATAATTTTTATGGAAGCGGCTAACATATGAATTTGTCACATTTGTGAACACGATATAACAACCTTTTTAGAATTCTTTGTTTGTCTGTTTGTTTGTAACAGCATCACGCAAAAACTATGAAACTGTTTTTGTTTGATAGCTTATGATTTGAATTAAAATCTGGTATATAATTTGTGCGGATGAAGTCGCGGGTAAACTTTAGTTAGTTTATAATTTATATTATAATTATTTGTAGCCTCTGCTGCAGGCTGATGATGACTATACCTCTAGCAGGCGCTTCCTCCTGGAGAGCAGGTCTAGCATGGTGTGCACGTCGGGCAGGTCGAGGTGGCGCGACTCCGCCTGCAGCAGCAGCCTGAGCCGCTCCCCCTCGCTGGTGCCGCCCCCACCCGTCCCTGTCCCCCCTCCCGCCCCCGTCCCGCCCGACGAGGAGCTCGTTATTTGACACGAGCGGAGACGACGCTTGGCCACCTGTCATTTCATTGCAATAATAAAACTTGTGTTTTCCAAAATATAGTAATTTTGAAAATGTGTCCATTCATTATGGAATATGGATCACCCGGTCACCCTATCATCTCATTCTATTAGTTTTGTCAGTCATGTTCATCTAGGATATTCTTTGACTACTTATATAGGGACTAGTTACGCGTGTAATTCTACTAACAAACATTTCTGACACTTTTTGCGGGGGGCGAGGTAATATTTAATCCGCAACTTTTGATTTTATTTCCCATAACTTTAGATTCTAATTTAGAACGTTAAAATCATGAAAAGTAGTCTCGTGTGAACCCCAAACGTTCTAAGTTCGAAATTATTGTTTCGCAATGCTGTCTCTTTGTCTCGTTTAGTGATAAGGTATAAACTTAGAAAAAGTATAAACCTACCATATGCCATAGTACCGTATAAAACAAAAGGGGCCAACTTTCTTAGGTTGGTGTGCGTGAGGCGCCATACTAATTGTGTCTGTGTGCGTGTATATGGATAGAGTTTAGAGGCCAATACTGGTTACAATTTTTTTTTAATTTTTTTGTAGCTTCGACTGTCAATCTTGACATATAACTTATCCAATAAAATTAAATGTAAATGCACATGATTAATTAATGTAGTACCGTGGCAGAGGGGAAATGCTACCGCAAGGCCAGTCCTTATAATAAATAGTCAAAGAGGATATCCCAGGTATGCTGGCGTTATCATTGGCCTACTCTTCCTTATGTTTCCCAAAATTCCTCTTTGTACTCATAGTGGTTCATTAAAAGACTTTGTATCTTGAGAAGCCAATGTTAATACTGCAAACGAAATAAACCCAGTGACCCCTAGGGAAGAACCTAGGCTGTGGATGATGATGATTAAGTATACAGGGTGCAAGGAAAAATAACATTAACCTGTAAACTACATACTCTACTCATCAAACTGAACAACTTTTACTATGGGAGCAAAATCTGTCAGAACAAAAAAAATCTGCTGTTCCATATATTTGAATCGAATAATATTAATGATACTTTTCTTTACACCCTGTATATATTTTGGTGCTCTTTTAGTTTGGACACTTTTGAGCGTGGATCCGACGTCCAGTAGTTGGTAAGTTAATGGTTAAATACCATACAAATTAATTAATAAATGACTAAAACTTACCAATTCATTAAGCAAAAAATTCGGGAAAATATGATCTCTGGAGGCTAACGCCGCCCCGCACTTGGGACACCTTCGATGCAGCTCCACGGACTTGGCGATGCAGGAGTAGCAGAAGGAGTGGCCGCAGCGCGTCACGTACGCCTCCTCGATCAGCTCGAAGCAGACGGGGCACAGCAGGTCGCAGTCCTTGTCCTCGAGCGACCCGCCCAGCCCCCCGAGCGCCGCCGCGCCGCTGGAGCTTGCGCCCGCGCTCCCGCTCGATGCGCCTGCGCCTGCGCCTGCCGTGCTGGCGGCCGTGCCCGACATTATGTACGATCTAGACGCACAGATCTATTATTATTGGCTGGACTATTGTATAAGTCAGGTTGCCGGAAGCACTTGGCACAGAGTGGCAGGCGACAGACAAGAATGGAAAAGGTTGGAGGAAGCCTTTGCCGATTGGCAAACAGACCTACAAAAAAACGAGCAAAGCACAACTACTAGAATAAAATAAAAACAGATGTCAGAATAAACGCTTATAAATAAACTAAGCTCAGACCACTGAAATCTACTTTACAACCTATTCTCAGGCCTACTGAATATACACACGAAATTTCATAAGAATAGGTCAAGCCCTTTAGGACGAGTTTTGTTACAAACCACTTAACCAAGAATTTTATATATTAGATAGATATAATATGGAGTCACGTTGCAGGTTCTGACCCGAACACTCGTCTCGCGTGGATTTCGCGCGTCGTGTTTTTCGCGACACGAGGCTCCGCAATCCTCAATCTCTTCTTGTTCTTGACCAAAAACAATCCCTGAGATTGGGATAGATTCTCCCATAAACACTTGACACTGGCGGAAATGCAGTGCTAATGCACAAGCAAGAGTCCATTAATTATAAAAAAAAAAGATATAATATAATAAGGTTGTAAGCGAGATTTGTTATTCGAAGCCACTACATACTGCTCAGGCCTCCTCTTCCCCTCGCATTTGAAAAAATGTTTGCAGAGTACCTACTGTACAAAGCAGACCAGGAAATCGCAAACCATTTGATTTCCTCCCCTAGCGGGGAAGTGAGGAGAGTGACTTTTATTTTTTTTTATTTCTTCAGGATCGCCGACAAGGTGAACACAATATTATTAACAAATACATAGACAGACAAAAGGCGTGTGCCACCTCAATTAAAGGCAACCACGGCATGCAATAGGCATAAGCAGGTTCGAGTTTAGTAGAAAATACAACAAAAATGAAAAACTCCAAAGAAAAAAGGAAAAAAGAAAGAAAAAGCATGATTATATGAATAAGATAGCAGCACCAACATTAGCAAGCGTTAAGTTGACTTGAATGCATTACGAAGCGTTTCTAGCACCTAGCATACCAGACACAAACATGTGTATCAATGCCAGCTTGCTAGCACCTAGCATACCAGACACAAACATGTGTATCAATGCCAGCTTGCTAGCACCTAGCATACCAGACACAAACATGTGTATCAATGCCAGCTTGCTAGCACCTAGCATACCAGACACAAACATGTGTATCAATGCCAGCTTGCTAGCACCTAGCATACCAGACACAAACATGTGTATCAATGCCAGCTTGCTAGCACCTAGCATACCAGACACAAACATGTGTATCAATGCCAGCTTGCTAGCACCTAGCATACCAGACACAAACATGTGTATCAATGCCAGCTTGCTAGCACCTAGCATACCAGACACAAACATGTGTATCAATGCCAGCTTGCTAGCACCTAGCATACCAGACACAAACATGTGTATCAATGCCAGCTTGCTAGCACCTAGCATACCACCCACAGGCTTTACTCACTTATTAGAAGTTACAAATAATTTACTTGGAAACAATGATATTATACTCTGCCAAAAAGAAGCAGTTATGTTACTATAACGGGCAGAGTGAAGACTAAAACATGACCCAATTGGGTTTTCTGTCAATAGGCCACGTCAAGCGAGACGGCTGTGGCCCGGCACAATTTTACAAGGCATTTTCTATGTAGGTAAGGCGTGAAATATACACAAAAGTCATAAGGCTAAGGGACGCGACAGACAATGCAGTGCCGCTTCAAAACTTTTTCATACGAAATGTAGGTTTAAAGAATTTTATTCTCATTAAAAACATACAGTCACTTACATGAGAACAGTTTTAAGATAATAAGAAAATCGATGGATATACAACGTTCTAAAATACTAAACAATAATATCTAACACTATAGTAATACTTTAAAAACTTTGTTTACAATAATTATAAACAAGAAGGTCAGAGTGTATTCTTACGGTGCGTCCCGAATCACGCCAAAATCACCAACAGCGCTGTGAGCACGATATGTATGTTGTTGTATGTTGTTCCGATTTGATCGTGAGCACAACCACTATCGAAACGTGACGTCATTCATGATGTCACTACTGACGCCATCTTGCAATAACAGTGCTCGCGGCTCCGAGCGTTAGCACTGTGAGCGAGTTATCAAAAGTGACGTTTGACAGTTTTGTTGTGGTATATTTTAGAGTGAATTTTCAAAAGTGATGTTTAACAGTTGTGTGGTCATATATTTTTGGTTTGTTTAGGTGTCGATTTAGGTTTCTTTAGTAGTATTGGGTTTAATCTAAACTATTATAAAACTGTAGCAGAAAGTGTGTCTGTACATTGAAGATATTAACAAAAAAAAGATATGATATGGTTTTTAGGTAAACCCTGATTCCATATCAGCAATTTTTGGATTTTTTGTCTGTTTGTGTGTTTGTTTGTTTGAACGAGCATCACGCAAAAACTGCTGAACCGATTTTGATGAAACTTTTTTTGTTTGATAGCTTATGATCTGACTTTAAATCTGGTATATAATTTGTGTGGACAAAGTCGCGGGTTAACGCTCGATTTGTTCGAAAAAGACGAATAAAAGTTTAATAACAATTAGTGATGAAGAAAATAATAGGAATATTTGAATGTTGTGATATGAACAGTGTGAGCGCGATATCTAGCGTTCCGAATTGATAGAACGCTATCAGCGCTGTCGTGTCGGCGCGCTCACGCAAATGAAACGGGAGTTAGCGTTGTAATCGCTCACAGTTCTGTTTTCATGAATCAGGACATACCGTATGTTTATAGGCCAGTACTGGTTGCAGTTTTTTTCGATACATTCGTAGCTTCGACTGTCTATCTAGACATATAAATAATCAAAGAGAATACCATTGCTAGGATTGTAGTTAAGTTAATACTTTAAAAACTTTGTTTACAATAATTATAAACAAGAATGTCAGAGTGTATTCTTAGTTTATGGTAAATAAAATATAAACCACAACTCAAGCAAAGTGGGGCAGCGCTTTCAGTATTTATTTTTAGCAGCAATCAATAACAATATTGATTGCGAAAATAAGCGGGATTTAGACCGTGCAATCAGCTGGGGTGGACAAACTACCGACGTATCTACCTGTTCCGTTTCAACACTTACGTTCGGCTGTGGGTGCGAGCGAGACCGTCAGCGGAGGAGCATATTCATATGACACTGAAGATTGAAGCTCGACTCCTTGCTGTGTAGATCCCAAGTTACAAGCCACCGCCCATAAGAAACGACACTTTTATAACACACCACGCAGTCTCCTCGCTGGCAACAGGGCGCGATAGCAGAGTTTCTCTCATAAAACACTTTTTTCCATCAAAACCCATTATCTAAACACAAATCCCAGCACATTTTCGTAGTTTTAGTCGAGCGCCGCATCTTCGCGATTTGACTCAGTGTGACCATTTGGAAAATAGAAAATCTGCCACACACTTGCTAAAAATCTGCCAAACACCCTTAAGAAAAGTAAAAATAATACTTACATATTTTTTTACCAGCCCACTTCATCCCACTGCTAAGCAAAGGCCTCCTCTTTCATCTTCCAACCATCTCTTTCCTGGGCATGCTCTGGCCACGCTTCATCGAAAGCAACAACAACAAAAAATGCCACATACATGCAGGGTCCTTCTTAATACCTATGCTGACAATTTTTTAAGGGGATGATCAGACCATGAAACTGAACAACTTTCTCTATGGCACCAACATTGAAATCGCGAAACAAAATCAGCTGTCCCATACATAATACCTAACCTAGCTCTTATGTTTGAAAAATTTAATTTAATACGTGTAGTAAAGTAACAATATATTAGAACGCTGTGCGCAGTCATAATTGAGGTGCAAATTTTTGTCTGTCTATTTGTTTGTTTGGGTGTTTGTTTGTGTGTTTGTTTGAACGAGTATCACGCAAAAACTGCTGATCCGATTTTGATGAAACTTTTTTTGTTTGATAGCTAATGATCTGACTTAAAATCTGGTTTATAATTTGTGCGGACAAAGTCGCGGGTTGACTCTAGTTTGTTATATTTTTAAGTTCGAGTATTCGTTTGTAGGTACTTTGTTAATGTGCCAAATAAATAAAAATTAAATAAAATAAAAATAATTTGGCTCGAGTAGGTTTGCAGTTTTGTACGGCCGAGCAGATTTTTTTTTTCGCGATTTAATGTTGGTGCAATAGAGAAAGTTGTTCAGATTGATGGTCTGACTCTGATCACCCCCTTAAAAAAGTGTCAGCATATTAAGAAGGACTCTGTATAATTTTATTGAATCCAATCCAATCACTTATTATAAATAATTTGTGCAGGGTTTACCTTAAAACTTAGGTTACTTAAAACCTTTTTGAGTACACACGGCGACACATCAAGCTATACAAAACCAAGATAAGCTGGGCGCGCGACGATAAACTTTACTCCACGCGGGCCCAGCTTATTTTGGTTTTGTATAGCTTGATGTGTCGCCGTGTGTACATCCACCCACACCACGCTTGCTTCAACATCTCCAAAGTGAAAATTCGATGGCCAAATCTGCCAAATGATAGAAATCTGCCACAAATGGTCACACTGATTTGACTTTTGGAAAACAATGTTACCATCGTGTAAAAACGATTTGTTTGACGAATCAATCGTTTTCAATCACATTTTATTCGAGATTTTTATCAAATTGAGGTGAAAATTTTCTCAAGGTAAATATACAATAATTAGACCAAACTAGACATATAATTTAAGAAAAATGGAAGTGGGAATCCTAGTGTTTTTGCCAGAAATCTTAAAAAAATATATATGTGTCAGGATAAAAAGACTAGTATCCAAGCCATTAACAGTGGTACGATTATAGCGCTACCTATGAGAACATAGCTGAACTGCTTGGTGACTACTTGACCGACAGCGCACATCTGTCCGCGAGACTGCTTTATCAACAAAACATACGCCATTTTGCTATTATTACAGAAGGTTGCATTTATCGTTGGTCAACAATGTGAAAAGTGAAATGTTTGCTCGTATTTTACAGTGTTTGTAACGTGTAATGTGATATTTAGTGGACGAAATAAAATCTGGAACTATGGAGGAACCCAACGAGGAGCTCAATGTCGTTCCAGGTGAGTCCTGTGCTTCAAAATATGAATGTAAAGATGCGAGTATCGTACGTGCGAGGTCGTGTAATGGTAGCTTTCCCGGTTTCAGAGCTGTACTTTTTGATCGCGAAATTCCTTTCTGGTGGACCCCTGAAAGAAACTGCAAAGGTAAATTGGCTTGAAATATATGTGAATAATATTTATCTACCGATGTTTTACCTAAATATGGTCCTTTTTTTTTGCAGACTTTGCTAAAAGAGTTGGAGAGTGTTGAGGTAAGTTAAAGCTTTTCTAGTGCCGGGTTTAGAGCTTGAATGTTGTTTTGGTAGGAAACGCACGTGGTTAGCTGTCAAAGTTGCTGAAACTTTACTGAAAAGTTAAACTTTGGGCGGAAATGTTGCAGGTACTGCCGCGGCGGCTGGACTGGCAGGGCGGCGACCATCCGCAATCTTATGAAGAATTGGTGAGTTTTCATACATTTTTGACCTGAAAACATTGTTTATTTACGTTCTGCAACAAGATTTGCGACGGGAAAACACGAAATTGTGATGAAACTACAAAATTGCTTATTTTGTGATATGCGCGGATTTCATCGTGAAAATACGGTGGATGATCGTAAAAAATATTTTGGTGGAGTTTCTGTGAAAAATTACAAGCTTTTTGGTATTTTGTGTAAATTTTGTTTTATCATGCAATGGATGGACGGGATGGTGTCGTAATTAGAGATAGCGTTGTCCTCGTCACTCGTGGGGCATTCCCATTAATGCACATGCGTCGCCCCGCTCTAACGTACGAAGGTTATCACCGCGGCTCGTGATTGGCGCGCGCTCGGCGGCGTCGCCCGAAAGGTTACGAAGTTGAACGCGCGCCAATATTTGAAAGAGGTTGCAGTACGCTAAAAATAGTATCATCTATACTTGGTAAAATGGTAAATATGTGAAACATTTTTCAATTTGGCTAATGCGAAGGCAAAGCCAGAAAAAAAAAACACTAAAATAATGAAATAAAAAAATATATTATTAAAACACTTTATTGTACTCAATACATAAGCAGCGATTGCACTTGCAGTTTTTGCATACATTGCTGGATTTGTTATATCTATTTTAAAGTTTAGCGATCAAAACAAGCAATGTATGCCGAAATCGGCCCTAAATGTAGGGTAATGTAAGCACTGCTATAGGATAAAAACAATAGAAAAGACATGTTGTTGATTTCAAATAAGAGGCCGATGATATTAAAACATTTAGGTGCAAATTAAATTACTCATTTTATTTTACGTCTTGCACACCGCGAGAGAAGACAAAAAAACATAGACAGACAATTTCTACCACAGACTATACAAAAACAACATGTAGGTTACATTCAATCTTCGACACATTGTAACATCGTTGATTGAGGATTTTATAGATTCGCTAAGCCCGTATACTGGGGTGAAAATGTGACAAAATGTATGAAAAATCGCGCCTTTATTTGACTTTTTTAAGATTTTGTATGCAATTTCAACTAAGTCAAAAAACAATATCGCCTATGCAGGAAGGGTCATAGAACATTCATTTTCTCTTGCTCACTCAGTGCGATTAGCGTATAAGCTTGTCTCGTTTTCGCCACTATTATTAATGCCTTTCCTAGACTCTCTTCAATATGTACAGTACGACCAGCAAAATAATTCCGCTCGTCAATCTTCGTTTGCGCAGAGCAGTACAAAATCGGGTATTCTGTATCTCGCTCCAACTCGAATAGCAGACTGATTGATGCTTCGGCAGCGAAAAGGGCGCGATAGCAATAAGCCAATAATAGCGGCAAGGTGTCACATCCTCATTGGTCAATATAATTTCGCGCGCTTTTAAAATTTGTGCGCAGGTACATCGGTGAGACTTGTAAACCTAGGACTACTGCACACACGGCGACACATTAAGCTATAAAAAACCAACATAAGCTGGCCGCGCGACGTTATACGTTACTCGACCTGCGCGCGGCCAGCTTATGTTGGTTTTTTATAGCTTGATGTGTCGCCGTGTGGCGTGCGTACAATGGGTGAGATTCTACAGAAACTACATTTAATATAGGGCGTTAGTGTTGCATTACTTTCCCAATGAAGAAAAGGGAAATTCGCAACAAAATATTTCAAGTCGTAGCGTGTGGCTGTCCGTGGTCTCTGCCTACCCCCATGGGACAATGGCGTGAGGTTATGTATGTATTTTTCAACTTTTCATACAAACGTTTGATCAGCTGATTGCATTTAGTATGGAACGCCCAAACATTTTTTCGCTAATTTCCCCTAGGTTTCCTAGGGAAAGTAGTTCAGTATCATGGGAAGCACGCATGTAGCCATGAATTTATTGAATAAAAGCATATGCTCACGACTATATTCCCCGAGGAGGTAGTCAGAGATATTCTGAAACCTCAGAACATCCACGTTTCACTAGTAGTACCGAAACTCTGTCCAGTGTGACGCGGAGTGAGCCCGTCGCCACTTGTAATGGACAGTGCGCACAATACATGCCCCGAAATTGAAGCATGCCGGTTTCCTCACGATGTTTTCCTTCACCGAAAAGCCAGTGGTGTTACAAATCGTACATAAATTCCGAAAAACTCATTGGTACGAGTCGGCCTGGACGGGGATCGAACCATCGCCTCCTGCACGGCAGGCAAGGTTACTCGCTACTGGACCACCGGGGCTATAGAATAATACATTATTTGTTGTATTTTTTATAATATTTGTAACCGGCTCTGGAAAATTCTAGATAATGGTCCTTTTGGGCTTCTAGTTTTCAGCCATTTGTTAATTAATTCTTATATGATTAACCTTCCTTCCTTTTCACCGTTTCCTCTACCCTAAGGTTGTCTGGAAGAAATCGCTTCTTAGCGAAAAGACCGCCTTATTTTGTGCCTCTTGTATTTTTATCTCTGTATTTTACTATTTATGTTTTGGTGTAAAATATAGTATATTTGATTGATTGATTGATAATGATGACGATGAATCCGTGGTCGATTCTGTAAGCTTGCGCCTTGATGTCGCTGAATTCAGATCGTGTATTCGAATATCCGGATTAGCAGGTTGCGCTTTTCGGTCCCGTCTGATACTGAACGTGTATAAACCCGACACCACCCCGCAGGACTCGCGATACTCGGATGTATCATGGACGCGGCTCGCCTCAGTCTGCGAGCGAGCCCTCAAGCTGGCCCGCCTCGCCCCCTCCACCGCACCCTCCCTCCCCGCGCTGCTGCCCTCCAACCAGTCGGAGCAGACCTTGAGGCTGACGGCACGGCTGTCGCTGCTGAGCGACTCGCTCGTCAGGCCCAAGCCCAAGTACTCCGTGTACAAGCAGGACCACACTCTCGGTGAGTATACTTGTTAGACGACCAACCAGTCGAGGAACCAGTTGAGCAACCAGTCGGAGCAGGCACAGCTGTAGTGAACACAGAACATAAGAGGGGTTAGAAGTGCAAAGTAGGCGTGGAACGCATGCCACACGGTAATGCAATAATTTGCATAGCATCGTAAGGCGCGCGGCGTGGTGCGAGCGAGAGGGCACAAGTAGTTGTAGCTGCGTAAGCGGGAAGACAAGATGCGACAGTCGTCTCTGAAGCAAAAGCGCTGCTTTGCATTTCTAACCCCTCTTATAATTGTGTGGTAGCGAACATGCCTGCTGAGCCGAGGATTGCGGATTTTTTTCCGCAATTTCGATGTTGGTGCCATAGAGAAGTTGTTCAGGTCGACGGTCTGAATATCCCCTTTAAAAAGTGTCAGCATACTAACAAGGACCCTGAATAATACAAGTCACTTGGTCCTTAATTGGGGCCAGATAATCTGAGTGACAAAATGTTAACACCTCCAGCATTATTGTATGGATCTGACATGCCCCTGATTTCTGTTTTGAAACTTTTCATGAAATACGTTAACGTTTCGGCCCGCAGTACGTCGTCTGATATCCCGGGAGCAGGGCACGTCCCCGGCCTGCCTCCCGGGGGGGCGGGGAGGGCAGGTCCTGTTCCCGGCGCGACAGTTGTCCGGGCTGCGGCTACAGCGCCGGACCCTGGGACATCTCTCCGCCGTCTACTGCCTCGTGTTCGACTGCAGCGGGCGCTACGTCATCACTGTGAGTTCCGACTTAGTGTCACACAGTACTTACTGTACGGCTGTTCGGGCTGCGGCTACAGCTAGTATAAATGTTGAACTGTTGCAGGGAGCAGACGACCTCCTGGTGAAGGTGTGGAGCGCGACGGAGGGGAGATTGTTGGGAACGCTTCGCGGCGCCGGCGCCGAGATCACCGACGCCTGCGTGTCTAGCGATGCGGCCTTACTGGCTGTAGGGTCTGTGGAGAGACTCGTGCGAGTGTGGTGCCTCAGGTGAGATCATCATCAACAGTGGTATGATGTTGTAGATGTATCATCATCATCATATCAGCCATTAAACGTCCACTGCTGGACATAAGCCTCCCCCAAAATGGGGGAGGGATTTGCCATAATCGCCACGCTTGGCAGGCGGGTTGGCGATCGCAGTTGGATCGAATCAATGTGTGTACTCAGAGGATGCTGCTGCCCATCCTTCAGTAGATCCCTTAGTCGCCTTTTACGACACCCACGGGAGGAAATGGGATCTGTAGATGTATGTATGTAACTAATACAATGTATTGTGTAACAGGACGGGAGCAGAACGGGCAGTACTACACGCGCACGCGGGCACCATCACCTCCGTGCACTGGGCACCCCCGGCGCGCACCGACGTCAGGTGGTGAGTACTGCAACACAACACACCACACCACACCACAGTACGCTACATTACACTACACCACACCACACCACATCAAATAGGGTATTTTACACCATGTAAGAAAAAATATATGATACATTTAATTTTGCACTAGACCAAAATACACCACAGCACACCACATCACACGCCGCAACACAACACTACACCACACCACACTACACTACATCACACCATATTATACCACATCAAATTACACAACATCGAATCACGCTACGCCTAAGTAGACTACAATACGCCACACGACACCAAGTTACACCACATCACATCATACTACACTCCACGCGCACGCGGCTTTTATTTACCGTAATATTTTCGTATTTTGCTTCTTATCGTGTGGCCAGAGATATAGTAGCCGGAACCAACGGCTTAACGTATTTTGCTAAACTGAAGGTAGGTACTATAACGCAGTTTCTTCGTTTCCTCGCCGCAGGCTCGCGTCGACATCAACAGACGGTTCCGTAGCATTCTGGACGTGCACTCCGGACGGGCAGTTCCTGTCCCGGCCCGTGCAGTACGTGGAGCGCATGCGGCCCGGCGCCTGCCACATGATCTGCTCCGCCTGGAGCGCGGGCGGCGCCTTCCTCGCCGCCGGCAGCGCCGACCTGCACGTCAGGGTCTACAGGCTCGACCTGCAGCAGCAGGCCCCGCGCCGCGTGCTCGAGGTGAGCCCGACCGACTGATCACACCGACAAACAGACCAGTCATGCTGGATTGTAGCACGAGCCGAGAGGCGAGAGATCAGGCGTGATTGAGCTGAGAATGTAATTTCAAATGCTCGCGCGTTTCATTCTTCGCTTTTCAGCACACTTCTGAGGAAAAAGAAATAAAATTTCACGAAAGGGATAAGTAAAATAAATATTAATTTTCACAAGGTGGCGGTTCACGAGGACGCGGTGGACAGCATCGCGTGGGCTCACAGCGGGCTCCGGTTCGTGTCGGGCTCGAAGGACGGCACCGCCGCGCTGTGGACGCTCCACGCCACCCAGTGGCGCCACCACCTGCTGCGCTGCAACACCACCACCAGTAGCACCACCACCTCTACCACCACCACCACCGCCGCAGAGCCGAGGAGACTCAAGGTAACAACAACAACACATACTGTTAGACAGCATCGCGTGGGCTCACAGCGGGCTCCGGTTCGTGTCGGGCTCGAAGGTCGACGAGAACACTTGACTCTACAAACATTTTCAAGCTTAATATTTCGCTAACGGATCCCTTAATTGAAAAATAGTTTTCCCTAGCTTACAATATCTTTAAAAGACTATAGATAGTAGGGTATCGTAGGTCATATCATGGGTTAGATGAGAAAAAATAATGTCACCCCCACTTCTCGTGTAGGGGAGGTCCCCTAAATTGCCACTTTGTCGGCAGAATATGTATACCCATACCAAATTACAGCTTTCTAGGACTAAGCGTCTCTGAGACAGACGGACGGACATGGCGAAACTACAGGGTGAAATTGATATCATTAGTATCCTTTTAAACTAAGAGTCTTCTCATCAAACTGAACAACTTTCACTATGGGAGCAAACCGATAGGAGCAAAAAAAAAATCAGCTGTTGCATACATTTGAGTCGAGTATTCACTGCAGTGTAATATGGAACAGCTGATTATTTTTTTGCTTCAATCAGTTTGCTCTCATAGTGAAAGTTGTTCAGTTCGATGGGTAGACGCGTAGTTTAAAAGGATGCTAATGATATTAATTTCACCCTGTATAAAAAGAAAGAAAGAAAATACGTTTATTTGCAAACACCACAAAACACACTGACATAATCTATCTATACTATTATAAAACTGTAACAGGAAGTTTCTTAGATTCTTAGATTCTTTATTGTACACAAAAACATAATTATGAAAAAAAATTACAAGTCGTGATGTACAAAGGCGAGCTTAACTCTAAAAGAGTTTTCTTCCAGCAAACCGTTGAGTGAGAGGAAAACTAATATGTTTGGGTAAAATAAGTGTGCACACAAATAAAAATCTACTTAATTATGAGATAGTAAAATGAATACCTATAAGATAAGAAATAAAATAAATATGTTATATAAATATACTTACATAAATAATAATATCAAATATAATAATATGAACCTACATATATTATATACATACATATAACTACTACGACTTTATTTAGATAGGTAATGCTCTCTAACTCTCCTCTTAAAGATGTCCAGCGAAGGACTAGCACAGATAGTATGCGGCAATGAATTCCATAACCTGGCCGCATGAACTGTGAAAGAATTCCCATACAGACTAGAAGTGTGCAAGGGACACGCTAGAAGCAGCGATGTGATTGATCTGCAAGGCTTACCGCGTGGTACTAGGTAGTTAAACCGTTCACGAAGATATGAAGGGGAGCACGGATTATTTAAAATATTGTACAAAGTAGAAACAATATGTGCATCTCGCCTTAGACGGATAGGAAGCCACTTTAATTTTGTTCTAAAGTCTGATACGTCCGAATATAAACCTAATGCACAAATTTTGTAGACGTTCAAGTTTGTCTGTACATTGAAGATATTAACAAAAAAAAAGTTACGATATGGTTTTTAGGTGTCCCTGATTCCATTTCAACAATTTTTGGATTTTTTTGTCTGTCTGTTTGTTTGTGTGTTTGTTTGTTTGAACGAGTATCACGCAAATACTACTGAACCGATTTTAATGAAACTTTTTTGTTTGATAGCTTATGATCTGACTTAAAATCTGGTATATAATTTGTGCGGATGAAGTCGCGGGTTAACGCTCGTTATACATAAAAGGGATCATGCATTATTTATAAGGGTTCCTTGTTGACTTCGGAACCCTAAAAAAGGTAACAAAATATAAAGAAGTTGTATGTATGTGTCTCCAGGTGACGATGGTGTGCTGGGATTGTAGCGACGCGTACGTCATCACTGCCGTGTCAGATAACACCGTCAGGGTCAGTATTGTGTACAGTCGCCATACATACAAGGTGTTCAAATAGTTCTGAACAGTGCAAATTTTCAATAAATTCTTTACAGTAAATGTTACAAACATTTGTCATAAATATCTGAACAGCTAATTTTTAATAATTTCTTTACAAATGTTACTTAAAATTGAAAACAAAACAACGGATTAAGGTCTGTTGAACTCAGCAGTTGAAAATGTATGGAGATACGCATCTTTCCACTGCTGATTTGACTCTCAAAAATCGCACTCCTGGAGTATGATTTTTGAAAGTCAAATCAGCAGTAGAATGATCCATATCTCCATAGTAATTTTGACATTTTCAACTGCTGAGCTCAGCGAATGAGATTCAAAAATCGCACTCCAGCTGTTTATGATAATTCTGACTGCGTTGATATATTTGATGTCTGGGCGTTCAGATATTTTTGATTGCTTATGTGTAAAGAAATTATTGAAAATTAGAACTGCTTAGAAATATTTGAACACTTTGTTTGCTATGATATATCTGATGGTGACTGTACAATATTATTATTGTATGTATGTATTTATAATGACTAGGGATCGGATATTTTCATGCAAAAATAACAAATGAATAAAAATAACAGGTAACATGGAGTAGTGTTATCACTACATTTAACCTGTATTAAGTTGACAGTCAATTAGCGCTTAAATTTTAACCCGACTAAATTAAGAAGTCATGAATATGAAAAAGATTAGGTACTTCGATAGCACGTAATCTTTTTCGTATTTAAATTCACGATTTTTTAACTTGGTCTGACACAGTGTGTTTGCGGCGAACCTATCCAGTCGATGGGTCATCTGCTGGAATGTCCGCTGTTTAAATACAGCTACTCCTGACGCTGTCAGGCTTGCCGAACACCTGGCTACTAAAATATAAAGACATCACTGCAGAACCATTGACACGAAAAGAAGAAGAACTTGGTAGGGTTAAAATTTGATTAGCACTTTTGACTGTAAACTTCACATAGGTTAAATATAGTTATAACACTGCTCCGTTAAGACCTGTTATTTTTGCAGGAAAACATCCGATCCCTAGTAATGACACTGAATGGCGTTCATTCTTTTTGCTGTCAGGTCGGTGGTGTTCCGTGTTTTTTTTGATTTCATCATTTGAGGGAGAAAAGTCATTGCCCATGGGACGAAGTGTATTAGTTTCGGGTCGTTTTGCAGCTGATTAGATAGCTGAAATTATACACAGGATAGGAGGAATATCGTGCTTCCCAAGGAAATGGAAATTATCCTTTTCTATCGTGGCATTTCTTATAAAATATGTACAAACGTTTATATTCAGTGTTATTGCGTGTTTATTGGTAGCAAACAGTTTATCCATTGGCAACACCCTAGAGATTGTCAATGTCAGTCAATAAACAACCAAAGACAAACAGCCTTCCTTTTTATTAAATTGATAGGCTTTTTTGAATAATTAGGCCATCTACAAATTTTTCGTTTTATTTATATATTTATATGGATTTCGCGTCGGGTACAGTCATTTTCGTGTCTCTCCCGACCTTCGAACGAAATATCTGTCTACTTTCACATCTGAAGTATCGGACCCAAAAAATCAAAGTGTACCCTCAGGTATGGTGCAGTAGGACGTGCCAGCAGGTGCGCGTACTGTCGGGGCACAGGGACGAGGCGTACGTGCTGGAGGCGCACCCCTTCCTGCCGGGGGTCATTCTGTCCGCCGGCCACGACGGTCAGCTGTTCGTGTGGCACGCCGCCGACGGAGAAGTGAGATATTTAGCACTCCTATTTTATATTTGAATTATTCATCACACCTATTGTTCATTTTTATTTTTCAACTCTCCTATTATTCATTTTCATTTTTCAACTCCTATTAATCATTTTCATTATTCAACTCTCCTGTTATTCATTTTAATTATTCAACATTCCTATTTTTAATTTTAATTATTAGCACACCTATTTTTAACCGACTTCAAAAAAGGAGGAGGTTTCTCAATTCGACCGTTAATATATATATATATATATATATTTTTTTTATGTGTGTCCGCGGATAACCTCGTCGTTTATGAACCGATTTTGATGATTCTTTTTTTTTTCATTATTCATTCCTCCTATTTAATAGTATTATATTACCCTGCTCCCGGTTTACGTTGCAGGTGCTGGCTCACTTCCACAACCAAATCGAGGGTCAAGGAGACGGGGCCATATTCGACGCTAAGTGGGGCTCCGGGGCCACCGTGGCGGCGTCCGACTCTCACGGCCACCTGCTGCTGCTCGGCCTGGGCCAGGGCCACCGCCTGCTGTCCCTGCTGCCCACCGAGCTGTTCTTCCACACCGACTACCGGCCGCTGGGTGAGTGTCATCATCAGCGTCCGCAGTCGTACAGCGCCATCTATCGACAAGCTATTTAATTCTAATACATATTGTCCGTGTGTCCCCCACAGTTCGTGATGCGCTCGGCTCGGCGCTGGACGAGCAGACGGAGCTGCCCCCCCACCTCATGGCGCCCCCCTTCCTGGTGGACGTGGAGGGGCTCCCCCACGCGCCGGCGCTACAGAGACTAGTGCCGGGCAGGGAGAACCTACTGCCGAGCCAGCTCGTGCCCAGCGCCGCCGACGGCGCCAGGAGCAGGCTCGACGTGAGTACACGACCACTACCTACCTCCGAGGGGAATATAGTCCCGACCATATGCTTTGAGACATTTATTGCAGAATATTATTAAGATCCTCTTAAAAGTACATTATGATGATACAAGTGAGTTAAGTTGGTTATTATAGTGGAGTCTGGATCGCAAGCTCGAGCTGAAGGCGAGGGCTGTAATTTAGCCGAGACTGTTATAGGTGTACCAGAATCTGATGGCAAACAAGGACATCAAATTTTAGAGTAAGCACATTTATTGCAGAATATTATTAAGATCCTCTTAAAAGTACATTATGATGATACAAGTGAGTTAAGTTGGTTATTATAGTGGAGTCTGGATCGCAAGCTCGAGCTGAAGGCGAGGGCTGTAATTTAGCCGAGACTGTTATAGGTGTACCAGAATCTGATGGCAAACAAGGGCATCAAATTTTAGAGTAAGCAACACTGGGGTAATAGAATTAGGGCCCTTTACATACTGCTACTTTTTCCAGCCCTTCTGCTTCGATTGAACTAGTGATAATGATAAATACAAATAAAAAAAATATCAATCAATCAAATCAATCTTTAATTTGATTCGAAATAGCACAATATGGCTGTAAAACATGTTTAAAATTAATAATATTTAAAAATGATAAATACAACCGTACATAAATTCCAAACAACTTAGTGGTACAGGCCAGGAATCGAACCGCGGCATCATGATTGAGGCGCTAGCTCTCTTCCTTAACTGACTGGTAACATTGTCCCCCCACAGCTGATGATAGAAGCGCTCGCGGCGGATCGGACGCCCCCCGGCTCCCCCCACTCGGACTCGTCACTCCCGGCGCGAGGAGGGGGGCCGTGGCGCGGGCAGGGGGTGCGGCACACGGGGGGCTCGTGGCAGGCCGGCGAGCCCTGCGCCCCCACCGAGCGCCCCCTCGTGCAGAGCCTGTCGCCCGCCGCCGCCGCACAGCTGGAGGCCGCCTGGTGAGTGCGCCTACTGTTAGCTTTATATATGTTATACTATGGTACTTTCACGTGCTATATATATATAATACAAGACGTTCATTTTTTTTAAGAATTTTCCTGAGGATAGCGAGATTGCGTCACAGTTGTGCCAATATGTATGCAACTTCAAAATGTTGTTTCAATCAATCAATCAATTATACTTTATTTGACACCATAAAACAGAGTATACAGAGAGCAAACAATCAGGAAATACAAAAGGCACAAAAACACGCGGTCTTATCGCTAAAAAGCGATTTCTGCCAGACAATCTTAGGGTAGAGGAAATAGTGAAAGAAGATTGGTAGGCGGTGTAGATCATAATAACACAATATAGATAATATACACAAATAAAGTTATACAAATACAAACATACTGTAATATAACAATATATATATATATATACTATTATAAAACTGTAACAGGAAGTTTGTCTGTACATTGAAGATATTAACAAAAAAAACGATTACGATATGGTTTTTAGGTGTCCCTGATTCCATTTCACTAATTTTTGGATTTTTTGTCTGTCTCTTTGTTTGTGTGTTTGTTTGTTTGAACGAGTATCACGCAAAAACTACTGAACCGATTTTGATGAAACTTTTTTTGTTTGATAGCTTATGATCTGACTTAAAATCTGGTATATAATTTGTGCGGACGAAGTCGCGGGTTAACGCTCGTATTATATAAATACCTATTGCGAATACATATTCATACCTACAAATACAAAAGAATCATACATAAAAGCCCATATGTTTCTTATAATGAAAAGAGGAAAAAGATTCTTTAGATTTAGATCTATTTGCAGTAAATATGGTATTTACAGGTATAAAATAATAAAAAGGTATCTTACACTTAGCCAAAACAAAACATAGGCAGGCAAAATCTTAATTAACACATCATTAAATCAATTAAATCAGCTTGTAAACGTCAAACTTCATTTTACTTATACAATACCAACTCAATGGGGTTGATACAAAAATTATTTGATAGAGTAGACATTTTTCTCCATCTTGTTAATTAAATCATTTATTTCAGAACATAAGATCCAATTCCATTCCATATTTAATGTTATATTGAATTATTTACGAACGAATTGCATTAAAAAAAAGAAAATTTAAGACTGACGAGGCCGTATGGTCTTCGTCCATTTGCCCATAGTTTTGTTTGACATTGACAAGTACAGAGAACATACAATACCGAGTGTAGTGTAAACATATAGAGCTCATAAACACGACCATAATCCCTTCGGGGTGATCGGAAACTTCCCTACAACCATCTTAACATATTCGTATAACATTGCAGCGCGGAACTGAACGCGCTAGAACAGAGCTGGTATAGACGCGAGATGAGACGGCGTCCAGTGATGATCTCAACGGCTATAGACGGCGGGCCTCGCCGCAAGCCCGGCCGTAGACCCGTCGCGTCCGCGCGACCAGTCAGAGTGCAGCCTCAGGTGAGCGACGTCCATACACGCGTGTTGATGATGATCTCTACGGCTATAGACGGCGACATTCTTCTGCCCAACAAATGGGCGTCGCTACATTATTTTGTTTGACTGTACAACATAACATGTTTCGTGCAAACATGTATACAGACTTTTGTTTGGGAGGGGGACATTAATTTTCTGGGAGGGAGGGGGGGGGGATATTCATTGTTTAAGATAATATGAAAAAGAGTGTTTTAATCACTTTTCTATGCAAATATTCGGATTTCGAGGAGGGGGGGGGGGTGTGTTATAAATCTCACCTCTCCCCCTGGATACGTGATTGCTTCCGCGAGAGACTTTCTTTCACTAACTTGACATTTACAACAGTTTCGCAAGTGCTACGTTAATGGAGAAGAAACTACAAGAAACTTCAACCAAAATATTATGATCAAGGTTTTTGTATTAAAAACTGTAACAAGAAAATTTTTGGTTTTTTTTTTTCGTCTGACTGTTCAAACATCATGCAAAAACTACTGAACCGATATTGATGTAACTTTTTTTCTTTGATACCTTATGGTCTGATTTATAATCCGGTATATCATTTGTTTCGCTACGATGACGGGGAACCATATGAAGTCGCGGGAAAGCTCTAGTTACTAAATAATCTATCTATCTATCTAAACTATTATAAAACTGTAGCAGAAAGTTTGTCTGTACATTAAAGATATTAACAAAAAAAAGGAACGATATGGTTTTTAGGTGTCCTTGATTCCATATCACCCATTTTTGGATTTTTTGTCTATTTGTTAGTTTGAACGAGTATCACGCAAAAACTACTGAACCGAATTTGATGAAACTTTATTTGTTTGATAGCTAATGATCTGACTTAAAATCTGGTATACAGGGTGTAAGTGACAGCCAGCAAATACTGAAACGGTGTACTCAGACCATCAAACTGAACAACTTCAACTATGGAGCCTACCTCAGGAGACGCGAAAAAAAAATCAGATGTCCCATACAAATTGCTGTACCTACCCGACTTAAATGTATGGGAGAGCTGATTTTTTTCGCTTCTTCTGAGGTAGGCTCCATAGTGAAAGTTGTTCAGTTTGATGGTCTGAGTACACCGTTTCAGTATTTGCTAAGCTATCACTTACACACTGTATAATTTGTGCGGACGAATTCGCGGGTTAACTCTAGTACTGAATCTAATAGTGTGATACGTTAGCAGCCGGCGCGAGCGTCGCCCGAGCCGGAGGAGAGCGTGACGTCAGACACGTCGGACTCGTCGGTGCGGCTCTCGGGCTCGGAGCGCTCGGACCGCTCGGACCGCAGCGACCGCTCGGAGCGCAGCCGGCGTGACCGCGCGGCGCCCGCGCGCTTGCGGACCGCGCCGGCGCCGCGCGCCCGCCCGCGCGCCCGGAGGGGCGGCCACGAGCGGGAGAGGTCCACGGACTCCGAGTCCTCCATGTATGTATCACATTGTGTGTTGTGTTGTCACTATATCAGCTTACAGGTCGACCACAATATCATGCCATAAATATAACGTCTTACAAAATTAGCTGAAACTATTTTAAGGGGATGATCAGACCATCAAACTGAACAACTTTCTCTATTCGACCAATATCGAAATCGCGAAAAAAAATCAGCTGTTCTCCCATACATTTGAGTCAAGTTATGTTTGCAGTTTTGTATGGGACAGCAGTTTTTTTTATCGTGATTTCGATATTGGTCCCATAGAGAAAGTTGTTCAGTTTGGTGGTCTCATCATCCCTTTAAAATAGTTTCAGCTCATTTTGTTAGACCTTATATATTATATACAGGGTGAAATTGATATTATTAGCATCGTTTTAAACTAAGAGTCTACCCATCGAACTGAACAACTTTTACTATGCGGGGAAAAGGATTGGGTAGACGCAGTACCATAATCATCATCATCTCAGCCGATGTACGTCCACTGCTGGACATAGGCCTCCCCCAAGGATCGCCATAACGACCGGTCCTGCGCTGCCCTCATCCAACGGGTTACCAGGACATCGCCTTCACCAGGTCGTCGTCATTACCATAATACATAGCATATATGCTCACGACTTTATATATTATTATATAACTTACATAACCTTCGATAATTATTGCATTACTTACATGCTAAATATTTGTGTTTGTTTTCAGATCGTACTCGGATACTAAAACGGTTGAAAGGTGCGTACATCATTTATTTGTTTACTATTATTAAGCCCGCTTGCGCCAAGCAGGGTCATCGTTATTAACTCGGAACTAGACGCTACTTTGTCTTGCAATTATGTCTTGCACCATCCTGTTTTAGGAGCTAAACTTGTGTTATATTTAAACCACCGATATGGTAGGTTTAAGTCACTAAACTACGTGCTAAATGTCAAAATTGAGGCAACAGCTGTTTTTTCAGTTTTGTTGTAGGCTCGCACAATTCTCTAACAAAAAAATTTTATATGAAACGTGCACCGATGCCATTTAATTCCTTTGAACGTTTCATACATTCTGGAAAATCGGTCACGACCAGTTTTTAGTATGGAAGTCCCGACTCTTATAACGTAGTCTGTTACATTATCTTTGATAACATGAATGAACGATGAAAACGAAATGTCATTGCCAAAATAAAACAAATGAGATAGACGAATACAAAAAGATGCAGTGTGAAAGAGACATGCTTATTATGTTCATTCATCATTCACTTTCATATTTTGTCGGATTACATAAACTCTATGGTCATTTAGGATGTTGCCAGCGAAAAATAGAGAACTGTCAGGTTAGTTAACTATGAACTAGTTTTCATTGGCGCAAGACTATCTTCGATAACACTCGTTCAATCTTTAGGTAGGTGCTACTAAAAACGGGGTTACGCAATTTAACTCAGCTTTTTGCGCAAGTGGGCCTTATATTATTTAATTTATTGATTTCTTCTCCTTCTATTTAGCAGAGTAGAAAAATGTGCTTAACGGAGACTCATTTTGCCTTTTTTAATTTGTATTTTTAAATTGTTTCTCTTTAGGTACCTAGTTCTAGTTTTCTGTTTTTATACCTATCGGATTATAGTATTTCTGTAAACAAAATAAAATAATAAAAAAGAAACATTTATAGATTACAATCTATTATTAAACCGAATATTAACAATTGGAGCTGTGAAAAGCATCAAATAACCATTATCAGCCCATCCAAGGACTTTGCTGATGATTTTGAAGTGGATAATCGGACCATCAAACTGAACTTTCTTCAAACTGCAAACCCACTCTACCCAAATGTATGGAACAGTTTTTTCTGTATTTCTATGTTAAGGGCATATGTCGAAAAATAATTAAAGCGAAATGGGCGTGTGATGGCTTATATTACTGCGTGATGCGAGAGAAAGAGATGGGGCGACGCGCGCACCTGAAACGACGCAAGCGTAAAACAAACTTTATTTAATTGTGATTGTACTATTTATGTAAGTTCAATTCTGCTCTAATCGAAATTTGTTAAATATCAATCTCTTTTTTTAAATCAAGTCTCGTGTTTCTATTATTCATCGTTTAGCAGTTCCAAGCGTTTATCGATAAAGACGGAGGCTACTTTCCTTTGGCTTGTTTTTCTATCGAGAAAATGTGTCTTAATCATGTTTTGGCTCTAATCAAAACTTCAATTATATGTTCAATTTACACATATCCGCTCCTACTGTTAGTACTTCATGATATATGACGCTTTTGAAGAATCCTATTTTTTTCACATAGCCTCTTAACCATAGAGAGAAAAAAGTAGTTTGATGGTCTGAAGCACTTCGTTGAACAAGTAAATTATTTAATGTTCAACAGAAATAAAATACTCACTTATTTCAGATTAAAACGACTGTCCATATTTTTTGTTAGTTGCACAATACAAATGTTTCTTCAATCTTTGGGGTTCCGTACTCAAAGGGTGAAATACAAATACGAATACAAATTATTTATTTGCCAATAAATAGGGACCGGACGGGACCTTATTCATAAGCCTACGCTGTCCGTCCGTCCGTCCGTCCGTCCGTCCGTCCGTCCGTCCGTCAGTCTGTCCTACCTGTCTATTTTTAAACCGTAATAGCTAAGACAGTTAACATTTTCACAGAATATGCTTTATTATGGTGGATTTTATAAAAATGTCAAAAATGAAGGGGCGTCATTATTTTATTCAGGGTACCATAATCCGGTCCCCTTCAAAGGCAACGGAACAAAGGCGATTTTGTTAGTAAAATAGGTTAATTCTAAAAGAAAACTGTTAAGGTGGCTACCGAATAAGAAACCAGTCTTAGAAAAACGTAGGAATTAAAGTAAAATACTATACTTTTTTGCAAATTACGGTAACTCAGTTGTTTGTGTAAGCAACGCAATATAATTTTGAGGGACGGTAACGCAGTGGTTATTTTGCTGAAAAAACACCAATAAATGTAAGAATTAGCAAGAAAACATAGCTGCAAATATCTTTAATGATTACTATAAACAATGATGAACAAAAATCGGCATAAAACGGTAAAAAAAGACTTAAGAAGTTATAGAATTTATACAATACGAGCGTTAACCCGCGACTTCGTCCGCACAAATTATATACCAGATTTTAAGTCAGATCATAACATATCAAACAAAAAAAGTTTCATCAAAATCGGTTCAGTAGTTTTTGCGTGATACTCGTTCAAACAAACAAACACCCAAACAAACAGACAGACAAAAAATCCAAAAATTGGTGAAATGGAATCAGGGACACCTAAAAACCATATCGTAACTTTTTTTTTGTTAATATCTTCAATGTACAGACAAACTTTCTGTTACAGTTTTATAATAGTATAGATAAGAAAATAACATTTTATCCAAATTGTACCCTGAATAAAATAATGGCCCACGGATCTCCTACAGGAAACCAGTTTTTATCTATATTTTTTCTTCTCGCTGTATCACAAAAACGTTAATACAAACAAACGTCAAACTTGGTGTGATTATAGAGCAGACTCTACAGTATAACAACAAATAATAAAAACCGGCCAAGTGTGAGTCGGTCTCGCGCTAAAGGTCCCGTTGAAAACAAAACTTTTTTGTAAGTGAATATGTTGTGTGGTACGGGAACCCTCGGTGCGCGAGTAGCCCGACTCGCACTTGACCGATGTATTGTTATTCGTCAGCTCGTCGTCGTCGCAGTACTCAGACTGGGAAGCGGGGGCCGCGCTGGCGCCGCCGGCCAGGGCCAGGCGGAGACCCGTCCCTACAGCCAGGTATGTATTTGGTGTCTCCTCATTATCATTAAACCGTGCGGCTTTACCCGTTTCCTTTCTACGAAGTTGGTGTAGGGAACTATCAACTCGATCGCAGCGCACGCTGTGCCAGAAACAAGAATGGCAAAAGTGACTGGGGGTGAGTGGTCTATGAACCAATAGAGATTTGAGTAAGGTGGATTCTTGCAATTGCAACTACTATGGAGCAATTGCACTTATAAGAACCACAATTCAGTTCTTCTCTCTATAGACGTATGTCTAGTCATCTAGAAGGCAGGTGTTGGTATAAAGAGAAGGACTAAATCGTGATTCTTATAAGTGCAATTGCGCCATAGTTGCAATTAACACATAGATGCAATTACAAGACTCCACCTTATTGTATATTTGTTTGGTGACCTTATACCTCATTACTCATAGAAAGGCGGTTTCGTCGCCAGCCGTCGCACGCGTCATTCAGAACCAATGTCATGTCATGACAATCCATTAACAACCGTTTGTTCCGTAGAAAGAGAAGGTACTAGAAGGAAGCACGTGTCTTGTCATATTCACTCAATAAGAGATGCACATAGCAAATTCGCTCTAGTTAAAAAAGGAGATCGCTACCTTATTGCTGTCCTTATCGGCGTAACCTCTTTTTTGTACTACAAAACTGTAACTTCATATAAATTGTATAGGATTTTATGACTATCGCTTTCATACCCGGTTACCTTGATGTTCCGTCTACCAGCGTAAGCGAAAAATTCTTCGTCTATGGTTTGGTATGACATGTGTGGCGGCTAGCGACGGGACCATGGAGATGAAGCATCTCCGTGGTCGAGTGAATGCAGTCTCTTTACAAAAAATACGCTGAGAGTAAATAAAATCTCATAGCAAAATGAAACTTGGTTTTCTCAAAATCGTCGGAGCCAATTTCGATGCGCCTTTCTATGAGTAATGAGGTAAGGTCACCCAACAAATATACAATACTCTCATCTCTATTGGTTTGTGGGGACTTGCTACAGATGTCAGCACCCACAAGTTATAGCAAAGATGCCAACAGATGGCGATACCGTCGCTCTCGGAAATATGCTCCATACATAGACAACGTTCACCGTGAATACGTAACTCGTAACCAAACTACAAATAAGGTTCACAATCGAATGCGAGACATACAACGTGCAAGAAAAATTATCACAGAGTTTCGATATATATACAAGGTCCAACTGAGAACTGTTGGACCACGGCCGGTCCCCAGGCTTCACACATAGCCTCGTGGAAGATCTTCCCTTTTCAATGTAGGAACATTCCCAAGTAGCACCTCCATAGGTTCATAGGCCACTCTCCATATAAAGTTTCCCAGTCTCTTTTGGACCTACCCATTTTTTACGAAAACTAAAAGCCGTTCAGGACGGCTTTCACAATAGGGTACTTGACAGCATGTAAAATATAGGATCAATTGATGGCATCCTTATTGAATATGAATGTAGGAAATCGGTAAATTTCATAAAATGTCACAAATTAAAATCCTTACCTTAACATTTTATGTATAAACTAGCTGTTGCTCGCGACTTCGTACGTGCGGACCACTGAAATATACTTTACGTCCTATTCTCAGACCTACTTAATATACACATACAGACATACAAAATTTCATAAGAATAGGTCAAGCCGTTTCGGATGCTCAGATAGTACTATAGCATCAACAGAACTATTATTGTGATTGTAAGTTTTCCGAATAAAATAAAATACTAATCGCCGTGACCGAGAATTTAATATATTAGATAATTGACGGAGCCGTAATGCGCTAGATGGCGCTAGAGTCGCTCACATAGCCAATAGTATATGTTCAACGTTTCAACTGCCCCCGCAGGTACAGCCCAAGCGTTACCCCCTCGAAGAGACCCCCCGGGGGCGGCGCGAGTGCCCCCCGCGCCGCCCCCGGGCCCCCCCGCGACCTGCCCGAAGCCTACCGCCCCGGCGAGTGGCTCTGCGCCGTCTCCCCCCGCAAGGCGCCCTACCACCCGCAGATGGGCGACCACTGCCTCTACTTCCGTCTGGTGAGTCACTACTGGCACTACTGCCCCCGCTACTAACACTACTGCCCCCACTACTGCTCCCGCTACTAGAACTCGATAGTAAACAGTTGATCGTCGAGACTAGTTCAAACAGAGTAAACAAGTAGTAACTAATGTAGTTATGTGGATACGTGCAGGGTCACCAGCGGTACTTCGAGGCGGTGGCGGAGAAGGACCTGTACAAAGTGAACGTGCGCGACAAGCCCTGGGACCGAACACACATATACGTGAGTTGTACATATCTAAACTATTATAAAACTGTGACAGAAGTGTGTTTGTACATTATTTCAAATGGGTTTGCTCTTGACCTCAATCCAGTCCTCAGGACAAAGATGGGGTCGAAGACGTAGCGAACTTCGTCTGCGCTTCGTCTAGACAATTCACGCAATATCTTTATAAATTGTAGCCTAGGTGTTAATTCGCGCCATTTATAATCTGCGTTGTCGAGATTCACTACGAGATCTTTTTAAAGATATCATCAGTATAATATCAGTATCTTGACTTTCTACAGTCAATATATTTACGAAAATATTTTATACGTTCGGAAAAATTTGTATCTCTTTCCCAAAAACAGTGACGTTCATAATTACAATACAAGAAATAAAAATAAATTAGTATTCCCACATTTTCGACTCAGTAAGATCTACTCGAGCGGTATGTATGTAACAAAAGATTTTTTTCACGATTTTGATGTTGGTCCCAATGTGAAAGTTGTTCAGTTTGTTGGTCTAAACCACCCCCTTAAATGTTTACAATTTTTATATTTACTTGTGTAAGAGCCTGTAGTTAACGTATATGTAAACATTGTACACGACAGGAGTGCGAGCAGGTGAAGGTGGTTGGTATAAAGTACGTGATAAAGCCGCCGCGCGTGGTCTGCCTCCGCCTGGCCGCTACCACGGAGCCGGCCAGGGTGCGCACTTTCACCGTCCGCTACCACGACATGGCCGACGTCATAGACTTCTTAGTGCTTCGGCAGCAGTACGACACGGCTACCGGCAGGCACTGGGGGCAGGGGGACCGGTGAGCTCATACCTTTATTAACTACCCCAATTGACAACATTGATGGCCCGGTAGCACAGTCTGTAGTGAACCTGCCTGCTGTGCCGATGGTCGTGGGTTCGAATCCCGTAAGGGACAAATATTTATATGATGAATATGAGAATGAATATGATGTATATGATATGTACCCGAGTCATGGATGTTTGTATGTATATATATATTCTATATCGTTGTCGAGTCATCATAATACAAGTCCAGGTACTTTAAATGTGACTAGATAATTTGTGTGACAATGTCCAAAATATTTATTTATTTCATTTTAAGAAAGGTACCAAAGTTATGAAACCATTTGGAGATTATGTGATTCAAAGCTTAATATCAAAATTATCAGATTTTTTTATCCATATTTCTCAAATTGTTTGAAAAATACTGAAAAATTTAATAGAGGTTGAATGACATTTTGTTCCTTTGCCTGCTTGGCTTTTCTTTTTTTTCGTACAATTCAAGGTAAAGGGTTAAAAATCCCATACAACCGAGATGTCTTCAATAAAATTCTCTTATTTATATAAATTAAAACGCTAGTGTTCGTCGTTTTGATGCTTCTTTGGAGTTTTTGGAGACAATCGAAAGACGCAGGAAACAGAGAAGTCCACAGGAGAGAGGTGAACCGATCGCTTTGCCGCGCTACAAATGACGGAACACTTTTCCTGTTTACGACCCATACATACACTAGCCCATTTTGTTCTGTTCCTGCTGCGGCTTTACACGGACCTCCTTATGCGGACTCTAAAATGTTACCTACTGCCACTGTCTGTCACTGTTTATCCTGTATTGTTCTGGTGAAATAAATAAGTTATCTATCTATCTATTTTGGAATGGTATTTGTGTTAAATTAAGTAAAGGAAATGCCATAGTAGTTTTGTATCCCTGTAACGTGTTATTAACCTCCCGGGACCTCGTCAGGTTCCGTTGTATGATAGACGACTCGTGGTGGACGGGCATAGTGCTCGAGCGCACGGGCACGGGCACGTCGGTGGGCACGAGCGCGGGGGGCACGGAGGCGGAGGCGGCGGATTGGGCCGCGCAGGCCTCCGCACACTTCCTGAGCCTGCGCGTGCGCTGGGACAACGGTGAGGTGGAGCGACTGAGTCCCTGGGACCTGGAGCCCCTGGACCCGGAGAGGTGAGGCCAATTTTATATAATACGAGCGTTAACCCGCGACTTCGTCCGCACAAATTATATTCCAGATTTTAAGTCAGATCATAAGCTATCAAACAAAAAAAGTTTCATCAAAATCGGTTCAGTAGTTTTTGCGTGTTGAAACAAAACAAACAAACCCACAAACAAACAGACAGACAAAAAATCCAAAAATTGGTGATAATGAATCAGGGACACCTAAAAACCATATCGTTACTTTATATTTGTTAATATCTTCAATGTACAGACAAACTTCCTGTTACAGTTTTATAATAGTTAAGACATGTGCCATGTTCTGTTCACCATGTAACGAAGTGCACTTAAAAGATCTATTTTAAGAAGGGCTGACCTAGCTAGCTTGATATGTTATGTGTGTCCTACGTGCTAGTGGGTGTGGGGTATGGGGGGGGGGACTTATATTTTCAGGTGTACTAGGTAAACAGTAGCAATTCGGTTCTGGCACTCGCCAGCCACTGCCGCGTCACGCTCGCTGCGTTCGCTCGGTTCGTACGCTGTGGTCGCAAGATACCTAACATGCTCCCCCATCCACTCCCTCCCCCCATACACTCCCCCCTTCCATTCACTCCCCCACCCACTAAACCTCTACCTTTCCCTCTCCACTCCTCCCCCCTACCCTTCGACCCCTCCCCTCCCACTCCTTTTACTCCTCCCTCTCCACCACCCACACTCCCTTCCCCTCCCAAAATTACGTACCCCTTTTCTTCCCCCGCAACTCCCACCGCCGACTCCTGCACCCCATTTGTAAAGCCAACCCGGAAAGGGCTGAGCTCTTTCCCCTGTGATGTAAGGTGCACTTCCCGATTCCTTGCAGGCGCACGCATTTACAATCTGGGAGTGTTATATAGCCCGCCCGCTCGTTCCCTCAGCTTGCCTTCTCAAGTTCTGTACAACTCAGTGCATATTAGATGTAACATATAATAGGTTGTGTCTCTCGACAGACTGCCGTCGTCTCCGTCGGCGAGCGTGCCGGTCCTCCCCCACGAGCTGGAGGCGGTCCTGTACCGAGCCTCCCCCGCCGAGTGGCCCCCCCGGGGGGACCGCGCCGCCGCCTGCAGGGCCATCGCGCACCACATCGGAGCCGTGAGTATCATCGTCAGCCTCCACTGTACTGATTTTTCTTTCTCTCTTTCTTCTAGCGCAAATCTCTGCCAACCCCGCCGCAAGAGCATTTCTTTAATAGTTTTATACGTTTTGTTGAATCTTACAAAGCACGAAGGGACGTTAAGCCGTTGGTCCCGGCTACTATCTCTGGTGGTAGTAGTCGTTACATAAAAACCACGTCAGAGGCCGTAAGGCGGTCTGAAAAAAAGCTCTACACCAGGGCTCTGCCCACACGATAAGAAGAAGAATCTTACAAACTCAACTATTAACAGGTGATGTCCCTGTCTGCCGCGGAGCCGTTCGTAGCGCCGGTCGACCTGCAGCAGTACCCCTCCTACGCCATGTTGGTGCCCTACCCCATCGACCTGGCGACCATCCGCGCCAGGTTCGACAACCTGGTCAGTACATCACATATACTAGCTATAGCTACCTCGGCAGCGGAAGACTCGCTAATACCACACAACATTAAATAATAAATAAATAAATATCTTGAGACATTGTCACACAAATTATCTAGTCACATTTAAAGTGCCTGAACTTGTATTATGATGACTAGACAACGATATAGAATACATATATAGATACAAACATCCATGACTCGGTACAAATATTCATATTCGTCACATAAATATTTGTCCCTTACGGGATTCGAACCCGCGACCCTCGGCACAGTAGGCAGACTCATTATAAAAGGGGTTAGAAGTGCAAAGTTGGCGTGGAACGTATCGCCACAGGTTATGCTATGATTTGCATAACACCATAAGGCGCGCGGCGTGGTGCGAGCGAGAGGGCTTGAGTAATTGTAGCAGCGTGAGCGGGGAGACAAGTGGCGACAGCCGTCACCGAAGCAAAAGCGCTACTTTGCATTTCTAACCCCTCTTATAATGTTCTGTGGCTAAAACAACTTGACCTCGAAATTTAAACCTCCCCGGCTCCAAGCAGGAAGACAAAAAATACCATACGTAGGATGATGACTAGCTATGTTTTTATTTTATTTCCTACACTTTGCACGCGACTTCGTCCACACAAATCATATCCAGATTGTAAGAAGAGTTTCATCAAAATTGGTTCTGTCGTTTTTGCGTGATGCTCGAACAAACAAACAAACAGACAGACAAAAAAAATTAAAATAAAAAAATGTAATTGGGAGACGGGAAATATCTTCAATGTACATAGACTTTTGGTACAGTTTTATAATAGTTAATATTGAAGTATGGAACGTATTGAAGTGAACCTTACAATAAGATGATGATGATGATTGCAGTTCTACCGACGTGCTGCAGCAGCACAATTCGACGTGCGGTACTTAGCGAGCAACGCGGAGCAGTTCAACCAGCTGCACTCCCCCATCGTGCGCCAAGCCAGGCTGGTCACCGACCTGCTGCTCTGCATCATCAGGTCACTATCAACACCCCCCCCCCTCCCTCCCTTCCACACACACAACTCGTTTAAACCAGTATCAGCAGCGACCAATCGCAACATAATACATTTACCATCGTTTCGTAAGTGAAACTACTATGGAGAAGAAATGGCAAGAAACTCCATAACTACAATCAAAATAACTGCCTCCGTGGTCTAATTGTTAAGAGCATTGGGCTCTCGACGCGGAGATCGTGGGTTCGATTCCCACGGGGGACACCTAGTGATATGTCACTTTGTGCGTTTTTTCCCATTTGGTTGGGACATTGCAGGCTGAATCACCTGATTGTCTGAAAAGATCTTTCTTTTCATGATTCCGATTCTTTTGATTGATTTCTGATTCCGTGCTTCGGATGGTACGTTAAGCCGTTGGTTCCGGCTACTATCTCTGGTGGTAGTTGTCGTTACATAAAAACCACGTCAGAGGCCGTAAGGCGGTCTGAAAAAACTCTGACACCAGGGCTCTGCCCACACGATAAGAAGAAGATAGGTTTTTGTATTATGTTTAAACATACTTTAAAGAAATTGAATATAGAAACTGTCATTTCTATATTCATAAAAGTGTAATAATTATAAAAAATATATATATATATATATATATATATATAAGGTCTAACAAAATTAGCTGAAACTATTTTAAGGGGATGATCAGACCATCAAACTGAACAACTTTCTCTATGGGACCAATGTAATTTTTATAATAAATAAATAAATAAATAAATAAATAAATAAATATTGAAATCGCGAAAAAAAAATCTGCTGTTCCATACGAACCTACTCGACCTACATGTATGGGACAGCAGATTTCTTTTTTGCGATTTCGATATTGGTCCCATAGAGAAAGATGTTCAGTTTGATGGTCTGATCATCTCCTTAAAATAGTTTCAGCTAAGTTTGTTAGACCTTATATATATATATTTATATAGGGTGTTGCAGAAGAAAGAATAAAAATAATTAGTCTTGTGAAGCGAAGAAGTAACGTAGTTTATATAATATTGCAGTAATTGGCGGGACGTGGACGTGGTCGGCAAGTACCACGAGCTGGCCGCCAGCTACAGGTCGTCGGACGACGAGCCGCTGGCGTCCTCGGCGACCATCGTACGTGTTTTTTTTTTGATTGACAACTCCATGTAAATAGGAAATGAGATTGTTAACATCAGTGATGTCATAAAGGTCATAGATTCTGGCTTCAAAAAAATGTGTATAATGCAATCTACATCTCTGTAGGTATTTTAAACTTCTTGAATGCCACAGAAAAATAGAAGAAATCTACGAGCGTAGATAACAGAATGGATGCCAAAAGACGCTTGATTCCTGATTTGCCCATACTGTGGAAGTTATAAAAACAGTATCGTTTGTCCGTAGTCCCGCGGCGGCGGCGGCGGCGGTGCTACGCGCAGGCGCGGCTCCACACTGTGGCGGACAGTCTGTGCCCGTACGTTGAGGCAGCTGGTCACTTCTCCGGACGCTGAGCCCTTCCAGAGACCCGTCGCCATCGAGCAGGCGCCCGGTGAGTACCGTCTACCGTCTACCTACATACTCGTTTATATCCTTGAACGATGTCGTTAGGATTTCAGCAAGGCATTCGATACTTTAAACTTTGACTTACTTGTACAAAAACCAAGCCGTCACTGACTTTGAGGATGATTTTTGTCCTGGTGCGCTTCCTACCTTCAAAATCGATACTCTTTAGTTGTGCTGAACGGTTACACGTACGAGCCTTTTCTGGCCCAATCTGGAGTCCCACAGGGCTCACACCTCGGCTATCTTCTGTAACGTATTTATCAAAGACGCATATTTTCATTGCATCGTGAGGGAACCTGCATGCTTCAATTTCGAGGCATGTATTGTGCCCACTGTCCATTACAAGTGGCGACGGGCTCACTCCCCGTCACACTGGACAGAGTTTCGGTACTACTAGTGAAACGTGGATGTTCTGAGTTTTCTGTATATCTCTGACTATCCCCTCGGGGAATATAGTCGTGAGCATATGCATGCATATTTTTCCTTCAAACATCTATCTTTTTAAATATGAATATGTTGTGAGTATATGCTTTGCCTTTTTTGCACTAGAACTATAGTTTTGCTTCCTCTGTTGAGTTTATGGTATTTTCTTTTTGTTCTCGAGTGTACAGGTTTCCTCACGTTGTTTTCCTTCACCGCTGAGCTATTGTATTTATCATTTATTGTTTTGATAATGACGAACACAACCGTAACATTCTGTGTTACTGGCCAGGGCCAGGAATCGAACCGCCGCGCCGGCGCCGGCGCCGCCTCGAAATTAAATCTAGTTCTATTTGTTGGCTCTGCAACTTACGCAGTTGTAGGTGTTGACATCTGTGGCAAGAGAGCACCATAAGATCATAAGGTGATTTCATTCCATACAAAAGTTTGACGCACAATACGCGTAGACGAAATTAATAAATAATATTAATAAATTTTTTTATGTATCGAAAAATAGTTTAGAAAAGTTGCCGCATCACAACTAACATTTGCAATTTATAATATAATTACGAAGATATAAAGCTTTAAACATTTTGTATGAAAAATTTCAAAGCTTTATATCATCGTAATTATATTATAAACGAGCGTTAACCCGCGACTTCGTCCGCACAAATTATATACCAGATTTGAAGTCAGATCATAAGCTATCAAACAAAAAAAGTTTCATGAAATTCGGTTCAGTAGTTCTTGCGTGATACTCGTTCAAACAAACAAACAAACACACAAACAAACAGACAGACAAAAAATCCAAAAATTGGTGAAATGGAATCAGGGACACCTAAAAACCATATCGTAACTTTTTTTTTGTTTATATCTTCTATGTACAGTCAAACGTTCTGCTACAGTTTTATAATAGTTTAGATTGTAAATGTTATTTGTGACGCGGCAACTAGATTTTCCAAACTATTTTTCCATATATACAAAGTTGCTTATATTAATACCGTCTACGCGTATTGTGCGTCAAAGTTTTGTATAAAATGGACCCCTCTGCAACCACCTCACTGAAAGATTATCTTGTGTCTCTGTATCTAACCCTCCGCCTGGCACCCGCAGACTACCACGTGGTGGTGTGTACGCCGATGGACCTGGGCACGGTGCAGCGGCGGCTGGACTCGGGGCACTACACGTCGGCGCGGCAGTTCGCCGCCGACGTGCGCCTCGTCTTCACCAACAGCCGCCTCTACAACACCAACAAGCGCAGCCGGGTGAGTGTGCATGTTATTGTCATCGTATCAGCTAATAGACGTCCACTGCTGGACATAGGTCCTGCGCTGCCCTCATCCAACGGGTTCCCGCCTCCTTCTCCATCACCGTGTGGACCCATGCTGCGCTTTCCGGTACGCGGTCGCCACTCGAGATATCTCGGCCCCATCGGCCATTGGTTCTGCGAGCAATGTGCCCCGCCCACTGCCACTTTAGTTTAGCAATTCTTTGGGGTATGTCAGTTACTCTGGTTCTTCTGCGGATCTCTTCATTTCTGATTCTGTCTCGCAGGGACACACTATTAAATTTTTTCCTATATATAAATACAACGTGTTAATGAATAAGCGCAAAACCTCATACACCCCAACTGATTTATAACAAAATAATTAGAATGAAACAATCATCATTGTCTTGCCCATTTCCCATTATTTGGGGTCGGCGCAATATGTCATCCTCTTCTATTCATCTCTCTTAGCCGTCGTCGTTTCAACACTCACTCCTTTTTTACACATATCATCCTTCACACAATCTAGAATGAAACAATAATTTCATTATTTTTATAGTAAAACTAGCTTTTGCCCGCGACTTCGTCTGCGTAGACATGTAATTTTGTCTAATGTCTCGTCTAAGGTCATGAAGGTCATGGTCCGAACCAAGTCTAGGAATCCTGGCATGTAACATTAGAATGGCGATTAAGGAATGGGCTGATAAAAGACACAGGCTAGAATGTTCTGGTCTCTCGGGTCTGCAACACTGCAGGAAATTCATCAGCAATCTTCTTATTATCGTGTGGGCAAAGCCCTGGTGTCAGAGTATAATACAACACCACGAATCCCACAGTTCATACTGAACAACAGCAGGAGCAAAGCTCGTGCCATCGTCGGAGCCCTCACCGGGCACTACGCAACAGGCACGATAAAGCTCACTCTAGATCCCGGTTGCCGAGCGTGTGGAGAGGAGGAGGAAACCATGGAACATTTGTACTGTGTGACTGCGATGTCTTGGTGGGTAAACGTATGTGGATGGTTATTCATTACAGGTTTCTTACCCTGAACGCTATTGCCATATATATTCATTTTCCAAGTTTTTCAAGGATGAAGAAAATAATATGTAGGGTTCAATACAAAAGATACCATTGGGTCGAAGTGTTGCTGGCTTGCCATTTCCCATAATAAGATAAGAAAGTCATGAACTTAAGCTAAATCAAAATCAGAAAGTACCCCAAGTAATTATGTAGGTATCAGATTTAAAAGTCATTCACTGGATCCATCACTTTAATTTTTCTACTGTTCGTCGTTTATTAGTTTTTTATTTATGTCGAGCAGCATAATAATCATCTTACGACCCACTGCGGGTCACAGACCTCCACTCACGTATAAACGTTAGAGGATACTCTACCACGCGGGCTACTGTAAAATGGTAAAGGCAAGAGCTAAAACGATAATATTCTAGGAAGCTAATGGTCAATTTGCTAAAAAAGATTTTCAATTATGTAAGTAGCTACATTACCGACCTGTGGTGTTATATTATAAGGACCTTTTAGATACGTAGGTACCTTTTTATACGTTGTGGTAGAATTATGTTCTATAGTGAAGTTGCATAAGCCCTCAAAAAATCATAATTGAGACCGAAAATCAAACAAAACAAAAATTTGGCAAGAATTACTGCAACAAAATTCGTCCTTTCTGTAAAATAAGGTTATCATTCCGTAGCATTGGCTCAGATTGGACTCAAACAATCAATATACTTACAACGATGTATTACAAAGATAATATAATCAACTAAATCTGTAAGCTCCTGCCATAGCTAGGTTTTTGAATTAATAATTGTAGCACACTTGCTTTAAAAAAACTCCCAACGCCATCTATTAAGATGAAAACAATACTACGATTAAATTTTTGAACACTTGATTTTTAATATTTGACGACCCAGTTGGTGTAATGGTTACCTCGCCGGACTGCCAAACCAGGGTCCTGGGTTCGAAACCCGGTTCAGTCATGGATGTTATAAATGTTTGTGCCGTTGTTGTATAGTTTCTACAATAAAAAGCCTATAGTGCTTGCTTGGAATCATAACAATGTTTCTGTAAGCGTTATTTATTTATTTAATTATTTTTCTAATTCAGCCGGTAAGTAACTATACAATCTAATCTGTAAGACCGAATATCTGAGATGTCTTGAGCGTGAATTGAGTATGGTACTTGCTTCAAAAAAACACGCAACGCCATCTATTAAGATGAAAACAATACTACGATAAAATTATGAACACTAACTTTAGAAAAGGTTAAAAGAAAGAGGATTTTTAGTATTTGCCGACCCGGTTGGTGTAATGGTTACCACGCCAGACTGCCAAACCAGAGTCCTGGGTTCGAGTCCCGGTTCGGTCTTGGATGTTATATGTTTATGCCGTTGTTGTATGGTTTCCACAATAAAAAGCCTATAATGCTTGCTTGGGATAATTAAAATAATGTTTGTGCCTGTGAGCGTTATTTATTTATTTTTCTCGCGTTCTTCGCTGGAGAATACGCTTGCCCGGTGTGGGGCCAATCTGCCCACGCCAAGCTGGTGGATACCGGCACTAAACAAAACGTGTCAGATTATAACTGGTTGCTTGAAACCGACTCCAGTACAGTTGCTTTACCCACTGGCTGGCATAGCGCCCCCAGATGTAAGTAGGGCTGTGGCAGGTTCCTCAGAGAGAGCCCAAATGGTGGACGACACACGACATCCCATGCATGGCTTTATTCCTGCGCCGCAAAGGCTGCCAAGCCGACGCAGCTTTATGAAGTGTGTCGACCCCCTGAATACTGGCCCAGCGCAAGCAAGGTGTACTCTATGGCGACAAAAAGTGTCCCTCCCAACTCCATTTGTGTCGCCGTCTGAGAGCCTCACGCCTAGACATGACTTGCCTTGGGCGACCTGGAAGTCTTTAAACCGACTTCGAACCCAGGTCGGTCGCAGTAAGGACAACATGGTGAGGTGGGGATACTCGGATGCGCAAAATGTGACTTGCTTGTGTGGAACTCCACAAACGATGGCCCATCTCACATCGTACCCTGCGTGCCCTAACATCTGCACGCAGGAGGAGCTCATGACTGCTAGCGACGGTGCAGTATCGGTTGCCCGATTCTGGCAAGCTACTATTTAGCGACTTTGTTCAGAATTTGAAGTCGACACGATAAGAAGAAGATTATTTTTCCAATTCGCCCATTACCTATACAATCAAATCTGTAAAGCCGAATTTCTGAGACGTGTTGATGATAGAACCACAAACATAATATTAATATTAGTGAGATACCTGGTAGGATGGTAGGATTAAAATTAGAAAAAAGCCAAAATAAAACATCCTGCGCTAATATTAGATCTGATATGATCTCAGGATATTATTATGATTGAAGGTCATGCCCTTAACATATCAAGCCTAACTGCTTCTGTCTAATCCGGTGAAAAATGGATATAGTCGTTGAATGTATTTAAAAAAAAAACATTCTCGACCAAGAATCGAACCTCCACCTCATGCACGAAAATCTAACCATATACCAAATATACTACACAGCTGTTGTCAAAACTGTTGAAAAAAGTAAATACTATTTTTATCACTGCAATCTACACAAATGCATCTGTCAGCGTCAAATTGGCGCTAGTGAGCATAGAATAAAAACGTGGTACATGTTTCAGCATGATAAAACATTCTAATTTATCCCACAGGAACCCATTGCTAGGATAAAAAGTATCCTATATCTTAATCCAGAACACATTCTATCTGCGTGCCAAATTTCATCAAAATCCATTCAGCCGTTTATGCGTGATTGCGCCACAAACATACAACATTACAAACATCGTCACAAACTTTCACGTTTATAATATTAGTGAGATTATTAGTTCTTCTTCGTGATGGCATTTTTCATTATTGAAAACAATCAAGTGTACTGGCAGATACAAAATTATTTTTTAGGTATGATTATCACTGAACGGAACGCGTCGGGGCGCATTATATATATATTACTTTATTTTTTATATATTTAACTTAATATGCTGACACTTTTTTAAGAGGATGATCAGACCATCAAACAGCTTTCTCTATGGGACTGTCATCGATATTGCGAAAAAAAATCTTCTGCCCCATACATTTTTGTAGAGTAGGATTGCAGTTTTGTATGGAACAGTTGATTTTTTTTCGTGATTTTGACTTTGGTCCCATACAGAAAGTTGTTCAGTATGATGGTCTGATCATACCCTTAAAAAACTGTCTGCATATAAGAAGGACCATATACATCTTGCAATCCGGTCAGATGCGCGCGAAATCGGTGACGGCCGCATTCCACTGCAACATCGCCTGGTCAGCACTCGCTGTCAATTTGCGTGCATTTGAAACAACGGCTGAGGCGCACGTATGCGCCTGGATTCCAGCGAATAATTTCGTCCGGAAGGACGCAGTCTGCTATTGCCGAATGTTACATTAATTTATGTAAAGCTCATATCAAGCGACAGTCCGTAGGTGTGTGGCAGGTTCCTCAGAGAGAGCCCAAATGGTGGAGGACACACGACACGGACGGACCGCAGCACGGACTACAATCTTTCAGTCAAGATAACTTTAGAACTAAACATTTAAAAGGAAATCAAAGATATTGGTTTCTAGATTGTTTTAAAACCATTCATTTTTTACTTTAATTACTAAATGTTCAAACTAAGCTTCGTTTTGTATGGAGCGCCGTAGAAAAATGCGCAAAATGCACGGCGGCACATCGCATCGGCGGCATAAAAAACCGACCCTTATTAATTTGTTAGAGTTGTTCGTTTGTATTTTAGTAATAATTTACGGTATTTCAAAATAGTTCCTTACCTGTCTTATAATTGCTTTAAAATATTAGCTACTATCCAGTCTTGCGTAACTGTGTGATTACACCGTAAATAAAACATTCCGAATTAAAAATCGAGTTTTAGACATCTTTCGGCTGCTGATTTGAAATCATGATTATATTCTCTTTGTTTGAAATTGGAGTGCAGTTTTTTTTTTAATATTTACTCCTGCTTTGTTTGCACTGTAATTCTACAAAATGTCAAGAAATTTGTAATTCGAATCTTGTTTTCTTGTGGCCAGTACTAAGGTTTCTTTTGTTATGCAAAGGTTTTCTCCATGGAGTTTGAAAGATTTTATAGCCAAAAAGAAAAACAATGTTATACCGGTGCAGTCATCAGCACTGGACAATGATAAAATTTATAATTATTGGTATTTATTTTGTAATTTATTGTTATTTTCGTTATTTATAAATCAAACAGTCTTCAGAATTAGCTTACTTTATTACAAGTCTTTTAATTTTAATTAGTGTTACTTAGTTGAAATTGAAATGGTACCGTACATTGGTTGCACTTGCGGTTATATGTTTATATCTCCGGCTCCCGTCAACGTAGCGAGATAAATTATATACCAGATTTTAAGTCAGATCATAAGCTATCAAACAAAAAAAGTTTCATCAAAATCGGTTCAGTAGTTCTTGCGTGATACTCGTTCAAACAAACAAACAAACAAATAAACAAACAAACAAACAAACACACAAACAAACAGACAGACAAAAAATCCAAAAATTGGTGAAATGGAATCAGGGACACCTAAAAACCATATCGTAACTTTTTTTTTGTTAATATCTTCAATGTACAGACAAACGTTCTGCTACAGTTTTATAATAGTTTAGATTTAAAGTTATTCGCATTTTAAGTTTTGAGGCAAAAATGATTTGTTATCATTTCAGCAATGAATGAAATCGCTAACGTACTCATGGATACATTTTAATAATCTTGTTTTGATAGTAATTAGGGTGAGTATGCCCGTGGGGTGGGTTGACATCGGGTTCAATAAATTTTAAAGTTTACAAACCAATTATTTAATCATCATCATCATCTCAGCCGATGGACTTCCACTGCTGGGCATAGGCCTCCCAGGCCAATTATTTAATATTTTGAAAAAAATGACCTATGTTGAAACGATGATAATTCGATTCTGCTCTCGATTCTAAAGAAGCAACTATCTAGTTTTGCGTTAATTCATTAACACGTTGTATATTGCGCCGACCCCAAATAATGGGAAATGTGCAAGACAATGATATCAATAAAATAGTTGTGTAAAATAAACACAAGGCAAGAAAAATTACGAATTTTGTAGTTTTGGTTAGTTTTATTTTATCAGTGTGTAGATAATGTTAGATGTGTTGTGTGTAGTAGTGCACGAGGTGTTGTGTATATATGTGTATGTATAATAATGTGTGTGTATGTTTGTTTGTTGCACCGCTCGCACCCGCCCGCCGTCACAGGACACGGCCAAGGTAACTATTGCACGCCGTCAAACGTTTGGATATACAGAGTTAAATTGATATCATTAGCATCCTTTTAAACTAAGAGTCTACCCATCAAACTGAACAACTTTTACTATGGCAGCAAACCGATATAGGAGCATAAATAAAATCAGCTGTTGCATACATTTGAGTCGAGTAGGCATTGCAGTTTAGTATGGAACAGCTGATTTTATTTCTGCTCCGATCTCTTTGCTCCCATAGTAAAAGTTGTTCAGTTTGATGGGTAGACTCTTAGTTTAAAACGATGCTGATGATATCAATTTCACCCTGTATAATTATGTTGTTTGATTTATGTAATTCATTCATTTATTCGTCAGTTGTTCATTTTGTTAAGCAATAAAACAGAATTTAAGTACCTAATGATATCGCTACAATGGCACAGAATAGGTAATAATATATAGTTCTACATACAGCACGGCCACTCCCCGCCCCTCTCTGACTCCAGATACCCCACCTCACCGCACACTTTCTGGGGACACTTGAGGTGAGCCGAGCAAGGGAATGCAGTCAGACGCGCGAACCCGTTGGATTTGACTACATAAAATATATTTTATTTTTATCCTCAGTAATAAACGTTGGAAAATAACGTTTAATTCATATTTACAGTGATTCTTTAGCATAAATACTATTTTTAACCGACTTCAAAAAGGAGGAGGTTTCTCAATTCGACCGTATAATATATATATATTTTTTTATGTGTTTTCGCGGATAACTTCGTCGTTTATGAACCAATTTTGATGATTATTTTTTTGTTGGAAAGAAGATATTCCAAGGTTGTACCATGATAAGGAAACCAGGATCTGATGATGGCATCCCAGAGAAATCGAGGGGAACCTTTGAAAATCGTAGTGCCGGCTAGTGCGTTTGTTAATTTAAAGCACTACTATTAAATTGAACTAATGAATTCACCACTGAAAATTGAGGAATAAACAAAATTTTAACAAAAAATTTATTTATTTATTATTTATTTATTTGCATTTATAATAAAATTCAGACTATTTAACCAAATATATCACCTTTATTTTAAATAAGTACAATGTGATTATGTTATTCTCTTTAAGTACAATTTAAATTTAGTTTTTCAGTTACAGAGATTTCACTTAAGTAACGACTACTCTTCTTGCTGGCTCGAACAGAATTGACCGCCACTGATTTTTCTTCCCACTAACGAGCTTTCAACGCCCCCACCATGCGGAGCTCCACTAGGCAGGCGACACCAGGTGGCGCCTCTAGCGGCACCAGGCGGCGCCACTAGCACCGCGTAAAAGTAAAAAGGCGCGCCAACCTAGTGTTGCCACTTCGAAGATATAAAATCTCCTAAAAATATAAAATCATAACACATTCATGTACGATACAGCATAGTTCTTATCAGGTAGTAGCAAAAGTGGGTACATGAGCCCTGCAAGGGCACGGTTACATAGATAGGTATTTACATCTTATTACTAACAAAATTTAAAACCGCCTTCAAAAAAGTTGAAAAATAATATTGCAGCCGATGACTTTTTTTAAACTTTTTTACTTCTGTATTTTACTGTTTATGTTTTGGTGTAAAATAAAGTATATTTGATTGATTGATTGATTGACTTTTTCGTTCGCATCATAAGAACATTAATTTGTTTTATAGAAGTCGGTGTCAAGCCAAGCCAAAAATCAAATGCAAGCCCTGTCGCGAATCGTACCGGCTTGACAGCGACTTTTATAAAACAAATTAATGTTCTTATGATGCGAACGAAAAAGTCATCGGCTGCAATATTATTTTTATACTTTTTTTTTAAATAACAATGAGCTACAAAAAGTAACGAAATGTATATAAGTCAACCCTACACATATGTCGTGCACAATTTGCGCGAAGTGCGCACGTGCGAACGTCATTATATCAAATTAAAAACGTTGTTTGAAGTGCCGATGCCGGACATGTGACGATGGGTAAAGCGATCACAAAACCGATTTTTATTGCGAATCTCATTTTCTTGAAAACGTTAAAACATTTTTTTTGTTCGTTAGTTGGATCATTCCCTATGAAGCCTATAGGAAATTCGCAAAAAATATTTTGTACTTTTCATACAAACATACGATCAGCTGGTTGCATTTAGTATGGAAAGTCCAACATTTTTCTTGCTAATTTCCTTTTAGTCTACTCAACAAAGGAGTTGTAGAGTTGTAGAGTGATTTCTCCTGAAAGTTGTTCAGGGTTCTTAGGGAGTAAACATACTAAAAGTCCCCTCCTCTAGGAGTCTCGGGGGGAGGGGGTTAAAGTTCTCACTTCTGGGTTTTTCGCCAATATATCCAAAACGGTGCGTCGTAGAGAAAAGCGGTCTTCTAATAAATGAAACCTTTTAAAATTCTCTACACTTTTTATTCTAAATACTTTTTCCTTTTTCCCAATAGTTTTCGAGCTAAACGCTCCGGAACTTCTGTCCCTAAGAACCCTGAACAACTTTCAGAAGAAATCGCTAAGGTCCCAGCTCACGCACTCCACACCCCCTTATGAGCTATTTATTGAGTGGACTAAATAGGTTTCTTAGGGACAGTTGTTCAGTATCATGGGTACAATCACCTCTTAAAGTAATGCAACTGTTTACCCTAACACCCTGTATTTTAGAGTCAATGTACCCATATTCTACTTCTTTCGTGTCAGCATGTGCTATATCGTATGACAATGACACACAGCATACCCACACCCACACTTAATGACTTGATATACGTTTGTATTATAGATCTACTCGATGACGGTGCGGCTGTCGTCGCTGTTCGAGTCTGTGTGGTCGCGCGTGGAGCCCTCCCCCTCCCCCTCCCCGTCCCCCACGCCGCGCCACTCCCCCTCCCCCTCCCCCTCGCCGGGCGCCGAGCGAGCCGCGCGACGAACGAGACGAGCCGCTCGCCTGGCTCGACGCGCCGTACGACACGGTATGTACTCTCTATTGTGTATAACTTAGAAAAAGTATATGTCTAGAAAGAGCCTCATGCTTCTACCGCATAAAACAAAAGGGGCCGACTTTCTTAGGTTGGTGTACGTGAGGCGCCATACTAATTATGTCTGTGTGCGTGTATATGGATAGAGTTTACACGCCAATACTGGTTACAATTTTTTTCTACGCTTTTGTAGCTTCGACTGTCAATCCTGGATCCTGTGTATACCTGGATCATAAAGTTATCATACCTTACGGAATAGAGGAACTGACAGCTGAGAGAGCGTGACGTACCTATCGGCACCACCGTATAATAGAAAGAGATACGTGACGCGAGGCAATAGAACCGTTTTTGGGAACTTATCGGCACAATCGACAAATGTGGTTAAATGCTTGAAAGAATGTGCTATGACTTCTTTTTGTACCTCTTTTTGTTTGCTTCAAATTATTTTTTGTGTGAAAATATACTGTAAGAACGAGCTTTTGAACCGCGACTTCGTCCGCGTCCTTTAGGGGTTGATTTTCGAAAAATCCTTTCTAAGTGTACCCCTACATCCTCTGCAGAATATACAAGGTCTAACAAAATTAGGTGAAACTATTTTAAGGGGATGATCAGACCATCAAACTGAACAACTTTATCTATGGGACCAATATCGAAATCGCAAAAAAAAAATCAGCTATATCATACATTTAGGTCAAGTAGGTTTGTATGGAACAGTTGATTTTTTTCGCGATTTCGATATTGGTCCCACAGAGGAAGTTGTTCAGTTTGATGGTCTGAAGCACCCCTTAACATAGTTTCAGCTAATTTTGTTAGACCTTATATATTCCAAATTTCATGTTTCTATCTTCAGCGGTTTAGGCTGTGCGTTTTCTGTCAGTCACGGATTTCTATTAAATATGTATAGTTAGTATGTAAACGTTGTACGACAGCGGCGGCGACTATATCGGGGCCGGCGGAGGTTGCCAGCGGCAGCTCGGACTCGGAGACCCTCGCGGCGACCTCGCGCCGCGTCCACGCACACGCGCACGCGCACGCGCACTCACACTCACACTCGGACGAGTACACGCCCGCGCCCGCGCCCGCGCCCGCGCCCGCTACAAGCAGAGCGCACAGGAAGGGTACGTGTTGTCTGTTACAGTACAGGGTGCACATGGATATTGAGATCTCCCGGAAAGTCTGATATTGAGGGGATCATCTTAGAATCTCTCTGCTAATAAATAGGGTGAGTACAGTAAATGTTTGATGGTAATATAGTATAATTATTAAGAACTCCTATTTAGCCAATATAAAGAATAGCATGCAAATATTCAATCATTCCTACAATTAAATTAGTCATTGAATTTATCACAGTCACTTCCTATTGATCCCGATAACGGAAAAAGCTTAGGTACATAATCAGAAATAAAAACAGTAATTATCAATGTCACAACTACAATACAAAAACAAATAAATAAAAACAAATAATAAAGTCAAAAGCTAAGCTATGTATTGATTTACAAATTAGTCTGTGTTTTCTAGAAATTCCTCGATTGAGTAAAAGGTATTTTGCAAGAGCCATGCATATAATAATGATTTAAACCTATTGAAAGGTTGTGTTTTGATGCCATTCGGTATTTTATTATATATAGTTCTGCACATCGCATAACAATTCTTTTGAAAACGCCGAGTTTTTGGTACTGTGTCAAGAACAAGTCTATTGGGATATCTCATATTCCGTTGTACCACTTGTCTAACTTCAATGAACAGGCCGTAGATATGGAGGAGATCTGAAAAATGTTGGGTTATTTTGGGGATAATCTAAAACGTCTTAGATATATTTGATTTCTTTCCAACGATTGTAAAGCATTGAACAACAATTAAATTGTAAAGAAGCGGCCCATAATTTTGGATTGGTGGAGTCAAGTTAGTTAACGACTAACTTGGCTCCACTAGTATTTTCAAGCAGGTTGTACTCTGTGTAATTGAATATATTGCCGTCTCACAGGTAAGGGTGTCGGCAAGAAGAGTAAGAGCAGCAGCAACAGCGCCGAGCCGGCCCCCTCCACCAGCAGGCAGACACACGGTATGAGCTTGTTCGTTACTTAGCAGACGCTCCCGCTTCTCTCACATTTTTTTACACCTTAAAGCGCTAAAACTAGTAATTTTCGATTTGAATTAGTGTATGTTCGGTCGTAGATATTGTGTGTCGTGTCTGGTTTTCATAATAATATACTTTCTTTTTTGAGAAATTTTTGTTACTTCTTTATGAAGGTCATACCGCATACAACACACAACGCATAACACAGAGTGTTTTTGGCATTTTTGAATTATACGAAACTACGACTGAAATAAAAAAAAAATAAGAAAAAAGATTTTCGTGTCTATGAGCGTTATTTATCGATGGGTTGGTTTTATTGATAACTTTTATTTCATAGTTTTCTCACTGTATTTTATTTGCACACCTTATTTAACGGAAGTAAGTAGAAATGGCGCAGGAACTCAAAATGGCGGCTTGACATTCTCCTGTTCATGTGTTGGAACGTATTTATATTTTAATGTAATTTTTTCTAGAAACCTACATCCCGCCATCGAACGGTCTCCCATCGGAGTCTGAGCCTGACCTTGACGTGGAACAGCACCTGGAGATAGACACAGGGGGAGCGGTGGAGCCAGGAGGGGGAATAGGAGGGGGGAGCGACGAGTCCAGCGAGTACTGCGACATATCAGTCGTGGAACAGGAACTGGTCGAGGAGGAGGTGCAGCTGGAGTACAGCGACGGCCAACAGGTCGGTGGAGTTTGATTACAACATGTGTTATCGAAGGTCGGGTGGAACTAAGTATAAATTAAACATTATTTGAGAAGTATTTAAAATGCAATTTATTTATCTTCGTGATATTTTCTCTTTAGATATTTTGTGTTTCGTGTTGGGTATCGCTTTAGCAAATTGTTTTTATCCATTACTCTAGTTCTGTATTCTTGTTCTCAAATTTTAACAAGTTCATATTATGTGACGGGTATCGCCGTGGCATTCCGTTAATTGTAGTTTGGGATAAGCCGTGGTGATATTCAAATTATTGAAAAAACCACTACGGACGGCTATACATCAAGAGTTTTTTATTAATAACAACTTTAATGGTCTATTCAGACCATGAATCTAAGCAACTTACCCTAAGGAACATGGGTTGAAAACCGAGATAAAATGTTGGTCCTCCCATAGAAAATCGAGCGGCCTATCCGCACTTTTGTATGCTAGACCCATTTTCCATAGGGAAAGTTGTTTAGATTCATGGTCTGAATACACCATTAAAGTTATGTTAGTTATTAAAAACTAGTGATGTATAATTATAAAAGATGACGAACTTATATGAGACACCGTTCATTGCCTTTTTACCTGACTGCCCCTGAAAGGTAAGGGTAATTTTTTTTAAATGAATCGGTTCTGCCAGCGATAAATTTTACTGCTAAGCTCAAAAGGATCGGCATAACTAGCACTGTGGAATTCAATATAATTCTGACTCACCGGGCGAATCGTGCGCACTGCGGGCTATTTGTTGCTGACCTACGACGTAGGTCGTCAGCAGTTAAAGTGTAAATGTAAATATTGCAGAGCATGCGGCCGCGGTCTCGGTCTCGGTCGCGCAAGCGTCCGCGCGGCTCCCACAGCAGCGACACGGACGCGCGCGCGCGCCGCCGCCGCCGGAGGAGAGCCAAGCGGAGGAGGAGGCACGGCACTCCTCCACTACCCACCAAGCGGTATGTACTTATTGTTTCACTGTCGTAATCATCAATATATCAAAAGATAGACGTCCTCCGCTGGAAATAAACCAGCTCTAAGGATCGCCACAACGATCGGTCCTCCGCTCTCTGTGAGCGTTCAATCTATTCTAAACTATTATAAAACTGTAACAGAAGTGTGTCTGTACATTGAAGATATTAACAAAAAAAAATTACGATATGGTTTTACGATTTACGATTGGATTTTTTTGTCTGTCTGTTTGTTTGTTTAAACGAGCATCACGCAAAAACTACTGAACCGATTTTGAAGAAACTTTTTTTGTTTGATAGCTTATGATCTGACTTAAAATTTGGTATATAATTTATGGAGACGAAGTTGCAGGTTAACGCTAGTGTTTAATAAGAAATCAAATACTTCCATGATTTTCTTGGTTATTCCTAAAATATCTCGAACTTTCCAGGTCTTCAATATCTCCTTATTGGGGTGACGTGAAATTGTTGAAGTGGGATGATAGAAAAGAGTTGTTGATTTCCATATTTAATTAAGTTCACTTATTCAGAGTTACATTTGAGCTAGCGGTACGGTGGTATGGAAACGACTGTCGAACATTCCTGTCGCTCCGTAGCATCAATATTAAACTGCAGCATAAACAGATATGAAATGCAAATGGAGTCGCTACATCCTCAATATCCCTCATGTGCCCTCAAATGACTTATCTTTGACTTTCCCAGAATCAAATACCAATGTTATTTGCAAAAGTATGATGGTAAATAAAAATTTCACAATATTATTATTGGTGAATCATATATTGTAACTGTTTCCAGGACGCGGGAGAGATTCACAGACGGATCATCATCATCACACTCGAGCGGCTCCGACGCGAGCCGGAACTCGGCGCGACACTACGAGTCGGACCGCAGCTACCGGCCGCGCTACTCCACCGACGACGACAAGCCGCTCCACCTGTACAGGTAACCGCGCTCCACTCCACTCCACTCCACTCATCGCAGTGAGACACTACGAGTCGGACCGCAGCTACCGGCCGCGCTACTCCACCGACGACGACAAGCCGCTCCACCTGTACAGGTAACCGCGCTCCACTCCACTCCACTCATCGCAGTGAGACACTACAAGTCGGACCGCAGCTACCGGCCGCGCTACTCCACCGACGACGACAAGCCGCTCCACCTGTACAGGTAACCGCGCTCCACTCCACTCATCGCAGTGAGACACTACGAGTCGGACCGCAGCTACCGGCCGCGCTACTCCACCGACGACGACAAGCCGCTCCACCTGTACAGGTAACCGCGCTCCACTCCACTCCACTCCACTCATCGCAGTGAGACACTACGAGTCGGACCGCAGCTACCGGCCGCGCTACTCCACCGACGACGACAAGCCGCTCCACCTGTACAGGTAACCGCGCTCCACTCCACTCCACTCATCGCAGTGAGACACTACGAGTCGGACCGCAGCTACCGGCCGCGCTACTCCACCGACGACGACAAGCCGCTCCACCTGTACAGGTAACCGCGCTCCACTCCACTCATCGCAGTGAGACACTACGAGTCGGACCGCAGCTACCGGCCGCGCTACTCCACCGACGACGACAAGCCGCTCCACCTGTACAGGTAACCGCGCTCCACTCCACTCCACTCCACTCATCGCAGTGAGACACTACGAGTCGGACCGCAGCTACCGGCCGCGCTACTCCACCGACGACGACAAGCCGCTCCACCTGTACAGGTAACCGCGCTCCACTCCACTCCACTCATCGCAGTGAGACACTACGAGTCGGACCGCAGCTACCGGCCGCGCTACTCCACCGACGACGACAAGCCGCTCCACCTGTACAGGTAACCGCGCTCCACTCCACTCATCGCAGTGAGACACTACGAGTCGGACCGCAGCTACCGGCCGCGCTACTCCACCGACGACGACAAGCCGCTCCACCTGTACAGGTAACCGCGCTCCACTCCACTCCACTCCACTCATCGCAGTGAGACACTACGAGTCGGACCGCAGCTACCGGCCGCGCTACTCCACCGACGACGACAAGCCGCTCCACCTGTACAGGTAACCGCGCTCCACTCCACTCCACTCATCGCAGTGAGACACTACGAGTCGGACCGCAGCTACCGGCCGCGCTACTCCACCGACGACGACAAGCCGCTCCACCTGTACAGGTAACCGCGCTCCACTCCACTCCACTCATCGCAGTGAGACACTACGAGTCGGACCGCAGCTACCGGCCGCGCTACTCCACCGACGACGACAAGCCGCTCCACCTGTACAGGTAACCGCGCTCCACTCCACTCATCGCAGTGAGACACTACGAGTCGGACCGCAGCTACCGGCCGCGCTACTCCACCGACGACGACAAGCCGCTCCACCTGTACAGGTAACCGCGCTCCACTCCACTCCACTCCACTCATCGCAGTGAGACACTACGAGTCGGACCGCAGCTACCGGCCGCGCTACTCCACCGACGACGACAAGCCGCTCCACCTGTACAGGTAACCGCGCTCCACTCCACTCCACTCCACTCATCGCAGTGAGACACTACGAGTCGGACCGCAGCTACCGGCCGCGCTACTCCACCGACGACGACAAGCCGCTCCACCTGTACAGGTAACCGCGCTCCACTCCACTCCACTCATCGGAGCAGCGAGCCACTAATGACTTCATAATTGTCAAATCTCAATAGATTTAAAAAATTACAACATTTTAGACATTTTTTTAGTGTTCCGTCCGTACCCAAAGGGTGAAAAACGGGACCTGATCACATTGAGCCGAACTAAACGGCGCGGCGCCGCGAGCACGCATGTCTTAGGTGGCATTTTTTAAAGATTTACAGTCATATCACACAAGTGATTTTTGAGCGTAGGCGTTGATCGAACAATACCGTATCGTCACGGTGCAGTTGCGACGTCGTTGCGGCATTATTGCGAAATCGCCTACGCTCAAAAATAGCTTGTGTGATAATGGTGCATGCCATTTTGTATGCAGATTATGTCTAATGTTAAAACTGTCGATAGTCTTTTGATATAGTTGCATAATATTGAAATACAATTTACAAATCATCATCGTAACGTCATGACATCATCACATGATAGAAATTATCATGTAAAGAAATTGTTTATTTCATTTTAATAAATACTTAATAATGCAATTGTCATTCTTTTGGCGTTTCATACATTTTTAATTTAGTCATTTTTTAAACAGCACTCTAGTATTTTTTGTAACCATAGTTGACAACACTGAAATCTGAATCAGGATTCCAGATCGCAATTCCGTGAGAGACACTTTGCAATCGCAGTGAGTCGCAGAGGGTCACGCCCATAGACTTTACTGTCGCCGCGGGGGCGGGGGCGGGGGGGCGGGGCCGCGGGGCCGCGGGTCGCGCAACCCTCTGCGACCGCAAAGTGTCCCTCGTCTATAAGAGCGCTCGTGGTTTGACTCCAAGCCTACGTTGCCTGTCTGTTCGTTCGTCTGAAAGCTTAATAGTTGAAACAATTTCACAGAATGTGCGTTATTACGGCGGATTTGCTAACAAATAGTAAAAATGTTAAAAATTTAAGGTCCTCATACAAAAAACTAGTTTTTATCAACGTTTTTTCTTCTCGCTCTATCTTATAAATGATATTACATATTGTGACGGAATTAAACCTCGGTAGACTTTTAGAACACTATTTATTACTTTTAATACATAATGAGATATACATTCATATTTTTACTAAACTATTTAAATAAAACAATCACTTCACATATGCGTGTTATCACTGCGAGTGCCGGCCGAGAACTGGCTGGTCGATCCCTTTTGCCTCACTTCGATCGTCCTCCCCACTTTTTCAGTTCACTGTGCCAACCAAATGCGCCTGGCGTTTGGTTGGTCCAGCGATAGCCAGTCACGAAAGTCGGTATTGCCATATGAATGAATCGATAGTAAAATATTTAACGGCTCTGGATACAAGTCCTTTTTAAGCCATTCATTGGTTATTTTACAGGTGATTTGAACGTGATAGAATATTAAACGTGTTGCTAGTACAAAATAAAGATTTAGTAACAAAATGTCACTTAATTTAGTAAAAAATCACGACACATACAAGCATCAATGTAATGTATGTATGTCAATTGTAATGTCTTTTGGCAATAAATAAATGAATTGAATTGAATCAAACTTTGTGTGATTATACAGCAAACTCTACAGTATAACAACAACAAAAATCCCCGGCCAAGTGTGAGTCTGTCTCGTCCCGGAGGAAACAAAACTTTTTTGTGAGTTAGTATGTTTTGTGATTGTGTGGTACGGAACGAGTAGCCAGACTCGCACTTGATGATGATCGGTTTTATGTTGTTTATGTATAACGATGACTAGTAAGTATAACACATGTTGTTGCAGACAGCGGCACCAGGGGGGCGGGGATGATGGCGAGGCGGGTCCTTCCAGCAGGCGGCACAACGGTCACGCGAGGGTGAGTCGCTCTTCTCTACTATTATAAAACTGTTACAGCAGTGTCTGTCTGTATATTGATTAATGATTGTCTGTCGTAATTTCTTTGCTGATGAAGTGTAGAGGTTATTGTTAGACTAAGGTCTTTTCTTTTATTTTGTTTATTGTTTTTGCAATGCTTTTTTATATTTACCTTTAGGCTGACATGTGTGCTGACTCATGTGCATCTTTTATAATTGTTAACCATTTGTTTTTTCACAACTACTCCTGTATCTACCAGTGAAAACCTGTTATTGGCTTTCTGCTTTATACTCATGTAACTACTGTATTATATTGCTGTTGGTTTTCCAATAAAATTAAAATAAAATAAAATAAATAAATAACATTATTTTTTTGATGGCCCGGTAGCACAGTCTGTAGTGAACCTGCCTGCTGTGCCGAGAGTCGCGGGTTCGAATCCCGTAAGGAACAAATATTTATACGATGAATATGAATATTTGTACCGGAGTCATGGATGTTTGTATCTATATATATATTCTATATCGTTGTCTGGTCATCATAATACAAGTCCAGGTACTTTAAATGTGACTAGATAATTTGTGTGACAATGTCCAAGATATTTATTTATTTATAAAAACACAATTAATGTTTAATTACACAATACTTAACATAACTTTAACCCATATATGCCCCTTGATTCGAAAACGAACAGAGACCTTATCTGCCTAGAACTATTTTGGATCACCAATCTTTGTGATTTTCGGATATGTTTATGCTAAATGGTCGTTAATAACGTTACAATTTATTTTATAACAATCAGTAATAGGTAAGTAGGTTTTTTTTAAGTGTTCGAAAACGAAACATTGGTCAAATCTGCGCCAAATCCTGTCCGTTTACCATAAATGAAAGAACGATAATGTTTTTTTTATATTTATTTATTTTTAAAGCACTTAAGTAAAAACAATTGAAAACTATGTCACTACAAACATTTTTCTATGAATGAAAAGTTATAAAGCATTTTGAATGCAGATTAACCTCACACTTTTGGCATGAAGTTACAGTCAAGTTTTTGCAGTGAGCACAACGCGCTCGCTTCTGAGCTTTACCAATCATGTGTTCAGCATTATGCTTTCGAACAGAGGTAGGAACAGTGCTGAAGACCCTTCTCGAAGGTCCGCTGTTTATCAAGGCCGTACTTTTTGAGTAAAGTTCGAGCAATACTGCGCCGGAATTCAAGTGTATCGACATCTCTGCGATATGTTTTTGTGAGAAGCGTGGCATTATTTACAGCCACATCTATAAGCCAGAAAATTATGGGTATGTACCATTTTTTGCCCCTGATAGCAATCCTGTAAGCTCCTATGTTGGCATCTAAGCGGTCCACTCCACCCATGAAGGAATTGTACTGATATACAACATCAGGCTGTGGCACATCAATTCTTGCTTTTTGCGTGGATGAATCAATGAATCAATGAACATCATCTTCGGAGTCGCTAGTGTCGTCATCGCTGTCATTAGTAATATCATGAAGAACCAGTTCAGCGGGTGCTAGTAGCTGTCTGCTTGATAAGTTCTCAAAACTTACATTTCTTTCGTCGCCAGAATCGGAGTCGGACACTAAACCGTCAACAGGAGGATCAATATAAATATCAGCAGCTGTGGCTTCATCTTCAGACCCCAATTCATTGACAATATCAACGATTTCATTTGTTGTCAGCGGCTTACACCACCTTAAAACAAAACATAAGGCTATTACAAAGCACGCAATATATTTGCCCAATGTATCGTTTTCGAATCACGGAAGTAATAAGGTAATTTTTGATATCAACGTATTAAAAGAACGTGATTAAAATTGCACCAATAGACACTCAAACTATCTAACTATACTTTTAAATGCAAATAATACCAAAATTACAGTTAATTATAATTATTACTTACTTTTTCTTGGGAGGCGCCATAATTTTCGCGATTCGAAATCAAAACTCAACTTGCACTGATCAAATAACGAGCAAATTGATGCAGACTACCTAAACATCCTAGTGCCTTTAGAAGAAAAAACCTTGAATAATAAATAGATGGCGCTAAAAGGCCGTCTCTAAACGAATTATAGGAGCTAGGGACCCCAAACGGTGACACGATTTTTTGTATCGTTTTCGATACAAAAAGCAGATACGATACCACTTTTGGGCAGAGTTCTGGGCATATATGGGTTAAGGGTGTATTCAGACAACGAAACTGAACAACTTTCCCTTACGAACATGGGTCGAAAACGTGAAAAGTTTTTGGACCTGCCATAGCAAATCATTTGTATGGAAGGTCCACACATTATTCACGTTTTCGAGCCATGTTCGTAAGGGAAAGTTCAGTAATATTGTCTGAATACACCCTTAATGTTATGTTAGCTATTACGATATGGTTTATAGCAGTCCCTGACTAGAAACCACTCATTTAGGATTTTTTGTCTATCTGTTTGTTCGCGCATCACGCCAAAACTACTGGACCGAATTTGATGAAGTAGATTTATTGTTTTCTATTGTGTAAAAATGTTTTCTATTCAGACACAATCGATTTAGATTTTCTGTCGTCATAAAAGATATTCTCATCATCGTCATCATATCAACTGATAGACGTCTTCTACTGGACATGGGCCTCCCCCAAAATGGGGGGATTTGCCATAATCGCCACGCTTGGCAGGCGGGTTGGCGATCGCAGTTGGATTGAATGTGTGTACTCAGAGGATGCTGCTGCCCATCCTCCGGTAGATCCCTTAGTCGCCTTTTACGACAACCACGGGAGGAAATGGGATGGTGCTATTCTTAGCCGACACCACACGGACAAAATGATATTCTATTGTGTCAAAATGTATTTTGTAATGAGTGTGGAATAGCATGAGACGAGCGGTCAGCTCAGCGGATAGATAATGAACATGTAGTATGTGATGCTCTGTACACTACACAGGGCGCCAGAGTGCGCCTGCGCGCGCGCAGCCCAAGGCGCTACAACGAGGACAGCGAGGAGGACTCCGTCGCCGCCATCAGCAAGCGGCTGCCTCCCTCCCACCCTGCCGCCAGGCACCCCCACCCCCACCCCCACCCCCACCACCCCCGCACACTACAGGTATATATAACACATATACTACACTACAGCGAGGTGATAACACCCCTCCCCTTTGAAACCCGGTGCCAGGTTTATCAGGTCAGGGCCCACTTTGCTGCATGATAAGCAGAGGTCAGATTCTGCCGGTGATTCCAGGGCAGCATTAAAATGTTAATATGAACCCAGTTTTAGAAATTATAACGTGACAAAGAATGAAAGACAGAAAACTGATGGCCTTTGCAAAATAAAAATATCTATAAAAAAAACAAGCAAATAAGTGTATCCTTCGACAAAAGAAATATTATGTGCGATTGACATCACAATTTACGGCAATTCATTTCCAACATTGCTTTAATTATGTTTATAGCCCAGTCTTTTTACGGAGTTTTGTTAGGAGAGGTGGAAAGCTATTATTAATGGGACTTTAAAACTGTAACCAACACCATTTACTGACAAAAAGACTAACTGAAAACATCTATACTTTTATAAAACTGTGACAGGAAGTTTGTCTGTACATTGAAGATATTAACAAAAAAAAGTTACGATATGGTTTTTAGGTGTCCCTGATTCCATTTCACCAATTTTTGAATTTTTTGTCTGTCTGTTTGTTTGTGTGTTCGTTTGTTTGTTTGAACGAGTATCACGCAAAAACTACTGAACCGATTTTGATGAAACTTTTTTTGTTTGACAGCTTATGATCTGACCTAAAATCTGGTATATAATTCGTGCGGACGAAGTCGCGGGTTAACGCTCGTATTAAATAAAATTTCACTACGCAACATAGAAATCAAAATTGTGTGTCCCAGAAGGCTTTTAAATTAATAAAATAGACATTTAAATTTAAAAAGTTATGTTTTTATTAGAAAATACTATCGTATTTTTCAAAACCTTCTAGACAAAAAATATTAACACCATGTTTGAAGTATGTAATTGGAACTGTTGCTTGCCCCGGTGTTCAGATGGAGGGACGTGGCCACGCGTCACACTCGCGCCACAACGACGACCACAACTACTTCAACGGCCACAACCACGGTCATGGCCACAACCACAACCACGGAGCAGGACCACACGCCAGTACTACCAACAACAACACTACTAATGGTAAGTTCATTGCTTTATGTAACTTTTTTAATCTGGGGAAACTTCCGAAATCACATCTGGCGCACTGGTTTCAAATATCAATTTCAATGGAAAATATATATACAGATAGTTAACTATAGCTTCGATATCGAAAATAATGAAATCAGTTGTTCAAAATAGCCTAATCTATGAAACTAAAATGTACAAAAAATACATGAAAAAAACTTTACATACCGAATTGCACTACAGGTAGGTTGACATATTTCTTATGAAAGATATGTCAAACGATCTGTCAGATAAGCTATCAAGAACTTACTAAAAGGTTGAAACACGCCCTAAGTATAATATGTACACAACAGGTAGCAGAGAGTCAGAGAGCACCGCCCCGGTGTCCATATCGTCGCGCGGACGCATCAGGAAACTGACCGCCAAGGCGCGGGGCCTGCTGAGAGAGTAACCACACTGCACACGCTGCAGGACACACTCGTACCTCTAGTGGTGACCACACTGTCTACACTACACCGACAGGAGACATTCCTGTACAGTACTAGAGATCTATTTTGATGTCTCGCGCCTCCAGTGTTTACGCGACCTATGTGTCGGTTGATCAGCCCCCGTAGCATGTTGCGCGCGATACGTCTATATCACGCTTGTTCGCGCGCAAGCACAAAGATAGCTAAATCGTATAGCGTTGTATCACGGGACCATGCTATGGCCGCTGCTGTCGTATAATCACAGAACATTATAAAAGGGGTTAGAAGTGCAAAGTAGGTGAGGAACGTGTCGCCACAGGCTATGCAATGATTTGCATAACACCATAAGGCGCGCAGCGTGGTGCGAGCGAGAGGGCATGAGTAATTGCAGCAGCGTGAGCAGGAAGACAAGTGGCGACAGCCGTCTCCGAAGTAAAGGCGCTACTTTGCATTTCTTACCCCTCTTTGTGGGTCATTATGGCCGGCAACTATGAGCAATGAGATACAAAGACCTAATGTAATAATGAGTCAGAGCTAACCAACTACTGCCATCTCTTTTACACGTACAGTAGTGTTCAAGTTTCGGAACCGTTCTGGTTTTGTTGTTTTCATATAATTTCAGCATTTGTTGTAAGTTTATAACATGGAAACGGAACAAAAGCTGCTGAACTGTCTAAAATAGTTACGTTTATATGTAAATTTAACGTTTTTTGAGAAAAAGGACCTTGTTGTCGGTTTTAATTTCCAAGATATCTATACATATTTATTTGGATAAATTAATGTGGATTTTGGATCAATCAATAACTGCATACAGATAACAAGGTCCGTTTGCCCTGAAAACGTAACGTATTGTTGATGAATTTGTAATAACTAATAACCATACACCCAAACGTTTCCAAAACTTTTAATGCAATGGACATCAATAGCCGCGCCCGCGGCTTCGTTCGATCTTTTGTTTTCATATGCTCATTGCTCTGAAGGGATAATGATATAATCAGATATTCTAAACATACCATATTTAGAATATCTTGAAGTGTCCAAACTTTGTCTAGTGTCACAGTTAGTGAGCCCCCCCCCCCCCCCACTGTGTTACTATTCTACACACATCTTTATGACTTAAATGCCTACTAGAAAGGAATTTCTCTTAAATCTAGGTTTAAGAGAGAGAAGCAATGGGCCAGCTAGTTCAATTAAAACAAAAGTATACATCTTTTAAATAAAGACTGACTCATCAATGTATATAAGGTCTAACAAAATTAGCTGAAACTATTTTAAGGGGATGATCAGACCATCAAACTGAACAACTTTCTCTATGGGACCAATATCGAAATCGCGAAAAAAAAAATCAGCTGTCCCATACAAAACTGCAAATCATAACTCGACTCGAATGTATGGGACAGCGGATTTTTTTTCACGATTTCGATATTGGTCCCATAGAAAAAGTTGTTCAGTTTGATGGTCTGATCATCCCCTTAAAATAGTTTCAGCTAATTTTGTTAGGCCTTATATACTTTTATTTTCCTCGAAAAATGTCATATGTGGTCGTACAAATGAAAAGGGACCTGATAGCGGACGTTACGGCGTTCTTATTTCAACAATCATCTTAATCTTGTACAGAAGCACCTACTCGTAAGATGTCGGAACGATACTCCGCGTTTAGGTACCTTTTTGATAAAGCCACAATTTTCTTTAAGAATTTAGTGAAATTTGTATATAAATAAACTTAAGTACTTACGCATAAATATTGTGTTTTTTTCTTAATTTAATGATTTATTGTTGTCTGGGAAAAGGTACCTAATTGTCGATTGGTTAGGTTTAGGATGTTTTTGGCCTTTGTGTCTATGGTTCACACAGTTCAAAATGATCCCGTGTTAAGTGACAGTTAGGTCCTTTTCTTAGTTAGCGTCACGTTTAGTTCTAAAGAGCCTAATTTACAGCGCTATAAAGTCCACTTTTGTATGAGAAAGACAATTATTCCATCCCGTAATTAGTGTAACATACTTTGAAATTAATTTTGTATGAAACTCTTTAGCTCTTAGATAATTTAGAATGTATGGTTGTATGTACCTGGTTTTTGTATTATATGTATTGAAGAAGTCTGTTTATACAGGGTGTTAGAGTAAACAGTTTCGTTACTTTAAGGGATGATTGTACCTGTGATACTGAACAAATTTCCCTATGGAACCTATAGGAAATTCGAAAATTTTTTTTACTTTTCGTACGAAAGTTCTATCAGCTGATTGCATTTAGTATGGGAAGTCCAAAATGTTTTTTACGCATTTCCTTTAGGTTTCATAGGGAAAGTTGTTCAGTATCATGGGTACAATCACCCCTTAAAGTAAGGTAACTGTTTACCCTAACACCCTTTAGATATATAAGGTCTAACAAAATTAGCTGAAACTATTTTAAGGGGAGTATCAGACCATCAATCTGAACAACTTTCTTTATGGGACCAACATCGAAATCGCGAATAAAAAATCAGCTGTCCCATACAAACTGCCAACCTAGCTCGACCCGAATGTATGGGAAAGCTGATTTTTTTTTTCGCGATTTCGATGTTGGTCCTATATAGAAAGTTATTCAGTTTGATGGTCTGATCATCCCCTTGAAATAGTTTCAGCTAATTTTGTTAGAGCTTATAGATACAATTGAACAACATTTGATATGTACGTACATACATACATAATCTCACGATCATAACCACATACAGTACCAGGTTTATAAGTCTCACCGATGTACCTGCGCAGTTGACAAATTTTAATAGCGCGCGAAATTATATTGACCAATCAGGATGCGAGACCTTGCCGCTATTGACCAATCAGGATGCGAGACCTTGCCGCTATTGACCAATCAGGATGCGAGACCTTGCCGCTATTGACCAATCAGGATGCGAGACCTTGCCGCTATTGACCAATCAGGATGCGAGACCTTGCCGCTATTGACCAATCAGGATGCGAGACCTTGCCGCTATTGGCTTATTGTTCTCGCGCCCTTACCGCTGCGACTCCGACTTTGCACCCTTTGATTACTAAATGACTTCGGGTTTTGTCGGGGACTCGGGCCTGCTCTGCGCAAACGAAAATTAAATGAAATAATATTAGTTGTGCAGAAGTTTATGTTAGTTATTGTAGCTGGTCTTTATTAGTTCACTAAACTTTACTTTTTTTAACTGTATACACTAACGAGCTTTAACCCGCGACTTTGTCCGCACAAATTATATACCAGATTTTAAGTCAGATCATTAGCTATCAAACAAAAAAAGTTTCATCAAAATCGGTTCAGTAGTTTTTGCGTGATGCTCGTTCAAACAAACAGACAGACAAAATATCCAAAAATTGGTGATATGGAATCAGGGACACCTAAAAACATATCGTAATTTTGTTTGTTAATATCTTCAATGTACAGACAATCTTCTGTTACAGTTTTATAATAGTATAATAGATTTAAATAAATTGAATGCAATTAAAGTTTAAGTTCAAATTCAGGCAATATCAAATGTCATGGCCATTATTTATGTTCCATGAAATGATGAGCGGAATTATTTTCCTGGTCGTACTGTACCCCTTCATGGCAGCTGTAGCAATGTTACTGACCACCCCGGTAGGTATGGTCGTGAGGTATTTGTATGTATGTCAGTGTACGTGTGTTAAATAATTTAGTTCAGATTATAATTTGTAAGTCAATAAAAAACAAATTGTGTTAGAGCAGTTATTAGAAACTGCCACTAATATGTTTAGTATGTTCTACCGTCGACCGATAGATGACGTCACAAACACGAGAGGTGTACACACGGCGACACATCAAGCTATACAAAACCAACATAAGCTGGCCGCGCGACGTTATACGTTACTCGACCTACGCGCGGTCATCTTACGTTGGTTTTGTATTGCTTGATGTGTACAGGGTGTCAACTTAATGCGTTACATATTTTAAAAGGTGTTTCAAAGCCATCAAACTGACCAACTTTCACTATGGGATCCACTTTGAAATCGCGAAAAATTATTTGTTACGAGCGTTAACCGGCGACTTTGTCCGCACTAATTATATACCAGATTTAAATGTGCGGACAAAGTCGCGGGTTAACGCTCGTAACAACTAATTTCGACTTAAAAGTCAGATCATCAGCTATTAAACAAAACAAACGACAAACAAACAGACAGACAAAAAAATCCAAAAATTGGTGATATGGAATCAGGGACACCTAAAAACAATATCGTAACTTTTTTTGTTAATATCTTCAATGTACAGACAAACTTCCTGTTACAGTTTTATAATAGTATAGAATAGAGTCTGGTAGACCTATAACAACCCTCTTAACTATTTTATTTATTTATTCACTTTAAAAGGTACATCCGTGTCTCAAAAATACCCCGCACACGCATACATTATACTCATCTCTATGTCAGATTCTGGTACTTTTCGATCAAGTGGCGCCATCTAACGCTCATGATGGCAACCCTAGCTATAACAACCGCTGTCTCCCTCAAACGCACAGGGCTCGCGCCTAGTGCGAGAGGGACCGCGAGTGTTTTATATTTGCACCCAACAACGAACCAAATTAGATCTTAAAGTATGTACTTATTTAATTTAGTATTTGTATCACCCCGTACTGTACATAATGTAATGTATAAACAAAAGGTACCTAATGGCGACTGTTACATAAAAACGTATAGCGTTCATAAGATAACTAGAGTTTTCCCGCGACTTCGTCCGCACGTGTTCTCGTCATCGAATAAGCTTTCAAGCACAAAAAGTTTCATCAAAATCAGTAAAGTAGTTTTCGCGTTATGCGCGAACAAACAAACAGACCCAAAAAAAATAAAAAAATGGTGATTTGGAGTCAGAGGTGGTCGGAGACACCTAAAAAACTTTTTTGTTAGGGCCTTTTCACCACTTTTGGAATAAGTTCTTGCTAGCCATAGACGAAGAATTTTTCGCTTACGCTGGTAGACGGAATGTCAGAGTAACCGGGTATGAGATAGCGATAGTTATTAAATCCTATACAATTTATATGAAGTGACATTTTGGAGTCAGGTGGAGTCAGTACAAAAAAGTGGTTACGCCGATAAGGTAGGGATCTCCTTTTTAACTAGAGCGAATTTGCTATGTGCATCTCTTATTGAGTGAATATGACAAGACACGTGCTTCCTTCTAGTACCTTCTCTTTCTACGTTGCTAGCTTACCTGACATCTCGTTTGACATATATTGTAGAAGTACCCCAAACGATCTCTCAAATTATAAGCTATCAAGAACTTATTTAGAAGTGGTGAAACAGGCCCTTAATCTCTAAAAAGTACAAACACACTTGTAATAGTAGAGACAACATAGCGGGCGCGGGCGTAATTCTAATGTAGAAAGTGATACGCAATGAGGTACCTTTGAATTGTCGAATAACTTGTAAAATAAAATAATGGTTGTAAAATGAACATTTTGTGGTTAAGGGGGGTCGTTTCTATTCATGCTCCATACAAACGTAAAGTGACCATCCGTGATGCTCGAATATGAAAACAAAATCTGTGACAACTGAACAAAATTTCGTAAGTTTTTTTTTGTGTAAATCAGGCACAATTCTGTCTTCTTTTAAACTAAAAGTCTACCCATCAAACTGAACAACATTTACTATGGGAACAAACCGATCGGAGCAAAAAAAATCAGCTGTTGCATACATTTGAGTCGCGAACTCGCGCGTCGAGATTGCAGTTTAGTATGGTCCAGCTGATTTTTTATTTGCTTCGATAGGTTTGCTGCCAGAGTAAACTGCTGCTGCTGGTTTTTGTTCAGTTCGATGGGTAGACTATTAGTTTAAAAGGATGCTAATGATATCAATTTCACCCTGTATATATTTTGGGCAGTCAATGATATCTATATAGTAGTGAGAGAAACAACAATCGCATACAACCATATACCATGCTTATGTTTTATGGAGAATGACATGTGACTTCCACCTTAAGAATTAGTTATGATTTATAATAATAAAATAATGGTTGGTGAAATTAATAAGATCTCAAATGACTTCGTTAGTTTTGAATTATTATGAATTCAACCTCGAAGCGGAAACTGTTTTGTCGTTGTTAGATTTACTCTGTTAGTTACGAAGTCCCGTCGGTCAAGCCGTTGTCGCACTTACGGCGTGGACATAAGTGTTATGTTAGGGGACTGGCGTGGTGTGCGTATGTACATGAAATGTATGTATTGTATGATATAGATGTATTATATATGTGACGAGTGGGTCGTGATAGTAAACTAAACCAAATCTAATAAATAGATTATTTTGGAACATGCACTGTTTTTTTTTCCTCTTCAAAAGCAATGAATCAGAACATTATAAGAGGGGTTGGAAGTTCAAAGTAGGCGTGGAACGTGTCGCCACAGGTTATGCAATGATTTGCATACGAAGTGGAGCGAGCGAGACGGCATGAGTAATTGTAGCAGCGTGAGCAGGAAGACAAGTGGCGACAGCCGTCTCCGAAGCAAAAGCGCTACTTTGCATTTCTAACCCCTCTTATAATGTTCTGTGGTTCTCATAATATATAAGGTCTAACAAATTTTGCTGAAACTATTTTAAAGGGATGATCAGACCATCAAACTGAACAACTTTTTCTATGGGACCAATATCAAAATCGCCAAAAAAAATCTGCTCTCCCATACAAAACTGCAAACATAACTCGACTGAAATATATGGAACAGTAGATTTCTTTTTCGCGATTTCGATATTGGCCCCATAGAGAAAGTTGTTCAGTTTGATGGTCTGATCATCCCCTTAAAATAGTTTCAGCTAATTTTATTAGACCTTATAGGTATCAAAATCTCAAAGATTGCTAGATGAACGAAAACACATAAGCTCAATATGTGCTAATACAAAATGCCGGAGCCGCGTCACGACACAACAACCGTGCAAAGAAAAAAATCACCTCAACCGGTTAACCGTTCGTGACATTACTCGCTATCGCCACGCAAGTACGCAGCTCCTTTCGTTTTGTCATTTGATAAAAAATGCGTGTATCCGAACAAACGTCTTGTTGACAGCTGTCACTGCTGTCAATCAAGGGCTGTTTTTGATGCTGCTTTAAAAGCGTAGTTGGACAACTTCAACACTACACTACCACCCATTTAGTTTGCTTTATACAAAAAAATCTAGCGCTAGCGGCGTTGCAGTATCATCCTTACATGTTCAGTTGCACATTTAGTTAAAAAAGCACACATTTCTCAAAAGTCCAAAGAACACGTCAGTGCTAAATTCTTTAAATTTTGTAAATAACACCAAAATAAAAGGTAAATAGAACAGATTTCATACATATTCCTTTCATAATTAACATATCAAACTGTGTTGTCATTCTTTTTGTTGGGGACTGACGATTTCACAACGATTCTTTGCAGGAAGTTGTAAGATAGCAAAATCCGTTGTTTCACAATATATCGGGGGTCTCTGCCAGTAAAATGGATCCTGTTTACGAAGAACAACAACAACAAACGAACATGTTCAACCCTTTCGGTTACGGTAAGTAAATAACACAATGATTTACCTAGATTTTGAATTTGTTCTCATGAATTGATTCTTCATGAAGAGATCTCATGTGGTGATCGTTTACTGGAAAGCGCAGCGTGGGTAGGCAGTGAGCGCACAGGGTGGAATATCGAAATCTCGAAAAAAATCTGCTGTCCCATACATTTAAGTCAAGTTGTGTTTGCAGTTTTGTATTGGACATCAATTTTTTTTTTCGCGTTCTCGATATTGGTCCCATAGAGAAAGTTGTTCAGTTTGATTGTCTACTAGCATAGACATAGCTTAGCATACCTAAACTCTAGCATACCCTTAAAATAGTTTCAGCTAATTTTGTTAGACCTTATACAGGGTGAAGTGACAGCCTAGCAAATACTGAAACGGTGAACCAAGACCATCAAAATGAACAACATTCATTATAAAACCTACCTCAGGAAACGCGAAAAAGAATCAGCTGTCCCATACATTTTAGTCGGGTAGGTGCAGCAGTTTTTTCCTGAGGTAGGCTTTTTATTGAATGTTGTTCATTTTGATGGTCTTGGTTCACCGTTTCAGTATTTGCTAGGCTGTCACTTACACCCTGTGTAATACATATACATCATACAAAACTATGGAGTATGGCAGACCTGATAGAAGCTACCTTGTTATAACTTCAATATTATAATATTCTTGCCGCAGTGCTGCAGTTCCTGGCGCTGTACGGATGGCCACTAGTGGGCATCGCGGCGGTGGTGCTCTACATCCTGCACCGGCTGCGGCCGCGGCTGGACGCGTGGCGGCAGGCCAGGGAGGACGCCGAGTATCATAAAGGTACACAAATATATTTCACAAGACAATATCAGAATGAAGGCAAGAAGAGATGGACAGAGGTTAGTATAGGCCACCGAACATTATAAGGGGTTAGAAGTGCAAAGTAGACGTGGAATGTGTCGCCGCAGGTTATGCAATGATTTGCATAACACCATAAGGCGCGTGGCGTGGTGCGAGCGAGAGGGCATGAGTAGTTGTAGCAGCGTGAGCGGGAAGACAAGTGGTGACAGCTGTATCCGAAGCAAAAGCGCTACTTTGCATATGTAACCCCTCTTATAATGTTCTGTGGTATAGTATAGGCAGACCGCCAGCACGTTGGTTGATCCAATGAGCGTTTTTCTTTTGGATCGATAGATGGCGCTACGGTCTGTGCGAATAAAGGTCAAAATTTCAAAAAATTTTTCTTTAAAATAGTAAAGAGGGAAAATATGATCAAAAAGATGCCGACACATCTTTTGATGGAATATTTCAATAATTGCCAATCATTTTGATCAAAAATGTGAAACTCTTTACTTCTGACATGGTTGTATGGGCTCGATCCCTTGTCCTTAAAAAAAGTGGCAGGCACAGTCTTGACATGACAGAATCTCACGAACGTTGAGTTTTTTAGGAACTAAAATTAAAAAAGAAAAAACAAATGCTCATTTCATTGTGACGGTGACAGGTTTTCGTTGAATCAGATTAGCACAGGACTGTGAGAAAGGGTGTAATTTAAATGATGCATAGGTTATAGCAGCACCAGCACCAGCATCAACAGTACCCGACAATCAACCCTGATGTAGACTGATTTGACTTCATCACGTGATTGTCTGAAAAGAAACATGATTCCGTGCTTCGGATGTCACGCTAAGCCATTGGTTGGTTGCCGGTTGGTCTCTGGTGGTAGTAGTCGTTACATAAAAACCACGTCAGAGGCCGTAAGGCGGTCTGAAAAAACTCTGACACCAGGACTCTGCCCACACGATAAGAAGAAGCTGTTTGTTTCATATCAAAACTTTTGTTTGATTATTTGCATAAAAACTGATAAATAATGTTCAAATTCTCTAATATTCTGTAATATCGCTTTATAGCTTTTAGTTTTAAACAAACAAAATAATAATTGTAATAAAATCGAAAATCCGGTTTTGACATAAAATGAAAACTACACTGAACTGCAAAACTAAGTACTACACTTTTAATATTTCAATTTTTTCGGAACTACAGAAATTAGAGATTTTAAATAAAAAACGTTCTATAGCAAATATAATGAGCTTTCTTTGTTACTATTCTTTGCAGGCCAGTGTAGTTTTCTAATATTCCTCCGGATTTGTGACCTCTTCATTCATATAATGATGTTGGTCCCACAGTAAAAGTTGTTCAGTTTGATAGTCTAAAGCACCACAAAATAATAACCACATCTCTCTATTACTGCCTACAATAAATAAGTAATATGTATGAGTAATGTTATCTATCTAAACTATTATAAAACTGTAACAGAAGTGTGTCTTTAGGATATGCTCACGACTATATTCCCCGAGGGGGTAGTCATCTATACTATTATAAAACTGTAACAGGAAGTTTGTCTGTACATTGAAGATATTAACAAAAAAAAGTTACGATATGGTTTTTAGGAGTCCCTGATTCCGTATCACCAAATTTTAGATTTTTTGTCTGTCTGTTTGTTTGTGTGTTTGTTTGTTTGAACGAGCATCACGCAAAAACTACTGAACCGATTTTGATGAAACTTTTTTTGTTTGATAGCTTATGATTTGACTTAAAATCCTACTTATATTATAAATGCGAAAGTTTGTGAGTGTGGATGGATGTTTGTTACTCTTTCACACAAGAACTACGAATTTCGATTTAGACCATGGCCTGGATTAAAACATAGGGTACTTTTTCCGGGTAACGCAGACGAAGTCGCGGGCAAAAGCTAGTCTGGTGTCTGTTGTATAATTTATGCGGACGAAGTCGCGAGTTAACGCTAGTATCATAATAATATTGTTGTTATTCACAGACCCAGACAAGGCGCTAGCTCGCATGGAAGCGATCCAGCGCGCGCGAGAGCTTCAGCAGCAGAGGTTGCTGGAAGCATCCCAGCGAGCCGCTGAGCTGCAGAAAGAGGTACCTACTTATAGCACTCCATCTTATCTTACTACGGAGCTTGGCAAGCCAGCAACACTTTGATCCAATGGCATCTTTTGTGTTGACCCCTTTATATTTATTTTCTTCATCCTTCCAAAACAAAATGTCAGTAGCATAATAAATAGCTTAATGTCAGTTTTCCAACGAAGGGAAGGGTTCAGACGACATTGTTAGGGTCAGAACGGGTTTTTTTTCTTCTAATTTATATGTGCAACATGTTATTGGAGTGTATAAACTTATTTATGTTATGGACTGGTAGACGTAGTGTGGGACGTCCTGCTGCCCGCTGGACAGACGACCTAAAAAAGCGGTTCCAGTAGCGTCCTCGCTGCGACTGGATGAGAAAGGCCGAGGACAGAGTTTTGTGGCGCGCCTTGCGAGAGGCCTGTGGGGACTTGCTACTGATGTCAGCACCCACAAGTTATAGCAAAGATGCCAACAGATGGCGATACCGTCGCTCTCGGAAATATACTCCATACATAGACAACGTTCACCGTGAATATGTAACTCGTAACCTACTACAAATAAGGTTCACAATCGAATGCAAGATATACATCGCGCAAGATAAATTATCACAGAGTTTCGATACATATACAAGGTCCAACTAAGAACTGTTGGACAACGGCCGGTCCCCAGGTTTCACACATAGCCTGGTGGAAGATCTTCCCTTTTCAATGGAGGAACATTCCCAAGTAGCACCTCCATAGGCCTATGTTCAGCAGTGGACGATGATAGGCTGGTGATGATGATGATGTTATGGATATAGCTGAGTATTTTACATTCACACTATCGTTTATGTTCTCCTTATATTAATAAAATAAAATAAAAATAGAAATGGATCAGATTAGCACAGGACCGTGAAGAGTGGCGTAATAAAAAGAAGGCCCAGCAGTTGGTTCCTCATCATCATCATCAACCTAATATACATCCCACTGCAGGGCACAGGCCTTATATATACTCAAGGATTATGGGCGTTAGCGCTCAATGCAGATTACCTCACGATGTTTTCCTTCAATGTTTGAGAGTAGTCGTGCGGATTCGAACCCGGATCCCAAGATTGAGTTTCCATACGTCTCCGCAACGCGCTACCGACGTTCTTGCAGCAGTGGGTTGATATGATTGATTGACGTCAGGTTCTGAATGATGAGTAAATGTGTTGCAGCGCGAGGAGAAGAAGCGGCAGGAGGCGGTGGAGCGGCTGGAGAAGTACGGCACCGCCGCCGCGGGCAGGAGGCTCGGCGCCGCCGGCGATACAGGTGCGTTACACAAACAGTACATTATAAAAAGTGCAAAGTAGGCGTGGAACGCGTGCCATAGACGCAACAGATTGAAAATTTCGTTCTCTGGGTAGTGGGCTCGGTGGCGAAATTGGATAACGCAGTTCCCCGGTTTGGAAAAGTGCGGGTTCAAGTCCGGCCCGAGACAAATTTTTCAATCTTTAATTTTATTCAAAATAGCACAACATGGCTTGTTTAAAACTCAATAATATTTGAAATTGTCGTATTTGGTATGTATACTGTCAACCAGTTTGCAAAAGAGTTCTATGAGTATAGAGCAACTAATCTAAACTATTATAAAACTATAAAAGAAGTTTGTCTGTACATTGAAGATATTTGCAAGAAAAAGTTAACGATATGGTTTTTAGGTGTCCCCGGACTCCAAATTCACAATTCTTGGATTTTTTGTCCGTCTATTTGTTTGTTCGAGCATCACGCGAAAACTACTGAATCGATTTTGATGAAACTTTGTTTATTTGAAAGCTTATAATTTGACTTAAAATCTGGTATATAAGGTCTAACAAAATTAGGTGAAACTATTTTAAGGGGATGATCAGACCATCAAACTGAACAACTTTCTCTATGGGACCAATATTGAAACCGCGAAATAAAAATCTGTCGTCCCATACATTTAGTTCGAGTAGGTTTGTATGGAACAGCTGATTTTTTTTTTCGCGATTTCGATATTGGTCCCATAGAGAAAGTTGTTCAGTTTGTTGGTCTGATCATCCCCTTAAAATAGTTTCAGCTAATTTTGTTAGACCTTATATAATTTGCGGACGAAGTCGCGGGTAAACTCAAGTAATTAATGAATGTAACGTGTGTTGTCCTGACAGACTACTTGCCGCTGGCTGGAGGCGCGTCGACCTCCTCGTACAAACCGCCGAAGCGCTCCGCGTGCGGGGGCGGCGGCTGCGGCAAATAGACCGTGTGTCTGTCCGTCCGTCCTTCTGTCTAGTGTCTTGTGGGGCGGGGAGGTGCTGCTGTTTGTGACTGGCAGGGTTCGAAATTATCATGATAATTATCCCAGCTATATCTTAGTTTTAAAAGAAATTTCGAACTAAATGTTCTACAAATGCTATTTTTTCAAATAGCACCTAGCCTTCGAAATTATTGTTTTGTATCACAATTAATAACAAATAAGTGAAAAAAAACAATGAGAAAAATTACTTCGTGTTTGTGCTTTTTTTTTCGCGAAACATGATCACCCGATCATGTTTCCAAGGACCAAGGATTTTAGAGTCATAAATGATGCGACTCCTACTTACAATCATGGAAGCAAGAAAATTGTCGATGGCGGTCGATAATGTTCGACCTTCTTTCGCACGTCTCCCTAGTCGATATTTCCAACGTTTTCTATCTATTAGAACAAAAATTAAATAAAAACTTTTTACTATTTAATGTTTGTCATTTGATTAGAAAGGGACGTAGAAAACAACGACGGGAATTAACGACAGAAGAACGATCATTACCGACCACCAAGGAGCATTATCATGTTTCACCGCTTGTTAGGCAGTGTGCCCTCCTAGCTATAGACAATACCCTATGCCAGCTTCCTGTCGGGTACACATTGCGTGACATTGCTAGCGCAAGCGTTTTGCATTTCCAATCAATTTTGCAGGGTGAAATTGATATCATTAGCATCCTTTTAAACTAAGAGTCTACCCATCAAACTGAACAAATTTTACCATGGAAACTGATCGGAGCAAATAAAAAATCTTTCATACTAAACTGCGTTGTCGACGCGCGAGTTCGCGACTCAAATGTATGCAACAGCAGATTTTTTTCTTTTTGCTCCGATCGGTTTGCTCCCATAGTAAAAGTTGTTCAGTTTGATGGGTAGACTCTTAGTTTAAAAGGATGCTAATGATATCAATTTCACCCTGTATAATAATCAAGATAATTATCCCTTCGAACCCTGTTGACTGGTGTTATAACATTCCTATAACGAAGCAGGCTCCATACATATAATAGTAGATTACACACCGAGGGCAGGAAAGAAAGAAAAGTCTCAGATCTCATGTAATTGTTGGCCGAGGTCAACAAACATGTGATCTGAGGCTTTCTTACTTACTGCCCGACGTTAGTACACTATTATTCTCCCCGACGGAGGTGGAAAGCGGCAACTTCGTTTATTGCAGCGGGACGAAAGTTGAGGCTTTCCGCCCGGAGGGATGAAAAATACATTCTCACATATTGAGCGAAAACTTTTTATATCTCTAAACTTAAACGAATTTAAATTATTTTCCGATGTTTTTGGTACCTATGATAAACAAACTGAACTGATTTGTAGCTTTTGATTTAATGTAAGGTTTGTAGATACGAGTATTTCAGTTGACGCATAGTGATGTCAAATGTATGTTTTTCTTTGACAGCATTTTGTTATTTCCCACACAGAAATTACTCGCTATGGTTTTTTCTTCTGATCTATCTTCTAACTTCATGATAGGAAAGTGTGTTCTTACCATAGAGATCTATAGAGATGCCAACCAACGCGCTGAGTACGAAACCTAGTGTCGCATCACCACCAGTACCACGCGATAGAAAGTATTGTGTTAGCTTGAATATGCTCATTATCCATTGCGGTATCAGAACTCAACGTTCGAATAATCTTTAGTACTACGCAAGCATTGTAAACTATTTACACATAATATCTAGACTGGCTTTCAGCCTCATAATATATTGAATCATTATTTTCGCGAGTAATGTGTTCCGGTTTTGCGCATATTGCTGCGACACTGAACCCGCCCCCTTTTCACATCTCCCTTTAGTTTTTGTGATCTGTGGTTCTAACTAATATATTTACTATTTATATGACATTAAGGTAGAAAAATTGTCTTTGCCGCCGCCATTTTATCTATGAAAGTTTGTTATTTCAGTTTAATAAAATATGTATAAGTAATTTAATTTGTCAAAATTGTATCGATCTGTAGAAGTATGGTGTGATATGTGTTAAAGTACACTACGTTTTATAAATTAATATACTAATATAGTTAACTAATTCCTTGTTTTTTTTTAACCTATTTTTGATTCTTTTATAATGCGCACAGCCAAAGAGTGGAACACCCTGCCTGCGTCAGTATTTCCGAGCGCTTACAACCCGAATTACTTTAAAATATGAGTGAATAGGCTTCTTCTGGGTAAGCTCGCTACATCTTCGACCCCATCATTGTCCTAAAGACTGGATTGAGGACAAGAGCAAACCCATTTTTAATTTAAAAAAAAACCTCGCCCCGCTAAAAGTGGCAGAAATGTTTGTTAGTAGAATATCACGCGTAACTAGTCCCTATACTATAACTAGTATAAGTAGTCAAAGTCTGAAGTAGCCCCTTAAGTATTACAAGGGTGTTTTGTTACACCCTGTACACACAGACAACACATAGTATGGTAGTCGTGGTGGTCCAGTGGCGAGTAACCTTGCCTGCCGTGCAGGAGGCGATGGTTCGATCCCCGTCCAGGTCGACTCGTACCAATGAGTTTTTCGGAATTTATGTACAATTTGTAACACCACTGGCTGTTCGGTGAAGGAAAACATCGTGAGGAAACCTGCATGCTTTAATTTCGAGGCATGTATTGTACCTACTGTCCATTACAAGTGGCGAAGGTATTTATCGAGGACAAAGCTTCCCGACGCCTAAATATTCATGTAGGATCTTTTGTAATGTGGCCATAGCAATGCTTAAAGGTTGCTTGAATCTGCTGGTACGTCACCCTCTTATCAGCCTCTCTCATGGGCAAGGGGCCACCGCCCCCCCTCCCCCCTCCCCCTTGCTACGCCAATGGGCAGTACTATTGTTACATAACCTTCCCTTCCATTAAATATTTCAGTAACTCGGCACGATCAGCGGTTTTTCTCAATCAATTGTCATCAATCGATTAGATCGAGAAAGCGAATCGGTTACCATTTGTCCGCATAGTTGCTCGCTTGTTCAGTTATCAAGTCTTCAGAGTTTGTTCTTATCTTTACTGACGTAAATGTTAATTTGGTTTGATTTTCGAGTCTTTATGGAAACGAATCATAATACTAACTAGGGCTGACACGTTTTGAAAATTGCTAGTCAAGAGATGGAAACATTGGGTAGGTTTTGGCCTCTGAACATTACAAGGGGTTTGAAGTGCAAAGTAGGCGTGGAACGTGTCGCCACAGGTTATGCAATGATTTGCATAACACCATAAGGCGCGCGGCGTGTTGCGAGCGAGAGGGCATGAGTAATTGTAGCAGCGTGAGCGGGAAGACAAGTGGCGACAGCCGTCTCCGAAGCAAAAGCGCTACTTTACATTTCTAACCCCTCTTATAATGTTCTGTGGTTTTGGCATTATATTCCCACTATTTCTTTAAATTGGTTAAGTAGGTGTGTGTGTGTGTATGTTTTGCTTTTTTGCTCCTGACCCGAGGGGACAGCAGATTTTTTGTTTTGCGTCTCCTGAGGTAGGCTCCATAGTGAAAGTTGATCAGTTTGATGGTCTGAGTTTACCGTTTCCGTATTTGCTAGGCTATCTCTTACACCCTGTATATCTAAATGAATGAATGGTCTGAACTGAAGCACCCTCATCGATATATGAAATGCATTTAATTTTAAACCCTGAATTATTTTGTTCTTTTGGTCATTGAACTATTATGTACTACATACGAGTAGGTACTCTAACTAACACGTACGATTTGCGCACGACAAACAAACGTCGTGCGCCACATGAGAGTATGACAAGCGCGGGCGAGTGTAAGGGATTAACGGCTTTTTAAGGTGTGGCGACATCGCCACAAAGAATGAGAAAGCATTATGACGTCACGGAATATAATACAAAAATACAAATAAACATTAAAAGGGGTGGTTATGACCATCAAACTGAACAACTTTCACTTTGGGACTACTAAACTACAGATCTACTCGAGCTAAATGTATGGGACAAAAGATTTTTTTTTCGCTATTTCGATGTTGGTCCCATAGTGAAAGTTGTTCAGTTTGTTGGACTAAACCAGTCCTTAAAAGTGTTCAATTTTTATTCTTACTTGTGAAACACCGGTTTACTCCAATAGTAAAAGTTGTTCAGTTTGATGGGTAGAGTCTTAGTTTAAAAGGATGCTAATGATATAAATTTCAACCTGTGTATAAGGTAACGTGCAAGTAACGTGTCTGTTTCTAATAGGTACCTACGTATAGTACATAATAGGTAGGTACTCATACCTATCTATACCTAGTTCAATGCTTTTGGTATCTATTCATCATCATTATCTCAGCCGATGGACGTCCACTGCTGGACATAGGCCTCCCCCAAGGATCGCCATAACGACCGGTCCTGCGCTGCCCTCATCCAACGGGTTCCCGCCGCCTTCTCCAGATTGTAAAAATTCTGTCTTTTCACGTTAAGGGCCTATGTCGAAATATAATTGAAGCGTAATGGGCGTGTGATAGCTTATATTACTTTACTGCCTGATGCGAGAAAAAGAGATGGGGCGGCGCGCGCGCCTGAAACGACGCAAGCGTAAAACAAACTTTATTTAATTATGATTGTACCATTTATGTAAGTTCAATTCTGCTCTTATCTTTGTAAAATATAAATCTCTTTTTTTTAAAATCAAGTCTCGTGTTTCTATTATTCACCGTTTAGCAGTTCCAAGCGTTTATCGATAAAGACGGAGGCTACTTTCCTTTGGCTTGTTTTTCTATCGAGAAAATGTGTCTTAATCGTGTTTTGGCTCTAATCAAAACTTCAATTATATGTTCAATTTACACATATCCGCTAATCATACTCCTACTGTTAGTAGATACTTCATGATATATGACGCATTGAAGAATCCTATTTTTTTCACATAGCCTCTTAAACCCGTTGTCGTCGGTGGCAGCCCTGACTAGCAACTGCAACAGGCAGGCAGGTAGATAGGTAGTAAGTAACAATCAGTGAAACTCGAGTGCAATCGATTTCTTGCTAATTTTAGTTTCGAGGTAATTCACTGAATCGCTTCAATGGTTTATGAAATACTTTCGATGGTATTAAATAGGTACCTACCTATCTATCTTAAGAAATCTACTTATACCTTTTGATGGCTAGGTAGCTTGGTGATAAACCTGCCTGCTCTGCCGTGGGTTGCGGGTTCGAATACCACAATAGGGCTAATATTTTGACAAACAAACTGTACATTAATAATTGGTGTCGTGATTTGGTCGTATAGTCCACCATTTATATGACTATTGAGATTTATTTATGGTATATTACAGAAATTTTTGTCGTTTTTGTACTGGTGCTTTAAATGCGTCTAATGTTTGACTGTATGACTGAATTGTTTATCGAGTATGTTAATATATCCCGTAGAAGCACATAGATCAAAATAATGTTAGGTAGTCTTTTTATATTTTATGCGTTTTGTTCTTTGTAAAAAACGCGATAATGTATCCTGTAGAAGCAGTTAGTTCGAATGTTAGGTTATCTTTTTGTTTCTCCATAGTTTCATATTCTTTACGTTTTGTCCTTTGTACCTGTGGTGACTCGCTACAGATGTCAGCACCCACAAGTTATAACAAAGATGCCAACAGATAGCGATACCGTCGCTCTCGGAAATATGCTCCATACATAGACAACGTTCACCTTGAATACGTAACTCGTAACCTACTACAAATAAGGTTCACAATCGAATGCAAGACATACATCGCGCAAGAGAAATAATCACAGAGATTCGATACATGTACAAGGTCCAACTGAGAACTGTTGGACCACGGCCGGTCCCTAGGCTTCACACATAGCCTGGTGGAAGGTCTTCCCTTTTCAATGGAGGAAAATTCCCAAGTAGCACCTCCATATACCTTAAACAGTTTCCAAAACGTGTTATCATGTAATTGGCGCTGTAAAATTTAAATGTTGTTGTATTAGAAATTAATTAATTTGCTGTTTAATAACGAATAAAGATAAATTAAATTTGTATCATCATCATCAGCGATACGTCCCACTGCAGGGCACAGGCATAGTGGAATTAAACTAGTAAGCGCGCTCGGCGGTCGCGACGAGCGATGAGCGGGGGCCGGGGGGAGCGTGTCCCAGTACCAATGTTACCTGCACGCGCCGCGGTACCGATACTGCACTGGTCTGTGCGATACTGCCAGTGCCTCGCCCCCCGCACACCGCGCGAGCATAGAACCGCCGCGACCGCTGAGCACACCCTCTACAGGGTCTTTCTTATCGCGTGGGCAGAGCCCTGAAGCCCGATTGCGCTAAGTTAAAACATCGAAGTTCTATTCTTATCCAATTTCAGTTCTAATCACATTGCAATTCAATTACTATTCAACGGTGTTGAATTCCGCATCACGCTAAACTCTGTGTAACTGACAGTCAATAACGTCTGAGCGATTTGTCAAAACGGCTCTAACGGCAGTCAAGAGCAGTACCGCGATTAGCGCAATACCAAATGTGTCAAAAGTTATGGTTCGTACGTAGTCCAATAACAGTTCAATCACCGAATATTTACCGATTGCAGCCGGTGTCAGAGTTTTTTCAGACCGCCTTACAACTACCACCAGAGATAGTAGCCGGGACCAACGGCTTAACGTGCCATCCGGAGCACGGAATCATTTCTCTTTTCAGACAATCGGGTGTTTCAGCCTGCAATGTCCAAACCGACTGGGGAAAAACGCAAAAAGTGACATTTCACTAGGTGTCCCCCGTGGGAATCGAACCCACGACCTCCGTGTCGGGAGCCAATGCTCTTAACCATTAGACCACGGAGGCAGTCTACAGGGTGAAATTGATATCATTAGCATCCTTTTAAACTAAGAGACTACCCATCAAACTCAACAACTTTTACTATGGGAGCAAACCAATCGGAGCAAATAAAAAATCAACTGTTCCATACTAAACTGCACGCGCGAGTTCGCGACTCAAATGTATGCAACAGCAGATTTTTTTTCTGCGCACACGAAGATTGACGAGCGGAATTATTTTCCTGGTCGTTCTGTACCTACCTACTCAGCTCAGCACAGCGCCAGGGCCTCTAGCCTCTAGCCTCTAGCTCTATCCGGACATTCGAACTTCGCAATTGCGTGAACGTTTTCGCTCCAATGTCAACTCGATTACAATGAAGTTCGGACCGAAACGCTCTCGATATATCGAAAATCGAAAGTCCGGGTACAGGGCCGTGGGATGAAAAATGCAATGACTTCAAGTGGTGGTAATCTGCTTTAATGGTTTTAGAAATCTATAACAATTAAGTAAACACTCCATAAGAAACCATATCCCTTAGTCGCCTCGTAACGTACATTATTTTAAAAAAATTTTAAAATAAAAATTTTGGGGTAAATGTCCCAATTTCGGACTTAACCGAAATTTCAATTAATTAAAATAAAACATGATTTACTGCTTACAATTTTAGCATTTTAAAAGTGTACGTTATAAAGGGTAAAGGTACCATTAACATACCTTTCATGACCTTTGTTTACCAATTTTAGTACTAATATTTTTGTTATTTTAGGTACTTATAAAATTGTCATAGATTAGTTTTTGTCCACCCTGAAACAGTAAGATAGTAGCTTGCTTGCTAGTTTTGTTATTTTCAAAAACTTAATTATTATAAATTAAAGATAGTCAAGTGCTTGCTTCAATCTCATTTTACACTGTGCTATTAAACCAATCTACTCATAATCTAATTAAAGGAAAAATCGAAACAATTTGATAATAAATAGTGCCATTCCGAGGTTGCACCACGAACATTTACTTAAACTAAGCCGATTCAGTCAGACCGCCACCGAAGCCCTACGACTGCAAATACAAAGAGGGGCTGATCGCGACACCGTGTCGCTGCCTTCATCCCTCGTCCTTATCATCGCTAGGGCGTGCGAGGGGGACGGAGCGGACAACTTGACAGCGAAGAGCTCCCCGAGTCCGCGGAACTGGCGCTGTGACGTCACGGGGCGCGGGGCGATGCGGCGCGGGGCAGCAGGGCGGGGGGGAGCCCGAGGGGGAGGTCTCCCCGCGGCGCCGCGCCGGCCGCCAGTGTCCCGCCGGCTGCCAAACCGCGCGGTCTAGTGCACGATGCGCGCGCGGTGAAAACACAATCGCGATGCTGTTTGAGAGTCCCAACGCGAAATTGTTCCCGGCCTTCAACATCCCGCCGCCAGTCAGGCTCAGGTGAGCTCAGAGCCTACCGACCGCCTTTTCTAAACATCCCTTCTATCCTCCATACTCCTTACCATCCAAGTGTATATTTCTGAAAGTGTCAGTGTTTAACGTTCGTCCATTACATCTGAAGCCGTAAAAAAGCCGATACAAAGTGATATTGCAACGGTTCAGCGGGCCCAAGCCGCGACAATGCGGCTCGCGTCGCCCGAACGAAACGTCAATACGAGATCACCGCTCGCTTTTTTCACTACATTCAAAGTGGTAAACGCTCGAAACGAGTCACTCGAGCCTGTATGAATCGAAGCAAGTATAAACATAAACATCCATCATCGAAATCCATTTGGAATTTATAATGCTATGCGACCAACACAGTTTTTCATCTGTGTTTAGACAGGAATTCTAGTTAGATTGAGTGTCTACGTCCTGGTTGGTGAATTCGCATGGAAACTAAATCTGTAGACATTTAACAAGAGTGCATAAAATGGTAGAGAGTTGGAACGATGAAAGGATTCGTGGAACTCTGTGCGCCGGAGGACTGGCGACGGACGACGCACACCGGCGCAGTGTAAACAAATCGAGGACTTGTTTCCAGTGTTGCTACTGTCGGGGATACTTTTATTTCATGAACTGACACTGCAGTTACTAGCTGGATGTATTTGCACTGGGTTTGCGATTAACATGGTTCATTTTATTGAAGGCACAGGCCTTTTTCTGAATGAATAAAAGTTCACGCTGATAGACTTCAATATAAAAGATTTGTCTTTGATGGACTCCATTTTCAACACACTTGTGGTCTTTATCATTTGATCTTTAATGAAGATTTTACAAGTCTTAGCTTACTAACTTCATGAAGTATACCTACTGAAGATTAGAGATACTACTAGGTTGTATTGTGAAAGTTTGTATTGTGATATTTGGATGTTTGTGACTCAATCACGCATAAACGGCTGATCGAATTTGGACGGAGTTTGGTATATAGATAGAATATAATATGTTCAGAATTTCGTTACTACTAGAGAAACGTGGATGTTCTGAGTTTTCAGAATATCTCTGACTACCCCCTCGGGAAATATAGTCATGAGCATATGCTACGCTATGTTCTGGATTAACATATTTATGATACTTTTTTAAAGTAAACGCAAACGAAGTCGTGGAGAAAAATAGTAAACAAAATATAGAAACCCAGTTTCCTGAAAGCAAAACGTTCGATCATGAAGCACGGAGATCATGATGCCCATAAACAAACAGAGCTATTTATACTTTGAAATTAAACATCAAAATATAAAACGTTGCCAACAATATTTCAATCGCTGAGATTAAATCAATTACATTTGATTGGTTTCCGAGTGTTATAATATCAGACGCAACGTTTAAATTATGTTTGTAACAAGTCCGACTACTCATGGTTTTCATTTCAATAATAGCTGCATATTAAACTCAAGCTTCATAACCCTAATGGTGAGAGTAGATCTTCAGGACACCAAAACAGGAAAGGAGAAGAAATCTAAAATATTAAAATGAAAACCTCGTTTTGTCATTAACAGAAATAGGAAATAGTTTCCTGTACCTTGTAACAGCAAATCTAAAAAAATCATTTTATACTTTATAAAAGAATTCCGTGACTGACTGACACAGCCTGAAACCGCTGAAGATGAAGTAACATGAAATTTGGAATTCATATTCTACACAAGATGTAGGGTGCACTAAAAAGGGGTTATTTGAAAATCGACGCGGACAAAGTCGCGGGTCAAAAGCTCGTATATCATAAATTTCCGAAAGTTTCCAAAAATGCAGGCTATGAATAGCATCTAATGGATATCTGTTGTGACAACCGAGTCCTTCAGGCAGGCATAGTAGATATAGCCCGAACCGGTTATAGCCACTGCACGCTGCCAGTTTCCCAGATTCAGGAGGATAAATACTAAAGGGTGAAAATAACGCAATCACACAGATCTTGACCTCTTTTATATATTTTGGCTATAAGCTGAAATAAAAATACCCAATCATATTATACCAACAAAAAGGCCTCAATTCAGCCAATAATGCTTTTTTTATGCGCATAAACGGCATATATACTTACCCAATGTTTACTTCTTCAATGAGACGACAGGTGTGTTTTATACATAAACTTAATATTACTACGATAGCATATTAAGTGTATGTTTTTATAATGATTTTGTTCTCATTTGAAAACCAAAGCAGCACCCTCAAGTTTTCCGAAGCGATCAGAGAAGTACTTTTCAACAATGAGTCATGACCATACAACGTTAAAGGGTCAATATTTCAACATAGATCGTAATCTTGAAACGTGTCTGACTAGAACTGTTTGAAACTACGATTATTTTAATATTATGGTGAAACAACAACTGAATTGAGCTTGTTTATAAATGATACATTAGGAAAATAAATCATTATCAGTCGAAGTTAGTCCACTATTGGAAAACAAAATTGGATATAATTATCTCAAAGGCTCGATTTCTGTTACCCGTCGTTTAAAAAAGATACATTATGATACAGAAACTAACACATCTGTCTTATACATAAAAAACGGACACTTAGAAAAACACAAATTCTTTCGTAAGAATTATTTACAGTGGCTACTACGATTACCGGATAATGACGTAGGTAAGTACTACCTATATATTTTTTTACGTTTCTCAAACCAACGTATAAATTAACAAAAAAAACTGTAATATAAAAACAGAATTGATTAATAATTTACGTAGGATAGGATGAAAACGGAACGCTCAAGCTTAAAAAAAATTGTGTGCGTAAATATTTAGATAAAAAATCCAGCAGCACTTTTTCGAATGAGTGGTCAGAAACGTTTGCTACAGCTACCATTGTAGCTTGATATTGTAGCAAGCCTTTTGACTACTGCAAAAGAAATCTGCATGCTACATAAAATCCTGGGTCCAGTAAAAAACGAGGATGACAGCTGGAGGGTCTAGAAAAATACCGAAATTGAAGAACTCGCGACCTTCCCAAATACCATTGGCGAGACATAATCGCACCGACTCCGCTGGCCGGCCACATAGAAACAATGAACGAGGACCGGCTTATCAGGAGAGCATGATCCAGAACTAGATAGATGGATAACTCGTTTATTTCATCAGAACAATACAAGGCAAACTGACTGACGAAGGTAGCAGGTAACACTATCTGGGTGCTCGCTACTTGTCAACGTCTAGTGAGTCGCCCCAGGTATTACTAGAGTGACTTAGTGGAGGCTGACTAGCGTGAGATTCAAGCCAGTTACTGGCGAGAGGTCGCATGGGATTAGGAAAAGAGGCACTCTCTCATTTCGGAAGCCAAGACCAAATTTTGATCCCTGAGCCAGCGGACTTAGTTAAAAGGAATCTTACTCACAGGAACAAATTGTAGTGGTACATTCCGAGAAATACAAAACAAGATAAATATGACTATTTAGATAAAGATCATTTGCCAAATTCCAACGAATATGTTAAATAATAATCAGCGTCGTGGGAATAGACAAAAAACCGCAGTATACGAGGAGAAATATAATGTTTCTAAAAAACGGCAGCTCAATAATGTTTAATAATTCATGTAGTTATAAAAATATTGCGGTAACGAAGGTATGGAATAGACCGGTCGATCCCAAGTGGGCACAGCGAGGCCCGTCCGCTGTGTTGCTAGCGGTAAACTTTCAATTTACACGTTTCCAAGGAAAATCAGTTAACGAATATGCCATATTATATTCAGTTGGTATTTTTCTCTTCTATTGAGTCGATAGCAAATGTTTCCAGCCCAGTAGTTGATATGAATAATTTATTGAAATCGCCGATATTTTTGATGCATTCATTATTAAGGTAACCCATCGACCTAGAATTTCCGTACCTTCTCCCTCTACTTACCAACCCGTTTATTATTGATTATGGATGCTAAATAGTTCTACCTGTAATTGTTTCACTAAAAACCGGACACGATGAGCGTCTTTATTTTCTTTTTTAATTTTATTTCCTAAAAAACTCGACAGGTGGCATGTTTACCGCTATTCTTTCTCTATGAAGATCCTGTCAAAATCATGTCAAGACTGTGCCTGCCATTTTTTTAAGGCCAAGGCATCGAGCCCATAGAACCATGTCACACGTAAACAGTTTCAAATTGTCAATCAAAATGATTCGCAAATAATGAAATATACCATCAAAAGATGCGTTGGCACCTTTTTGATCATCTTTTCCCTCTTTAATGTTTTACAGAAACCCTGTTTGTAATTTTGACCTTTTATTCGCGCAGACCGTAGCGCCATTTATCGATCCACTAGAAAACCAAAAGAAAAACGCTCATTATTTCTATAGATTCTACGACAGAGAGGTAGAGGTAATCTGAAATATCCGTAGAGCACGGTAATTGCCTTAGCAATGGCAACACTGTCTGAGAGAAAACGAACAAAGTAAGTGCTCGGCCGCTGACTGCCACGCGCACCCTACCTGTAGAGTCGAGGGTAATACTTGTACAGATTAGGTAACTATAGTAACTCTATCTTAAAGGATCCCTTTGTTTAGGACCTGTTTACTGCTGGCCTGTTTATTAGATTCTGTTCTATTGTTTTTTACTCAATCACGGCTAAAAGAATAGAGAGGCAATGTTTTAAACTTGTCTAATATAGATTAGACCTAGATAGGTATCAGGCTAAGGATAATTTTAATGTTATAAAAAATAAGTGAAAAAGTGCACTACTCCTTCCATTCCCTCAAACGCCTTCAAAATTTTCTTCCCATCAACACCAAAATCCTCTTAGCCCAATCCCTAATCCTTCCTATTATCGACTACGCGGATGTCTGTTGTCTTGATGCCACCGAGGAGTTAAATAACAAGTTGGAAAGACTACAGAACTTGGGCATACGTTTCGTTTTCGGTCTGCGAAAATTTGACCATGTGTCCGAGTTTCGGGCCCAGCTGAAATGGCTCCCCGTACGCGATCGTAGGAATGTTCACATCCTTTGTCTTCTGTACAACATCCTACACTATCCTTCCTATCCTAACTATCTCCGTGAACGTTTCTCCTTCTCCCGCCCTTCTGACAAACCTTGCCGATCCCACATCCGTACCCAACTTAGTATCCCATCCCACTCCACCGACTTCTACTCCTACTCCTTCACCATCCATGCTGCTCGGTTGTGGAACTCACTCCCCGCCGACATTCGCGACTCCAAGACTATAGCTGTATTTAAAAAGAAAACGAAAGAGCACTACCTTTCTCTATCTTAAGTGATATTCATATATATAATTATATACATATATTAATATATATTGTATGTTGTAGGTATATATTACATTTATTTATTTATTTATTTATACTGTTTGTTTGTACACAATAAGTTTGCCTTGTAATTGTTAACTGTCTCTTCTACGGGTCTGCTGGAAGAAATCTCTTCAGAGATAAGCTCGCCCTTTGTACATGTTTTCTCAACTTTGTGTATTATTATGTCCGTGTGTACAATAAAGTGTTATAATAGTAATAGTAATAATGGGTCGGTCAGTGTGTCGTGCGTGAAAAATCGAATCTAATCTAAATTAAAACTGTAACAGAAAGTGTGTACATTGAAGATATTAACAAAAAAAGTTACGATATGGTTTTTAGGTGTCCCTGATTCCATATCACTAATTTTTGGATTTTTTGTCTGTCTGTTTGTTTGTTTGTTTGAACGAGCATCACGCAAAAACTACTGAACCGATTTTGATGAAACTTTTTTTGTTTGATAGCTTATGATCTGACTTAAAATCTGGTATATAATTTGTGCGGACGAAGTCGCGGGTTAACGCTAGTAACAAATATTTTTATAATTATACCAACCAACCTAAGTATAACGAATGATGAATAGTCAAACAGTTTAGAGTACAGTCATTACTAAATTAAATTAAAAATTCATCATCGTCAGCCTATGCACGTCCCACTGCAGGGCACAGGCCCATACTCAATAAGGGCAAATGGCCATTAGTCCGCCACGCGTGCCCAATGCTGATTGGTAGACTTCACGTATGCTCAAATAATTTCTTCTTCAGCGTACGCAGGTTTCCTCACGCACGATGTTTTCCTTCACCGTTTGTGAGCAGATTTTTTTTTTCAATTAAATTATTTAAACACTTTACCATGTTCTTACAGCAAAAACCGTGGCAAGAACCGGGTAAAAAGTTTTATTTTATTCAATAAACAGAAAAACTATCATAGTGAACCTTTAGTGAACTTAAAACATTTGGCTTACCTAATTTTAATACTAATTAATCAAATCAAACCAAATCAAATATACTTTATTTTACACCAAAACATAAAAAGTAAAACACAGAGATAAAAATACAAGCGGCACAAAATATGGCAGTCTTATCGCTAAGAAGCGATTTCTTCCAGATGACCTTTGGGTAGAGGAAACGGTGAAAGAAGAAAGGTAGGCGGTAATTAATGTGCAACAGATAACTGTATAATTAAAGAGATTTCAGAACTTTTATTCCGTTATTTTACTACAACTACCATGCGGAGGAAAGAAAGAAGTTCTTCTTTCCTTCGTGACAGATACCAGCCATCTTTGAAGGTTATATTTTGATTGATCTCGATGGTTTCAGGGTGGAATTACTTTGTTTGGGGGTTTAGGTTAGGTTAGGTTAGGTTAGGTTAGGTAGCTAGCCTTTTCATCCACTAAAACAATTCAAAAGAAACAATTTGATGTTGCATTTTGTTTTCTATAAAATTTTGAAACAACTTGTCCTCAAAACAATTTGCATTGAAATTCTCAACAAAGAACATCACAAAAAATCTTGAAGAATCGTTTGCATCGGGGAGCACGTCCGTCCGTTCGTCCGTCTGTCACTTAAAGGGTCAAACTTGTACATTTACCTCAAGTCAAGATGACATTGTCCCCGAGGACCGAATTCATTTTACAAAATGGCTGACCTAGTAATAAACTAGTAATTATATTCTCTTTTCTAAACTCTGGACGCGAGAAAACTGGGAAACATTTTACTACAATCAACTTTATGAACTAGCGAGGTTTGAAAATTAGTGGACCACCAGGGCTGCGTTCACGACCTTTGGGTGCGGTTGTTTTTTCAACACGCTCTATGGTACAGAACCGTTCACCGAGGCTCGGAACGGTGTTAGTGCGAAAAGTTGCACTCGGGGTGCACCTGGGGCGTAGGTTCTGAACGCAGCCCTGTGTACGCGGAGTGGAGTATTCTGCAATTTCACTCTTCATCATGAAAGAAAGCTTGGGATTGCAATGGGAAAGTAATTATTTAGGTGGATGATGATTAAATATAAAATGATAGTCTGTTCATTTTGTGCACGTCATCATCATCATCTCAGCCTATGGACTTCCACTGCTGGTTGGACATAGGCTAACCTCAAGGATCACCAAAAATAGATAGATAGATAAACAATTTATTTGCATAAAGTAAATACGTTTTCAATATCATTTACCAATTCAATTTCTGTAATACCTTTCTAATTTAATTTTGTTATATTTCTTAGGCTTAGAATATACCACCCTTATTTCTTCTTGTCCTATCATCCCCTTTTAAGGTTTTTGTTTTGCGAAAAGCTGGCTACATGTACATAATTATCATCAAACTTGACACGTCATACCATCTTGAAACTTTCAACTCGACAAAATAATGTAAACCTTGCTACAACGGCACGCTCGAAAAGACAGTCAAATGATTGTTGTTCCTGACCACCTCGAATGGGATTATGGTCTTTGTTTTATATCTGTATCTTCTCTAACATAAATTTCAAAATAAACCTCAGAAATTAAGCCCAAAAAAGAAATTAATTAGAAAGGCACACAACCACAACATGCACCCTCACTGTAGGGACATCTGTCGATGTTGCCGCTCCGTGCGCGGGAGTTTACGAAACGTGGCAACGTCGCATGATCCTGTTTCAACTGTCCACTAAACACCTTTACAAAGCTCTTAAACAGCTTCGTTATAAGAATGAAAATAGGTTAATAATGGGACTTTAAAGAATGAAGAGAGATTCGCGATTTAATCAAAGAATGTTAGGTTTCTTTTGTGTGCAAAAAATGCAGTGTTTTTACCATAGTTTTTACTAAAAAAACAATTAATAAAATTCAATAAACTACGTCAAAAATATGCGGTCGAATTGCGAAACCTCCTCCTTTTTTGAAGTCGGTTAAGAAGTAGTTAAGACAAATTTCCATTTCAGCAGACTCTATACATACAGCAAAGACTTAGCAAAGAAAAGTGTCAGTCGGAGAGGAAAAGAAGAGACGAGACGAGATACTTTAATCATGCGGTCCGGGTTCGAATAGGCACGGACGTCAGGCCATGTACCAATCATATTAATCTATGGTACCAATGACTTTTTTCTATCTTATGTACGCACGGCGACGTATAGCGTCGCGCGGCCAGCTTATGTTGGTTTTGTAAAGCTTGATGTGTACGTAATGCCGACTGCTCTAAAACGGTGAAGGAAAACATCGTGAGGAAACCTGCATACGCTGAAGAAGAAATTCTGATGCGTAGTGAAGGAAGTCTACCATTACGCATCGTGCACGCGTGGTGGACTAACCTAATAGAGTGTAGACCTGTGCCCTGCAGCGGGACTTGTATAGCCTGATAAAGATGATAGCAAATGAAAAGGGTCTATCTACAGATTGGAACTGATATCATTAGCATCCTTTAAACTAAGAGTCTACCCATCAAACTGAACTACTTTTACTATGGGCGCAAACCGATAGGAGCAGAAAAGAAACCTGCTGTTCTGTTTTATTCTAAACTGCAATGCCTACTCGACTCAAATGTAAATGCAACAGCAGAATTTTTTTTGTTCCTATCCTATATGGTTAGCTCCCATAATAAAAGTTGTTCAGTTTGATGGGTAAATCTTAATTTAAAAAGATGCTATGCTAATGATATAAATTCCACCCTGTATAACGTCACGCTCCTCTTTCCCCTTAGGGTAGGCAGAGATAAAATGGTAAGTACCTACCTATGTAAAGTTCTAATTCTTCTTCTTATCGTGTGGGCAGAGCCCTGGTGTCAGAGTTTTTTCAGACCGCCTTACGGCCGCTGAAGTGGTTTTTATGTAACGACAACTACCACCAGGGATAGTAGCCGGGACCAACGGCTTAACGTGCCATCCGAAGCACGAAATCATCTTTCTTTTTAGACAATCAGGTGATTCAGCCTGCAATGTCCTAACCAACTGGGGAAAAACGCGCAAAGTGACATATTACTACGTCCGTGTCAAGAAGCCCAATCATAAGTGTAACCTCCCAAGAAATTAACACAAGAAAAATAGATTTAAACTTTTAACGTATCTTTTATTTAAATTTTGATTAATATTTAATAGACACAATTGACAGAGTTTCTGCTTACACTTCTTTTCACAACTTGACTACAACGACGACTGCCCGTGTCCGGGCGGATGGCGGACTTTTAAGCCCTTGATGTCAATCCCCTTCCCTCACAGTTCCGCAAGTGTTGTCAGATATTAGCAAATATTCGTAACTAGTATTTCAGTAACAGTTACTATGGATACAGTGATCAGTGTATAATGGCTTGACTATTATTTATTAGAAGTATTATTATTTATATATATAACTGACTGTCGATAATAACTGTTACATAAGACTGTCTAAAATGAAACTCTCTTGAAACTCGCTCTTTCAACACTGTAATTAGAGAATTAATTAAAATTACAAAAATCACGAAAAGAGACTAATTTCAAACAAAAATAATTAACCAAATGAAAGAAGCAGCGAAACCGTGTCAGCGGGTTCAAACAATACTGACGAAAAACAACCCTTTGCCTGCTTAATAGGGATGTGTTTTAACTGATGTTTCGGATTTTCGGATATGGATATGGATAAAATGTTAATTATGATCTTCTGGATTCTGATGCCATGTCATTGAGTTTTGCTAGAGTATATCAAACGTAGACGTAGGTAGGGTAGGGTACCTTTATTTTTTATCCATCTATCTATCTATAACGTCACGCCTCTTTTCCAGTGGGGTAGGCAGAGACCAGGGCGCGCCACTTACTACGATCCTTACATACTTCTTTTGCCTCATGAACATCCATACATCTCTTCATACATGCCCGTCGGTTTCGAGTACTCGGCACCTCCCCTTTTTGTAGGACGCAACTTATTTGATCAGCATACGTCCTACGAGGGCGCCCTCTGCCGACGCTTCCAGTCACATTAACAACATTATTTTTTATATTTAAGAATTATGATAATACACAACTATTTTTTGTTTGAACATGGCATGGGTCGAAAAACGAGATAAATTGGTTAGACCTTCCATACAAGAGTAATATAAGGATAATTAATACTTTAATTTTATATTATGGGACGTCCAAAAATTCAATTGAATCTATCCCAAACCCACATAAGACTATATTTTTGTTTAAAAGAAAATGCTTTATTAGGTAACTTATCCGAAACCACATATCGGATACGGTTTCGTTTTCAGATATCCGTTTTTATGAATATTGGTAACAACACTAGAACAAACAAAAATAAAAGTTAAGAAACAATATAAAACAAGAATAAAAGTGCCCAAGCGCGTTCCCTGCGGTACTCCCTAGATTATCCATCCTTTTCACGCATAGACGGAGCCATTGTGGCCGGGGCAAGATTGAGAGAGATGGCAGATGATTAAAAACGAAATTAAACAATTTATCATGGGAAGTGTAGTTGTGTTTCTTATAGATACGCTATGACGTAAGTGATCTAATGCCTATTAAAAAACCCTGTAATTAATAAGTACATAAACTCACGACTATAATCCGTTTCGGAGACCCCGTTACAACTAAATGTCAAGTGGGAGTCGCGTTGCTAGTCTGTTACTGAGCGGACGACTGCTCTCCGGCTTGCCACTAGCTGCCTCTAGTATTTTTGTGCATAAAACAATGATTGAGGTTGTAAAATATTTAGTACCGTACACAGATCACAAAAACTAAAGGGAGATGTGAAAAGGTGGTGGGGCCAGTGTCGCAGCAATATGCGCAAAAAGGAATACATTGTTCGCGACAGTAAGGATTCAATATATTATGATGCTGAAAGCTATTCGAGATATTATCTGTAAATAGTTTACAATGCTTTCGTAGTACTTAAGATTATTAGAACGTTGAGTTCTGATAGCGCAATGGATAATGAGCACATTCAAGCTAACAAAATACTTTCTATCGCGTGGTACTAGTGGTGATGTGACACTAGGTTTTGTACTCAGCGCGATGGTTGGCATCTCTCTAGATCTCTATGGTACCGTACAATGTCAAGCATTTTTTGCTATTTAAACTAGATATTGGCAAAATCTAATAGTTGATCTAGGTAATGTGAAGTCTACCAATCCTCACTTGACACGCGTTGTGGACTAACACCCTTGATACACCCTCCCTGAGGGTTGGCCGTGCCCTGTAGTGGCACGTTACCGTAGTCTTCTTCTTCTCGCGTGGGCAGAGCCCTGGTGTCAGAGTTTTCTCAGACCGCCTTACGGCCTCTGACGTGGTTTTTATGTAACGACTGCTACCACCAGAGATAGTAGCCGGGACCAACGGCTTAACGTGCCATCCGAAGCAGAAGCAGTCGAGAGCCAATGCTCTTAACCATTTGACCACGGAGATAGTTAAAAAATCAGCTGTCCCAAAGTTACATTTCAGTCGGTTAAAGTTTGTTCAGTTTGATGATCTTAAGCCCCCCCCCCCCCCCCCCTCAAGTATTACTAGGGTGTTTTGTTACATCCTGTAAGCTGTAATGATGATTGATTAAACCATTACGGTGGAGCCACAATAATAAGATTAGAATAGAATAAGTGGCTAAACTAACAAACACAAAACACTGCATACGAAAACTTATCCCTTAGTGGACTCGTTCCTTGTCTATATATTAAGGAAGTCACTATGTTTGTTAAGAAAAACATGACACTTTTTGAATCCAACAGCAAATCTGATAGGAATCTGAGATACAAACACAGATTAATCCAGCCGCATGTTCCCCGCACTACTCTGTATCATGACAGCATCTGTTTTATGTCTGTTAAGGTGTTCAACAATATACCGGACATTTATAAAACACTTGACGATTTAAGTTTTAAGAAAGCTGTTAATAATTGGCTTCTGAGGAAATTATTCTATAGTGTAAATGAGTTTTTTGAAAATAAAGGAAAAGTGTAGTAATCAAAGTAGTATTCGAACATTGTAAACTTGTTGTCTATTGGGTATATGAAATTGTAAGTGTGTTTAGTTTGTTGACATGTGAAATTGTCTGTAATGTAACTAGTAATTTAATTAATTTATAATTGACATTCCGAATGTATTAATTTAATGTAAGTATTGAACACCTTTACCGGTAAACTGTAGCGCTCTTATGTAATTGATGTAACACCTTGTCGCACCTATAGTTTTACAATAAATGCTTTTGACTTTGACTTTGGCTTCAAAAGCCACGGGAAGAAGTGCGGTCCATTTTGAACTGGAACCACACAGCGAATTTCCAATATCTGCCGTAGCAACAAATCATTGTCAATGTGAAGAGAATATTAAATCTTTGTACAGAACCCTCATTATTCACGGCCCGGCTCGCGCCCGGCCGCTTCGCTAGGTCTGCTGAACCCCATTTCTGGGTCAGGTCATGGCCACTATTGACTTTTTAATCTTTCTTTTCAATGGGGACGACTTAAGGCGGTTGCAGAGGGGTCAATTTTATACAAAACTTTGACGCACAATACGCGTAGACGGTATTAATATAAGTAACTTTGTATGTATGGAAAAATTCTTTAGAAAATCTAGTTGCCGCGTCACAAATAACATTTGCAATTTATGATATAATTACGAAGATATAAAGCTTTTAAAATTTTGTATGAAAAATTTCAAAGCTTTATATCTTCGTAATTATTTTATAAATTGCAAATGTTATTTGTTACGCGGCAACTAGATTTTCTAAACTATTTTTCCATATATAAAATATTACTTTTATTAATTCCATCTACGCGTTATTATGTGTCAAACGTTTGTATGGACTGAAGGGAATATAATTCGGAGCGCGCTCCATACAAACTAGGTCTGGTGATATTTTCAATACTATCCAATTAAAGTCAATGAATTTTTTCAGGAAAACAATCTAGAAACTAATCTCTGTTTGTATGAAGTCAGATTTTCGTTAAAATGTTTAGTTTTAAAGTTACAATGCCTCAAAGATTTCCATACAAATCTTAAATTAATCCTAACAATATTTTAACGAAAATCTGACTTCATACAGACATAGAGATTAGTTTCCAGATTGTTTCTGAAAAATGTCATTGACTTCAATTGGATAGTATTGAAAATATCACCAGACTTCGTTTGTATGCAGCGCGCATATGCGCTCTCGGAACATACTCGTACTATTGGGTGTGCTGTCTGACCATCAGATCATCAAACTGAACTGGTCTGAAGCACCCCCATAGATATGTAACTTATTAAATGTTATACCGCTAGATGGCGTTGTAGTTATAAAAATTTACCTCTCAACTACATTGAAGGAGTATTTATTTATTTTTATTTATTTATGAATACGATTAAAAAGGCCAATTTCATTTCTATAATATACTAGAGTTAACCCGTGACTTCGTCGGCACAAATTATGTACCAGATTTTAAGTCAAATCATAAGCTATCAAACAAAAAACGTTTCATTAAAATCGGTTCAGTAGTTTTTGCGTGATGCTCGATCAAACAAACAGACGGACAAAAAATCCAAAAAATTGGTGATATTGAATCAGGGACACCTAAAACCATATCGTAACTTTTTTTTTAATATCTTCAAAGTACAGACACACTTCTGTTACAGTTTTATAATAGTTAAGATGTATTCTATATCGTTGTCTAGTCAACATAATACAAGTTCAGGCTAGATTCTGGTACTTTAAATGTGACTAGATAATTTGTGTGACAATGTCCAAGATATAAAGAATTTTTTAAGTACTTATTTCAATTCAACTTCGTCATTGACAGATTTAGTTATGTCTGCTACTAACGACATCTATTGATTTTTTCCACTCCAACCTTGGAGAGCGTCCCATAATTATAAAACACGGCGTGGTATGAATTAGTTACGTTTAAACTTAGTGTAAATACCATGAAACGATGTTGTTGGCACATTATGTCATGCGGAACTAATGAATATTGCTGTTTCACACTTTAAACTTATAAAATGGACGACCAATACAAGGTCTTTCTTAATATGCAGACGGTTTTGTAAGGGGATGATCAGACTATCAAACTGAACAACTTTTCCTATGAGACAGACATCGAAATCGCGACAAAAAAAATTTGCTGTCCCAAACTTCTTATCTTATCTTGTTGTGGGGGCTGGCAAGCCAGCAACACTTCGACCCAGTGGGATCTTTTGTGTTAGCCCCAATACTTTATGCTTTCTTCACCCTTCAAATACATGGTCAATGAAGGAGGCGATACCATTGAGGGGGAGAAACCTAAGATCTTCATCTGTTTGGGATATCCATGTCCAAGGAGGCTCATGCGTTTTGCCGCCACGACATCACAGTCACAAGGGATATGCTCCATGGTCTCTTCATCCTCTCCGCACGCTCGGCAGCTAGGATCTAGGGTGAGTTTCATTTTGTGCATCATCGTTCCTGTGGCGTAGTGCCCGGTGAGGGCTCCGACGATGGCACGAGCTTCTTCTTCTTCTTATCGTGTGGGCAGAGCCCTGGTGTCAGAGTTTTCTCAGACGGTTCGGTTTCGGGCACGAGCTCTGCTGTTGTTGAGTATGAACCTTGAAACATGAGTTGTCACATTGCTGATAAACTTAGAGTGTTGTAGACCTGTAAGGCTAGACTACTCCAGCCTGTGTGTTTTATCAGCCTATTCCTTAATGACCATTCTTATGCTGCATACCGGGATTCCCACACTTGGTTCTGGTCCAACCATCTTTCGTTCTAACCCAGCCCTCGCCAGCTCGTCAGCACTCTCATTACCCTGGACACCGGTATGCCCCGGGACCCAAACCAATCTTACACTATTGTGAAGACCTGAAGTGCGATTTTTGAAACTCATTCATTGAACTCGGCAGTTGAAAATGTTATTATTTCTATGGAGATATCTTTCTACTGCTGATTTGACATTTAAAAATCATCCGCACTAGAAAGATGCTCCATACATTTTCAACTGCTGAGTTCAACGTATGAGATTCAACAATCGCACTCCAGGTCGGCTGGCCCACACAGTCCTGATTGCAGTTTTATATGGAATAGCAGTTTTTTTTTGCGATTTCGACGTTGGTCCCTTACAGAAAGTTGTTCAATTTGATGGTCTGAACCACCCCGCTGAAATATGTAACACATTTAAGATTACACCCTGTATAGTTAGATTCTTATTTCAAAGCCTTTGATAAGACACATTTTATTCAAATACCCCTCTACCTTCCAACCCGAAAATCGCTTAGACAAAAAACCGACCCAACTGAAATTATCATAATTGTATTTACGTATAATCCCGCCCCGGAGTCCGGGACCGAGACGTAATCCCGGGGACAAGTTATAACGAGTCCCGGCCCCGGAACTCTAAGTCCCGTTATATTGAACTGAACTCTTTGAAACTAATATTAAGTGGACGAGAACGAAAATGGATACAAATGTAATACTTTGAAGGTACATTATTCTAGCTTTTAACTAGAACTTTTTTTTCTAGAGGAAATCTGTACCTAGGTACCTATAAACGCGAAATTTTTTGGCACATCCTAATCGGTTGCATCTGAGCGATCAAATGAATATCGCAATACCGAATGTGGGAAAAGTTGTGGTTCGAACGATGTCCAATCATGGTCTCATCATCATCATCAGCCTATAAACGTTCCACTGCAGGGCACAGGCCTACCCTCAGGGAGGGTGTATGGGCATTAGTCGACCACGCGTGCACAATGCGGTGCGGTAGACTTCGCATACACATCAGAATTTCATCTTCAGTGTATGTAAATAATTCTTCTATCGAGTCGATGGCATCTCATTTTATATTTTCTGTATTAATGTAAATAATGAGACAAAAATGTCGTTGGAATAATTCCCCACAAAAGAAATTTGTTTTTTCCAACGTTTTTGTTTCTGCACTTCATAGAAACGGACATGTTACAGCCATATTGAAAATTTCGTTCTCTCGGTAGTGGGTAGCTAAATTGGATAACGCAGTTCCCTGGTTTGGAAGTGTGCGGGTCCAAGTCCCACCCGAGACAATTTTTTCAATCTTTAATTTCATTTGGTCATACAAGCGTCAAACTTGGTGTGATAAGATAATAGTGCGTACTCGTGTACGCGTACGCGTGCACAATGCGGATTGGTAGACTTCACATACACATCAGAATTTCTTCTCCAGCGTATGCAGGTTTCTTTATCCCCCCTATTTGTATGGAAAAGTGACACTTACCTTTTTATTGTTTTTCTAATAAATAAAATTAAACTAAAATGGTCTGTCAGTCGGTTTTGGAAATACAGCCGTTCAAAGGTAGGATCTTTGGTATCTCCTAAACCGACTGACAGAACATCACAGAGATGATCTTCACCCTATGAATACTGAATCAGCCTTGCAGCTGATAATAACAAAAAATAGGTCTATCTCTTATACTAAGAGGTTAGCACATTTACCTATGATTACCTACAGTCGAGCACCTCCCTTACCACCGAGAGGGGGTGGAGGCAACATTGGTGGGGGGCAATTTACGTACTATACGTACGTTATAACACCACTTTCTTATACCTACTGTGGTCTTTCTTTCTTTTCGTGTCAATGGTTCTGCAGTGATGTTTTTATATTTTAGTAGTACTGTGGTTAGTAATATTAACAATCATTCACAGTTATTATTTCTTTTCCATAGACTCGTACGTTATTGTTTTCAATACTAGGGTAACCATGCGATCGGGAATTAATGGGATTAAAAATATCCGGGTTTCTGGACACGTGATTTAATTAAAAATTATCACAGATTTCCGGAAATTGTAAAAATAATTTTTGGGACCTCCAAGTCTGGTATCTGTTCACTAGTTTTAGATTTATTGTTTTTATTAAGACTGTTTGTGTCAAAATTGATCAAAATTGAAAAATAAAATAAAATAAAAAATTTTTGCCTATAATATTTGGTTGTAGAATATTCTGAACAATTTTCGGATTTACATGAAAATACTTGTTTATTCAATTATGTAGGTACTTTTTTTATCGGGCATAGGCCAACCACACTTTTCTACCGCGGCACCGCTGTAAATCCTGTAAACCACAGTATCAACACCGGGTTATGTAGATGTTTTGAAATTTAAAATTAATTAAAAATGTAACCTATCGAACAAAGTAAATCTAACAGGAAAAAAATAAAGGAAACTAAGAAAATGAAATGCGAAGCGGAAAATGTTGTTTGCCATAATTTAGCGTTTTCCATTTTCCTTATTTGTGAAAGAAAATAAAGTTCAGATGTCATAGAAAATTTAATGCTATAGAAAACACTGTAAACTTCCAGAAAATTCTTTCTTCTTCTATCGATCGTTGTTATGGCATTTCATAGAGTATGACCTATTGTCATCATGATGGAGAGATTTCTGGCTACCGGGTGATGTGGTGTTCGGATTCGAATAGCACTAACCCAGACGGGTGTCATAAGAGGTGACTAATTACTTCAGACTATCGTCAACATCTCTTCAGCCTTTACCGTGTGACTGCCGGTTATAGTCACTTCATCTGACCCCACCGTGTGTGAGAAGAGGTGCGGAGTTACATCACATGAGGGACGGTCAGACGTGTGTCTGTCTCAGCGATTAATTCCTTCAGACTATCGTCAACATCTCTGATGCCCTCACCGTGTGGCTGCCGGTTATAGTCACTGCATCTGACCCCACTGTGTGTAAGTAGAGGTGCGTAGTTACAAAACATGAGGGTCAGACGTGTGTCTGTCTCAGCGACTAGGTATAATTCCTTCAGACTATCGTCAACAATCAACATCTCTGATATGCTCACCGTGTGGCTGCCGGTTATAGCCACTGCATCTTACCCCATCACTGTTGGTTTCGGTTTGTCGTTACATCACATTCAGGAAAGTTATGACGATAGAGTGTGTCTGTGTTCAGGACATTAAACTTATTCTAGTCATCATTATCATGAACCGTATGTCATCTAAGTAGATGTTTAAATAAAACAGCGTCTATTTGGATAAGACCCCGACGTTCCTGGTTGTAAAAGCTAATTCTGGAGCGACAAGGACTTCCGCATTTGCGATACTTGTGCTGTGTTTCGGTTGGTGTAGGAGCCTGTTCGTCTCTGTGTCTTTTGGCTCGCTTTACGGCCACAGATTCAAACCAGACTTCATCGTCGGTTGTACTACAGTCTGCTTAAACCTTTCTCCAACCATCCCGATAACTTACAAGGTATTCCCACTACGCGTTGATCTATTTTAAAGGATGTCTGGCTTAGCACAACCCTTAAAACGTTACATATGGGTCTTCCGACATTTAGTTTAGCGAAAGCTACTTGGCTGAACATGATTCTCTTGGGAAAACGATTTGCGTTATTCTAGTAACTGTTTAGTAATCTGCATATTATAATAAAGCAGTCGATGTATGCAAAACCTACATTGAGAAATCATTACCAATACAAAGATACAGAGGAGTTCGTAAGAGTGTTGCAGTAAACTTTAAACCCCCCCCCCCCCCCCCCTACCTACCTAAGTTAAAGTGCTCATTGAAATAAATATTTTTCTACTTGTATTTTTGTATATTGATGACGACATAATATTGATGACGACACTTGGCTAGACGGGAAGACGGCCGGTGGAACAAGGCAATATCAGAGTGGTGGCCAAGAGATGGACGGAGATCAGTGGACAGACCACCAGCACGTTAGTCTGATGACATTGTGAGAGTGACGGGTTCGCATTGGATAAGATTAGCACAGGACCGTGAAGAATGGCGCAATATAAGGGAGGTATATGGCCAGCAGTGGGTTGATGTGGCCTGATATGACTGATTGATTGATGACGACCCAGTTGGTGCAATGGTTACCACAGTGGACTGCCCAACCAAAGATCCTGCGTTCTAATCCCGGTTCGGTCATGAATGTTATTATGGTAGTGCCGTTGTTCTATGGTTTCCATAATAAAAAAGCCTAATAGTTTACGTTTGGGATCATTACAATGTGTGTGCCTGTGAGCGTTATTAATTGTTCCCACCCCAAATATTATAGGCATGTAGATCTTCATAAATTGTCTACGTGAATAATCTTAGTTCGATGAAGCCGATAACAATAGCATCTCAGCGAGAGTGAAAGAGAAAGTCATAGTCACTTTCCACGTAACGTTCAGAGCTCTTAACCAGATCTAGCCGGTTAGTTAAAGTTAATGGTTAGTGTGATTTATTGACGTGTTCAACTGCTTAGACGTTTAACTAGTTTCTAGGTGAAAAACTCATCTGTAGACTAAATGAGTCCACCACTCAGAATATAATGCTGATGAAGAATTTTTAAAGGGGATGATCAGTGAACATCTTTCTCTATAGGACCATCGTCGGAATCGCGAAAAAAAAAACAGAGATGTCTTAAACAGGGTGTTAGGGTAAACAGTTGCATTACTTTAAGGGGTTATTGTACCCTTGCTACTGAACAACTTTCCCTAAGGAAATTCTTTTTTGTTTTTCAACTTTTTATACAAATGGTCGATCAGTTGATTGCATTTAGTAGATATGGAAAGTCCATGGAAAGTCCGAAATTTTCGTTTCATATTTCCTATTATGTTTCTTTGGGAGAGTTGTTCAATTTCTTAAGTTGTTTCTAACATACGAGTTGAGTAGGTTTGTAGTTTTATCTGGAACAGATGTTTCGCAATTACGATGTTGGTCCCACAGAAAAAGTTGTTCAGTTTTCAGATCAACTTCTTAAAATTGTTTCAGCTAATTTTGTTAGTCTTTCTATTATAAGTTGCTTTGCTTTTTAAGAGGATGCTTAGACCATCAAACCGAACAACTTTTTCAATAGAACCAAAATATCGAAATGCATAGCATTATGGCCGACTTTACCTAAAATCTGTCTACACTTGGTATTTTTAAAACGAATCTGTTTTATGCTTTTATGTGCCTAATAAAATAAATAAAACGCGAAAAAAATGCGGTTCCATACAACACTGCAAACCTTCTCTCGACCCGAATGTATGGAAAGATGGGAGAGGCTGATTATTTTTTGCGATTTCGATATTTGTCTCATAGAAAAAGTTGTTCAGTTTGATGGTCTGATCGTTTTCTTACTAAATCGTCAGCATGTTAAGAAGGACCCTTTATTTTCCCTTCCAATATAATTTTGCATTTCTTGTCGTGTCAAGTGTCCTATCATCTCCGATTACTTTTCTTCTCCTGTCGTCAGTTATTTTCCATAAAATTATATAAATTCACTTCCCTACTCAATAAAGCGAAGTTAATAAATATAAAAACCGTAATCTATCAACGCACAGCAAGTATAACGAATAGTTTACGTTTCCACTAACTAAACAAACACGTATTGTTTACATTTCATTCTGAGAAGACTCCTCGATCAAACTATTTACGATCTCATTCCTTTGCAACAAGGGTTATGTGTGGAGATGTGGTATGTAGGTAATGTTTCGTAGGTATGCGGGTGCGTTGTTCATTCAGTAGTTTAATGTGATTAAAATATGCATTGATTTTATATAATCACGCTTAGAGTCTTTAATGGGGAGAGCAGAGTCTCAGTATCGTAAAAATCATAATAATACACCTGAATGCCATTTTAAGGGTTCCTTGCCTAAAGGATGCTAAGCTAATGAGACCACAGAACATTATAAGAAGGGTTAGAAGTAGACGTGGAACGTGTCGCCGCAGGTTATGCAATGATTTGCATAACACCATGAGGCGCGCTGCGTGGTGCGAGCGAGAGGGCATGAGTAATTGTAGCAGCGTGAGCGGGAAGACAAGTGGCGTCAGCCGTCTTCGAAGCTTAAGCGCTGCTTAGCATTTCTAACCCCTCTTATAATGTTCTGTGAATGGGACCCTATTACTAAAGCCTACGCTCTGTTTGTCCGTGCATCTGTCTGTCCTATCCTACCTAGCCTATAAAGGGCTGTTTTGAGATTTTTTTACAGAATAATTATGTGATACCTAAGTTTTGTTTTGTGTATTCGAAACATCCATAAAATAGTAACATTAAATAAAATTATAAATAATTATGTGTTAAATATTAAGATGGATTTGCTAACAAATAATTCATCATCATCATCATCAGCCTATAAACGTCTCACTGCAGGGCACAGGCCTACCCTCAGGGAGGGTGTATGGGCATTAGTCCACCACGCGTGCCCAATGCGGGTTGGTAAACTTCGCATACACATCAGAATTTCATCTTCAGTGTATGTAAATAATTCTTCTATCGAGTCGATGGCATCTCATTTTATATTTTCTTTATTAATATAAATAATGAGACAAAAATGTCGTTGGAATAATTCCCCACAAAAGAAATTTGTTTTTTCCAACGTTTTTGTTTCTGCACTTCATAGAAACGGTCATACAAGCTTCAAATATTATTGATGTTTAAACATGTTACAGCCATGTTGTGCTGATTGAAAATTTCGTTCTCTCGGTAGTGGGCTCGGTGGCTAAATTGGATAACGCAGTTCCCTGGCTTGGAAGAGTGTGGGTCCAAGTCACGCCCGAGACAAAATTTTCAATCTTTAATTTGATTTGGTCATACAAGCGTCAAACTTGGTGTGATAATAGTGCGTACTCTAAGATAAAACAAAAAATAATAAAAACCCGACACACACTTGGCCGGTTTTTTACAACATTGGCCTGGGCTAGCATGTTGTCACGATTGTCCCAGCCTCTATGGTTATCACAATTTCTTCCGTTTCTGCACGATATTCTTCACCGTTTGAAAGCAGTCGGTATTGTGAACATTTACATTATAAGTTAGAGTTTGACTATACAGGGTGTTAGGGTAATCAGTTGCACTACTTTAAGGGTTGATTGTTACTGAACAACTTTCCCTAAGAGACCTAAAGCTAAAATATTTTCCGACTTTTTATATAAAAGTTCGATCAGCTGATTGCGTTTTGTCTATCAATAAATTCACGCCTCTTTCCCATTGGGGTAGGCAGAGACCAGGGCGCGCCACTTACTACGATCCTTACATAATTCTTATGCCTCATGCACATCCATACATCTTTTCATTACATGCCCGTCGGTTTCGAGTATTCCCCGCGGAAGGGATAGTATTGCGTTTAGTATATTGCGGAAGTTACAATTTTTTTTAAGAATTTTCTCCTATAAGTTTCTTAGAGAAAGTGGTTCAGTATCAAAGTACAATAACCCGGCGTATGTCGAAAAATAATTGAAGCAAAATGGGCGTGTGATAGCTTATATTACTGCCTGATGCGAGAGAAAGAGATGGGGTGGCGCGCGCGCCTGAAACGACGCAAGCGTAAAACAAACTTTATTTAATTGTGATTGTACTATTTATGTAAGTTCAATTCTGCTCTAATCAAATTTGTAAAATATCAATCTCTTTTTTTTTAATCAAGTCTCGTGTTTCTATTATTCAACGTTTAGCAGTTCCAAGCGTTTATCGATAAAGACTGTGCGGAGGCTACTTTGGCTTATTTTTCTATCAAGAAAATGTGTCTTAATCGTGTTTTGGCTCTGATCAAACTTCAATTATATGTTCAATTTACACATATCCGCAATTCATACTCCTAATGTTAATATATGACGATTTAAAGAATCCTATTTTTTTCACATAGCCTTTTAAAGTAATATAACTGGTTACCCTAACACCCTGTAGAGTTAATACTATCTATGTGTGTGTGAATAATCACAAAGATTGTTTCGTTGATAGTGCAACCAATAGTGCACATCGTATTAAGTAGTTAGTTACATAAATTAACAGCCGTGAAAGTGAAATAATTAGCTTGCATTTCAGCACTCATTATGCATATTAATTAATTATTATGCAGGGTGAAATTGATATTATTAGTATTCTTTTAAAATAAGAGTTTACCCATCAAACTGAACATTTTTTACTATGGGAGCAAAGAGATCGGAGCAAAAAAAAATCAGCTGTTCCATACTAAACTGCAGTGCCTACTCGACTCAAAATGTGTGCAACAGCAGATTTTTTTGCTCCGATCTCTTTGCTCCCATAGTAAAAGTTGTTCAGTTTGATGGGTAGACTCTTAGTTTAAAAGGATGCTAATGATATCAATTTCACCCTGTAGTTATGTTTTCGTTTCGTATAATTTGCATCACGATATTATACCGTTGGCGCGCTCCATACAAACGAAGTTTGATTATTTTGATTTAAGATTCGTTTGGAAATTTTTTTTTTTTGAAAATGTGGTTTAATCGTTTAGAAATGAAAAAAATACGATTGTGGGCAGCACAATAGGCCCGGTGCCTCCTTAAGCCGAATCGGGAGCGAGAAGCTAGAATTTCTGGTCAACAAATCAAGTCTAGAATCTATATAAAATCGAGGTCGTAAGAAGAATGTACGCTATTTCAGTAACAGATAGTGTGACTGAAAGGGTTGCTTCGTGAATAGGTAATGCGGAGTCCGGATATGTAGGGTGGCTGCGTACCTGCCAACCGGACGGGACAGTCCGAGGTCCGGTCTGGAATCGTGGATCATTATTTCTTTATGTGAATAGGGTGACTAACTAATGCGTTTCTATAAAAATATTAATATCGTATTTAAAGGTAAAATGTTTTAAAATTAGGCATGATCATCGGTGGAGAAAGCCTCACCCTGTTGGAATATGTATTATAATGACGTCTAGTCATCAAAATTCATGTCTGATCTAGATTCTGGTACTTTTAATTGGAACTAGATAACATAGACTAATGTGTGGCAATGTGCAAGATAATTTTACTAATCAATAATCCGTGGTATAGCTTGAAAAAAAAATTGAAAACGGTGACAGCAGGAACTTAATATTTGTGTACAAATTATAGGTCGATCTTGCCAGGTTATGCGTGATTTTAACGTTCTTCAGAGAAAGTTGTGACCCCAAAATGTTGTCTGCTCTTTTATGTCGTACTGTAGATTAAAAAACCCAAATAATTCGGGTGTCCAAATCAAACAGTGTTTTCAAATCGAGCAACGATGCTCTTTGATTTTAAAAACTTGTTTTTTTCCGGATCCTTCTAACAATATTGTAATCATGGTCACCTCCTCACACCTGCGGAATATAACATTTCACTGACGGAGCAGTTCTGTAGGGACTCGCACCTCTCTGTTATCGTAACTCACGCCTAAGTAAATTGAATGCTATTTATATTACCTTTTAGGTTTATTTTCGGTTGCTATTGATTGATATTCTTTGACTCTTATGTGTATTTTATAATGACTTTTGTACGTACGTCCGACATTAACACCTGTTTTGCAAAGGCAAAACAAGGTTTTCCAAAAGTGGAGTGGTCAGAATCTTTGCGAATATTTTTTGATGCATTCTATGGTGGCTGTTAATGGACCACCCTATTTCTTCCTGTTGGTTTCTTATGAGGCTACTAAGGGATAATGTTTTTAATGCAACACATTACACCCCTATCATTGACAAGTTCTACCAAATCAAATCAGTTTATTGCCAAAAATATAAATACATACACGAGCAATTTTAAAAAATTTATGAAAAGCACACGATATTAGAAACAAGAAAACTGAACAACTAACTATGAGAGCAACGTTGAAATCACGGACAAAAAAAAAACTGGAAACTGAAGAAAACTGTAGTTTTCCACGGAATATCTGATTTTTTTTCGCGATTTATATGTTGGTCCCATAGTAAAGTTTGTTGTAATGCATTTAATTACTTTCATAGCTGTTGGATGTCCTAGTAATTAAACTATCAAAAATATACAGGGTGTAAGTGACAGCCTAGCAAATACTGAAACTGTGAACTCAAACCATAAAACTGAACAATTTTCAATTTGGAGCCTACCTCAGGAGACATGCAAAAAAATCTGCTGTCCCATACAAAACTGCTTTTCCCGCCCGACTTAAATACATGGGACAGCTGATTTTTTTTCTCATCTCCTGAGGTAGGCTCCATAGTGAATGTTGTTCAGTTTGATAGTCTGATTTCACCGTTTCAGTATTTGCTAGGCTGTCACTTACACCCTGTATAGGTAGGTACTTACATACTTACTCTACTAACCTATTCTGCTGAATTGATGATCTGTGTTGGCTTCATCCGATTACCGTCACGTCGGGGAAATTAGCTTAAGGTGGTGAAGCGTAATCGTTCTTAGTTAATTATACAGTAGTTACCTACTAGTTAACCAGGTTAGTGTGGTTCAGTTTTCAGTTGTTGTGTCCACGCTATAATTTGGCTGGGCATAGATGTGGTCGTCCGCCAAACAGTTGTAAGAATTAAATTTGATCTAATGAATGTTTTGCTGACAATAGTCGACTGATGTGGAGATATATGACTTTATGTCTACACTATAGCCTGTAATCTATTATGTGCCCATGTTTACAAAATAAAAATTGATTTAATTTGATTATTATTTAATTTTATCAACGTCATGCAGTCTTATAGTTCTCCAAATCGATTGAAGCGTACCTGTCTGAAAGCGATATTAATGTATCTTTTTTAATTTACATTATACCTACATACTTACATTACTGCTTTTTGGTGAAGAAGAACATCGTGAAGAAACTTTGTTTTATTTTTGGGGCTTGTATGTGTCCACTCTCTATTAAAAGTGACGAAGAAATCAATGTGGACGTTTTGAATATTTTATGGTATTATTTTATTCAGAATATACAGGTACCTATACCATTAAATTAAGCGAGGTACTTTTAATAAAAATTGGACCCCATAACTTTCGATATGTTCATGTAATTAATGGTCGCCCCCTACGGTAACTTCATATTACATGATAATTATATCAATCTATAAACTCAAAGATTAATCTTAAATGCGTTTAATACGCTAATGGTATGTATGAAATGAAATTTGTTAAATTATGAACATCTAAACTACCACTCTTTCTAAACCTTTCCTTTGTATGTTCCCACAATCCCTCATATCTATCTTCCAGAGGACAAATCCTTTACATCTTCGCTATGAATCACTCTAACAAACTGGACCACTGTCCCTGACCTATTAACGTTTTCCTCTTCAAGTCTCGAGACGTGATTCTTATTTCTGCGACCTTAGAACGGAATCGATTTGACTCTAGAGACTTTGTATTTGTAATGGTCTGTAACGTGCGGTGTTACACCGACGCGAATTACTTATAAAAGTAGGTTACAGTTACAGTATATATTAAATACATAAACATTAATACATTTTTCCTTAACCTTTACTTTGTTGCAACCCAATTATGCAGCTATTGCTAATTACCTATACATTAAAGCTACCTTAAACATTGATACAAAATTTCAAACCATTCCGAAACTAAAAACGTACGTTATTTTTCATTTCGGATTCCACCCACAGAGAAATGACAGGCCTACCACACATTCCCACCTCTGTAACTCGAGTAAACCAGGATCAACAGCGGCGACCACTCACAATAACAATACTAGACAATGAAGTCCAGCGAGCGAGCAGGGGATGACTCTAATCTGTAGCGGAACCCGCAATAAATGCAACCAAAGAAGAGAACATAGGAGAAGTAGGAAAAATAAATATCTGACCATTGCAAACGGGAAACAGCAGTAGGAAAAGTATTACACAGTAGGAAAACTCCAGCGATAATTAAGGTATGACAGAGTTGAAGACCCTACCGCAAAAGTATCAATTAAAGTATCTATATCGAAAAACGGGCACGTGCTAATGCTAACGTGTATAGAATACCCTATTAAAACAAAAAAATAATCCATTCACTCCACTCTCCAATTTGACTAACTATTTATTCACCCACTTACAAAAGCATTCCATTAAACAGAACACTCCGGTGTGAGTGACGGCTCGTTTGTATGGGATCAACTTTAAGCGGCTGTCGGTCGTGGCGGTAGTCTCGGGAGTATATCCGAATCGATTCACTTTGAAGTCTGTATCAATTAGTTGATGCCATAAATAAACTTGGTCGATGAGGTCATGGTGCCTGGAAATTGATGTAATTCTTCAGTAGCCCTTCAAGGAAATAAAACCGGTCAAGAGCGTGCCGGACTCGCTGATGATAGGCTTTCATAGCCATTGACTGTTACAAGAAGGAACAGTTTTTTTTCGAGATGATAATAACAGCATTGCTCAGGAAGCTTATTACTGAGGATTATTGGAGGGACCATGAAGAGTTTACCGAGCCAGAGAACCGACCGAAGAATGGGTACAGACTAGGACGTTGGTCTTACCCATATTGGGTATCGGGGGGTGCAAAATCAGACTGCGCCCCCTTTCCAGAAAAAAGAATTAACAAAATTAATTTTTTATCCTGTAGTAATAATATCTATGATGAGCAAGCCGAATGCGAAACTATAATGGTGCCTATGTTTTTGAAGATGTCATGAAGGTTTGTTAAGTAATTTTCAAAACTAGCAGATTATGCATGGTATGTACCTATGAGGTCTCTGCGCCGGGTGCCACGCACCCCTTGCACCCCTCAGGTTGGTACTACGCGGCGGATTGGGTAGCGGGCTGGAGATGCCAAGAGAAAAAGAAGTATGACTTCAAAAAGAGTGGAGAGAAGTCGCGGCTATTGTCGTATTGTGTGAGTTTGCGATTGCGAGTCGTGTGGCAAATAATTTACTGTATTTGTATTTTTGGTCAGAAAAACTAGGTAGAAAGAATGTTATGGAAATATGAACGCGCTAATGATAGCGCACAGCGACCTCTTTACTAGAAAAGCAGTCAGGAAGATACGATTATGATAGTCTGAAGGAATTAGTCGCCGACACAGGAACCGAACTGGGTGAAGTTCTCTAAGCTGGATACCAAACATTTTCTTCTCCTTATAATATGTAACATTTTTTCCCTATATGCCTCTAAATATAATACCTGGATGGAATCCTCAGTCACCCTGGTATGGAGGCCATGTATCCCGCGCCTCATTGAACACAATTTACGTACGTCGTGAGGACTCGAGGCTTTCCCAACAAAGAGATATTATTTTCTATTTCGTTTGCGCTGTGTGATGCGACCATCTTTATTTAGGTTTTTGGGACTTTATAAAATAACCAACTTTTCATGTAAAGCGGTGCAAACTTCCTTTTGGGGTTGATCTTCGAAAAATCCTTTTTAGTGCACCCCTACATCCTCTGTAGAATATGTGTGTATTCAAAATTTATCGTTTCTCACATAAGTGGATTAAAAAATATATATATTCAGCCAGTCAGTCGGCACAGGTTATGTATCAATATTAAAATAATTCTCTTATTGATGCTACGATCTATATTATCTAGTAAAATTCGTACACTATGACAACCTATTTAATTTTTCAATATCCAAACATCCACGTCCGGCTTTCAGGAAATTTCCAGTATCCTAATATCATAACTTGAAACTGGGTCACCCTAATCTCACCTACAATATTACATTTTGGTTTCCATTTTCTTCTCGATCTCATTTTGTATTTATTTCAGCTCATATTCTGGACTAGGGATGTGATGCGATGGAGCTGTGTATCCGTAACTGTTAGGTATACATTGACATTGTATCCGAAATAATATTAAAATTACAAATTGCACAAATAACTTATTACTCAAACTTATAAATTATTACACGTTATTTTACTTACAATCAAAATAACTACAGATATAGATACCTACAGTAAAACAGAAGGTTAAAAAAAGAAGGTGGTGTCTTCAATCAATACCAAGGTGTCCAAGGTCATTACAAAATGTAATGTAAAAAAGTATATTCAATCAGTCGAATCAATCAAATGTTAAAAGTATATTAATTTCATATCAAGCTGCCATTTGACGCCGAACTTTGTGATTGTGTAATTATTATTTAAAATCGTTTAAAGTAATAATACGTAGTGATTCCATTCTCTTTGGTAATAATTATTATTTGAATAACTTAGGTAACAACTATAATTGAACAATTTGCCGACTCGAAATTTTCTGAAATGAATCGGCTAATATTTTTTTCCACGTACAAAGAAAAACTTACTGTCAGTTGTGGGATCATGCTATGTTATCTTATGTTATGGTACAAACTAAGTGGAACGCTAATTTTCCATAGAGAGCTTCCGCCATCTATCGGTTATGTTTCGAAGTGCTATGTGTTGAACTAGGGTTCATATCGGAGTAACAGCGCACTACACCTCCCGCGCTGCGCTGTAGAAGTGAGAGATTTCGCCCATATCAATCACTGTCTTGTTGGTCTAGCGGTCTAGACAACCGGCTTACGATCCGGGTAGCTAAGGTTCGATCCTCGTGTCGGCCGATCGTCTTTTTCAATTTATTTCATAATGTGGCGCCCCCTAGCGCTAATAAGCGGTAGCGCAATTAGGATGTCCTAAAATTCAAGGCGAGTTACCTATCTATATCCAATATACATATTAATCTATGTTTGGGATGTACGTTAGGACTTCGACCAATATATCCGTATCCGAATAAAGAATTCGATATCGTCTATAATAATTGTCGCCTCCCTACAGATATTACCGTTACGTACGCTTTCAGATATTTTGTTTTTAAATGCGAACGAATATAATTTGACACGAGCGTGTTAGTGAACAAAAAGGTACGAAATTGAATACAATTTCAGACGCACAATATTTCACGAGACAATTTTATTGGCTTCGTCATTAATATGTACTATAAAAGAATGAAATAAAATATACTTTATTTACCTACATCAAATACAAGACAACGGATGATATTTTGTACCTACCTGCAAACTAGGCGATCTTATTGCTAAGAGCGACTTGTCTTTCAAACAACCTAAGGGTTATGGAAGGGGGGGGGGGCAAATTCAGAAATAAATATAGATTGATTGATCTATAACCAATTGATAAAGCAGAGAAAAGTCGAGGTTGCTTCGCTTGCTCTAAGTTTGCATAATCCTAAAGAGTTCCGATCACAGCAAACGCCGTGCTAACTTCGATAGATCCATCTTAGGTTACTTTTCTGGAATTTTTTACGTAAAAAGCTCTGGCCCCAATCGATCCGTATTTTTTTTATTATTACGGATGTGTTAGCTCTTGACCTCAATCCAAACCAAAAGATGTCTTACCACACCCCGAATATGTGCTATATTTTCCGCCATTTTTTGTGTTTGCCTTTTTATAAAGATATGGGGGTGTCAAAATCGGTCTGTGCCCCGGGCGACAGAAGCCACGCTACGCCACTTAGGAAAAGGGAAGATCCAGTCTGATGAAAATATCAGACTAAGAACAATTGGAACAAAAGTTTATGCTATTGGTATTATAGTGCGATTCAGGACTTTATGATTAGTTACTATTGTAACTTATATCTATATATAGTAACTTGCTATGTCGTGTCGTCTTCGCCATCTGATTGGCTTATTAATTGAGATGCGCTATGAAACGATGGACAGATTCATCTTTTGTGTTGTGTTTTAACTTTAACCTCTGACGCTCTAACTCAAGCGGCCAAAAAAAAAACACAATACCTACAACCTTTTCCATTCCTTTGCCATTTCCAAACAACCAATGTGAAATTTCTAAATCCTTATAGAATCTTGAAAATGTTTATTTTGTTTAACGAAATGTTTATTTTGTTTCAGGTAAAATAATAATCCGAGTTCAAGCAATATCGTGAAACATTTCATCGAGCAACCTCAATACGTTTCCGCTGCGGGGGGCACCATAGACCTCACGCCGTGTGTATGTAATGCGGATTGGTAGACATCAGACATCACACACGCATCAGAATTTTATCTTCAGCGTATGCAAGTTTCTATGTAATGTATAGATAAATATTATGTGGTGTTACTAGAACTGAAAGGATTTGGAATGAGTTTATTAGATGAGGGCAACATAGGAAACCGGTCGTTGTGGCGATCCTTGGGGGAGGCCTATGTCCTGCAGTGGATATTTATCGGTTGATATTAGAGGAAGCTTTAAAGTAGCACCTGTAAGTGCTCTTACAGACGAGCGCCACTTTGCGATTACCGTGGGTCGCAGAAGGTCGCGCTCATAGACTTTACGGTCGCCATGGGTCGCGCGACTGATATCCTCTGCGACCGCATCGTCTGTAAGCGCTTTAACTGAAAAACTGCGCGGTAAAGATTAGATTAGATTAGATTCGATTTCTTTATTGCATTCATGTACAGCTTAAGGTGGTAAAGAATTACATGCAAAGTATTTACATGAACCCTGGTAGGGCGCAGCAACGCAGAGTGCGAGCGTTTACAAAAATAATATATTATAATACTAAAAAGACAATCGAGGTATTATGGGCATGTGATTGGTATTCCATATTACAAGACGAGTCTTAAAATAAATGAATGTGAATGAATGCATGAAGAGAGGACGTTTAGAAAAGGAGTAAGCGTTGAAATGACGGCTAAAAGAGATGAATGAATGAATGAATATGAATACTTGAATGGAGGAAGGCGAGATATTGCGCCGATACCAAGTAATGAGATAACGGCAGGATGATGATGGAACTTGCAGATTTCTTCACTGAAAAGGCAGTGGAGTTACAAGTGTATACGTTCATAAAAACATTTAAGTAAAAGTATGAGTCGCGTTTCGCGTATCAACATAAAAAAACCAACGTGACTTCAAACGCTCTAATCAAATTATAACATCAAATAAACTTCACATCCCGGTAGTGAAATAAATTTCACGGTTTAAACAGTCAAGTCCCACGGTTCAGGCCATAACCGCACTTATATTGAACACTCAAAGGGTATAGAGGAGACTAGATGTTTATAAAAGCCATAATACCTAAGGAACGGAAGCCGCGCCCAATGCATGACTGCATGCTTCAGCCACTGCACCGCCGCCGGCGCAGTGATGGTTGAACGAACAATACTATGCAATAAATGTTGTTCATAATGTATAATGTTGATGGTTGTTATTTATTGAGAAAATCAGTAGTAGCCCAGTCATTTTACGGAGTTTTGTTAGGTGGGGTAGGGAGTAATTACTAATTGAACTTTTAAACTTTAACCGGAACCATTAAGTGACAAAAGGACTATCTTAAAGCATATTGAAAAAAAATTCGCTACGTAACATAGAAATCAAAATTATGTGTCCCAGAAGGATTTTAAATTACTAATACTAATACCAATGCACTCATTTGACTTAGATTTAACAATATAAATTATTTTTGAGCAATAAAATAGGCAATGAAATTAAAAAAAATGGGGTATTATTAGAAAATACGAATGTATTTTTCAATACCTTCTATGTAGACAAAAATGTTCACACCATGTTTGTAGTATGTATAATGGTAAAGCCATAAATATGTGCAAAAAAAAATTTACCATCAGGTTTTTTAGAACGAGATACTTAATAGCTAAATTTAAAATTGGAACTATTGCAGACGTGATTTTTTTTAAATTTTGGTATATTTCTAGGCTCACATTGGCTCTTCAATATTATACCGTATAAAAATGTCGATTACTAATTGGTCCCGGCTCAAACCGTAAAATGACTGGGCTATAGTAAATTGTAGCTTTTAGGATCCCACTGCATGTCAAATCCTCTCATGGTGAGAAGTAGCGGGACATACTCCACTAAGCGGGCCTAGTGCGGACGGATTGATGGAGACAAGTTAGTGGTCAACTTGCTGTGAGTAATTGTTGATAGGCCTCTTTACTTTATTTCGAAAACCGGTACGTTACCGTTACTGTGCTGGTCATCAACTTATTTAAGAGCTACGCTCTTGTCGGTGGAGTATTCGACAATCCAAACGCTGATGGTAACAAGTGAGAAAATATTTTCCCATACGTCGCCAACTCGCCAGTAGTGACAATCGGGACTTTATGAATGAATGAAATATACTTTATTTACACCAAAAGAAAATACAATGCACAATAGGAAACATAAACTGAATATGGTACAAATAAGGCGGTCTTATCGCTAAAAAGCGATTTCTTCCAGACAACCTTAGGGTAGAGGAAATATAACAAAGAACGGGTCGGTGTTATAAAAAACAAAATTATAGGTGAAAAGGAAGTGAATACAACAAATACATAAATACATACATATTACATATAATTAAAGGTACATAGATAGATAACATATAAATAATAATATATATCATACATGCTACAACAAAACATAAACATACCTACACGTACCGGATTAATTTAGATAGAAAAATAGAAGGGGGGAAAGGAAAAATCAGGAACAGAGGTCCAGGAAGTGTGCTTTGACTTTCGATTTAAAAACATCCACAGAAGGAGGATGTCTGATCGACTCTGGCAACAAGTTCCAAAGTCGACTTTATATTCCCATCTGTCGCCAGTTAGTGGTGATGACAGGTTTTTTTTTTATTTTTCGCCCGAGGCGACAACTGGGAATACACGAATTACCACTGTGCCACAAAGATGTAACATTATAAGAATTATTTATTACGACATTAACTACATGCACACCAATAGTCTCGGATTCACACTCGAATGAAAACAATGGAGACAAAAACGGCGACAAAAAGCAGCGAGGTCAAGTACACGTGGATGTTGGGACTGTTTACTTGGAGGTTGATTTTAAACACGCAGATTCACTGACACGTTATTAGTCCAACGCAAAGTTTTATAAGGTTTTTACAATCAACTGGTAAACTGAATTTGTAGTAGGTATACTTTTTCTACTCTTCATACTCTTCACGTCCCAAATACCGCAGTGTCTTAAAACGAAAGTCTTCGATCAGTGTGTGTTGCCAGTGATGACATATGGAACAGAGACGTGGTCGTTCACTCAAGGCCTCATAAAAAGGCTGAAAGACACCCAAAGGGCAATGGATAGGGCTATGCTCGGAGTTTCCCTGCGAGATCGAATCAGAAATGAAGAGATCCGCAGAAGAACCAGAGTAACTGACGTAGCCCAAAGAATCGCTAAATTAAAGTGGCAGTGGGCGGGGCATATTGCTCGCAGAACCGATGGCCGATGGGGCCGAAAAGTTCTTGAGTGGCGACCGCGTACCGGAAAGCGTAGCGTGGGCAGGCCCCGCACACGGTGGACCGACGACCTTGTGAAGGCGGCGGGATCCCGTTGGATGAGGGCAGCGCAGGACCGGTCGTTATGGCGATCCTTGGGGGAGACCTATGTCCAGCAGCAGTGGACGTCCATCGGCTGAGATGATGATGATGACTCTTCATACATGTTGGCGTGCTTGCGAATATCGAAAATGTTGACTATATTTTAAACAACAAGTTTCATTAGATAGATTAGAGACGGTACCTCTTCGGCTAGGCAAAAAATTATAATATTCAATTCAATTATTCTTTATTGCACACCAAAACAAAACATACATTTGAATAAAGATAAAGAATTACAAGTAGGTACAAATAAGGCGATTTTATCGCTAAAAGACCAATAATGAGTAAGAAAGGATAGTTTTCGTTTGATACTTGGAAAAATATTCTAAATTCGATATTCTGAAACAGCGTAGGATCACAACGTTTCGTTTTGATGAACGTAAAGTTCAAACTAAAATTAAAAACCGTCTCTGAATCTGGTCCTATAAGCCTGGGCCTTGGCCAAGCCAGAGTGGCGAAGAATGACCCTATCAGTATCACCATTGTGAATGATCTTAAAACTAGGACAATCTATAATATTAATATCAATTCTTCCACACTCGATCAAAGACTTACTTTAGATTGATAATACAGATCTATCTAAAACCAGACGGCTGCACGGACAGTACATTAATTATAATATTACGCTTACAATACGTCACAATATCGCCTAGCATTTGGCACAAAGACAAAAGACATTTGTTATGAGAAAGAAAATATTTAGGTACAATAGAACTGTGACGTGGCTTTAATTATCTTGTCTAGGGAATGATACTCTTGATTTGATTTTATGAGGGTTCCCTACATGTTTATAACCTCTTTAATTATAATTAGATGATGGTTATTTACGCAGACAATCTTTGTGTGAAATAGACTCACAGGGCATTAAAAAAAATCACGGCGTAATTTACATCAAAGATAATTATAATGTTTTCTAAAAATTTTGTACTATTCGTTTTACACAAAAGCGGCAAAAAAAATTTCTTAAGCCGATGGTAAATGACATTTTAAAAGAGAAACTGTTAACATTCTGCAGGAACACTATGTCCGATTATCCGGTTATCCTGGAATTCATATATTAATTCATGGTAACCCTTCTATACACTCCTATTGTTTTTAATAAGTACTAGAAAAATGTTAAGGTCCTCCACACACAGACGGAATTGCGGTCCGGAATCCTGATTCAGGATTCAGTGTTGTCATCTATGGTTACAAAAAATACTAGTCTTGCATAGAAAATGCCTAAAATAAAAATGTATGAAATGCCAATTATTAAAACATGGTATTTATTGTAACGAAACAGACAATTTCTATACATGATAATGTATTGTCGTGTGATGAGGTCATGACTTTACGATGATGATTTTTGTAAATTGTATTTCAATGTTATGCAACTATATCAAAAGACTGTCGATAGTTTTAACATTAGACATAATCTGCATACAAAATGGAATGAACCATTATCACAAAAGCAATTTTTGAGCGTAGGCGATTTCGCAACTATGCCGCAACGACGTCACAACTGCACTTTCACGATACGGTATCGCTCCCTCAACGCCTACACTCAAAAATAGCTTGTGTGATATAACTATAAATCTTTAAAAAATGCCACTTAAGACATAAAAAAATCACTAGATCTAGTGAAAAAGTCTCTGAAAGCGGCAACACTCCATCCGGAATCTAATTCCGATTCAGATTTATTCCGTATGTATGTGGCGGACGTAAGGGGGTTATAAGGTTGTAAGTAGTAATTAAAGAACCCTGTGGTTATACTAAATAGAATAGAAATAATTTATTTGCATGAACGAAATGAACACCTAAAGGATTTTATCCTTAACCACAAAATGTACATCACTGGACATGGGTATGGTAAGAAATTTTCCTTTATCGCCATGGATCGATTTAGATTGCGATCACAGATCTAAATGTTCAAATGTTTATGGGACATAGTCACAGATCACAAAAACTAAAGGGAGATGTGAAAAGGGAGCGGGGCCAGTGTCGCAGCAATATGCGCAAAAACGGAACACATTGCTCGCGACAGTAATGATTCAATATATTATGATATGAGGCTGAAAGCCAGTCGAGATATTATGTGTAAATAGTTTACATTGCTTGCGTAGTACTAAAGATTATTCGAACGTTGAGTTCTGATAGCGCAATGGATAATGAGCACATTAAAGCTAATAAAATACTTTCTATCGCGTGGTACTGGTGGTGATGCGACACTAGGTTTCGTACTCAGCGCGTTGGTTGGCATCTCTCTAGATCTCTATGGACATAGTCCCTGAAATAAATTTTTTTATTCTTATTCTTTATTCTTTATTATGCAAGTGAATGCTGTACCATTCCTTGAAAACCGCTTAGTCACCTCGTAGGTACAATATCCACGGGTCGTGATGATGTAGCTCCATCTTAGTCCAAAACCATACATCTAAACACATGCGAAATGAAAATCCCGCGGAATGTCCACGCGTCCGGGATCCGGGATCCGGCGGGACAGGGAACTCGGCGTGGCTTTGCTGAATAATTAATATGCGTTCGCCACTCATCAAACGATGTCTGCACTTCGCTACTTTTATTAGACAACCAGTAATTTTTTTTATGGTTTGTAAATAAATATAGTTACATTTGGTACCCAGGTAGGGTACCCACCGTGGTGGTCCAGTGGCGAGTAGCCTTGCCTGCCGTGCAGGAGGCGATGGTTCGATCCCCGTCCAGGCCGACTCATACCAATGAGTTTTTCGGAATTTACGTAAGATTTGTATCACCACTGGCTTTTCGGTGAAGGAAAACATCGTGAGGAAACCTGCATGCTTCAATTTCGAGACATGTATTGTACCTACTGTCCATTACAAGTGGCGACGGGCTCACTCCCCGTCACACTGGACAGAGTTTCGGTACTACTAGTGATACGTGGATGTTCTGAAGTTTCAGAATATCTCTGACTACCCCCTCGGGGAACATAGTCGTGAGCATATGCTTATGCTTATGCTGTAAAATACTGGCGCAATGCTCATGAGTCTCATCTCAAGACTATAATCTAACAAAATTCGCTGAAACTGTTTCAAGGAGATGTTCAGGTTCAGGAGTGCGATTTTTGAAACTCACACGCTGAACTCAGCAGTTGAAAATGTCAAAATTACTATGGAGATATGCATCTTTCTACTGCTGATTTGTATTTCAAAAATCCTACTCCAGGTGTGCAATTTTTGAAACTAAAATCAGTAGTAGAAAGATGCGTATCTCCATAGCAATTTTGACATTTTCAACTGCTGAACTCAGCGAATGAGATTCAAAAATCGCACTCCTGACCATTAAATTGAACAACTTTTACTATGGGAGCAAATCTGAAATTGCAAAACAAAAATTTCTGTTTCATCGCAAATTGCAATAAGGTTGGTAGGTATGGAACATTGAATAGTAGATTTTTGTTTTTGCAATTTCGGGTTTTGTTCAGTAAAAGTTGTTCAGTTTGAGACCGGGCAAACATGGTCCATGTTTGCGGATTTGAATGGCTATTCTAACTACCAGCACTTGACAAGTCTTGATACAACTGCCAGCTTCAAATAAAAGTTAGCAGTTATAGTAAAGCTTCTGTCCACCTCAGAACTAGTTTCTTTTTTTTTATCACACATTCCCACCGCTGTAACTCCTGTAAGCCAGGATCAACAGCAGCGACCATTCACAACACTGGACAATGAAGTCCAGCGAGCCCGGGGGATGACTCTAATCTATCTGATGACTCAGAACTAGTTTTGTGTATTGTTTCTAAAAACAACATGTCGCATTGCGTAAGTTTTCTTTTGTCGGTCATTTAAATGATTTTATTTGCACCTCCAAATAAAAACTTTATTATACTGCGACCGCAACGACCCGCAGCGAACCGCAGCCAGCCGCAGCGGCCCGCAGAAGGTTGCAGTGCCTACGTTCAACTTACAAAGTCCCTCACACCAAGCCATTTTGTTAATTATGCCATTGATAAAAGAACTACGTTAGAGTGTACTAAATATGAAATGTTTATCGTAGGAAGTCCCCCAAGCCATTTTGATCCTTATTGCATTGCAGCAAGAGCTAAATTAACTGACTCTTATGTGTATGTTGACAACGATTTTGAGCGAATTCGGACAAGGCCGGATTATACCGAAATCCGGAAAGATTATGTACGGTTACCGGATAGTTTGTTCAAAATTAGTTAGTTACATAAATAAACTTAAAGCCTTTTTAGGGAGGACCAAAAACTAAGTATCATTTCATACCGGAGGGCCTACTAGCATGATGCAGGCAACAACTTTATCCCGCAGCTTTTCTCTTGCTGTGTTACAAGCTAAGTGAAAGAGAAATAAGGCGCGACTTTGTTATGTCGCGCTGCCATACTAGATTTATTGTTTTTTTTTAGGGTTTATTCGAACACAATTCGTTCGTTTATTCGTCCGCACAAATTATATACCAGATTTTAAGTCAGATCATAAGCTATCAAACAAAAAAAGTTTCATCAAAATCGGTTCAGTAGTTTTTGCGTGATACTCGTTCAAACAAACAAACACACAAACAAACAGACAGACAAAAAATCCAAAAATTAGTGAAATGGAATCAGGGACACCTAAAAACCATATCGTAACTTTTTTTTTGTTAATATCTTCAATGTACAGACAAAGTTCCTGTTACAGTTTTATAATAGTATATAGATATAGATGAACGTCTCCCATAGTCATCTTGTAAGACTTTCATGAGAAAAATGTGTGTGATTTATTATTATCACACTACAGTACCAGAATAACTAATAATTTGTTTTTTAGGAACAAGATTTTATTCCATACTAACCTGCAATGCCTAGTGCCTATGCCTACTCGACTCAAATGTATGACACAGCGATACAAAATATTTTGCGATTTCAGACGAATTTTATTCCCGTGATAAAAGTTGTTCAGTTTGATGGTCTGAAGTCAGACCCACTCCTGTCAAAAGTGTTTAAAAACCTTAAACTTAATATTAGTACATAAGGTCTAACAAAATTAGGTGAAACTATTTTAAGGGGATGATCAAACCATCAAACTGAACAACTTTCTCTATGGTACTAATATTGAAATGGCGAAACAAATCTGCTGTCCGATACATTTAGGTCGAGTAGGTTTGTATGGAACAGCTGATTTTTTTTCGCGATTTCGATATTGGTCCCATAGAGAAAGTTTTTCAGTTTTATGGTCTGATCATCCCCTTTAAATTGTTTCATCTAATTTTGTTAGACCTTGTAATATTATATTAAGTTTATGTTAAAAACCTAGTAAGTATAGCTCAGCTCTGTGGGGCCATCTGGCGATTTCATATTCATATTCATTGATTGGTTGCTTTCATTTCCAGGAAAATGAACGTTATTGTTTTTTTAAATTTAGTTCAAAAAAAATTTAACAGATGACATGTTTATCGCTCCATAGAGACATTCGCGATATCCTGTCAAAATCATTTCAAGACTGTGCCTACCTTTTTTTAAAGGCCAAGGTATCGAGCCCATACACCCATGTCAGACATAAACAGTTTCATATTTTCGATTAAAATGATTCGTAAATAATGAAATATTCAATCAATAGATGCGTTGGCATCTTTTTGATCATCTTCTCCCTCTTTATTATTTTAAAGAAACACTTTTTTCAAATCTTGACCTTTATTCGCACAGACCGTAGCGCCATCTATCGTTCCCCTAGAAAACCAAAAGAAAAACGCTCATTGCGGGAAAAACACTCATTCTGGTAAAAAATCTCTTTTCTTACCTACTAGAACTTTTGTTAATTATTGTTTTAACCAAATTAATCTACCTAGAGGTCCGCCACATACATCCGGAATAAACCTTGAATCGGAATTAGATTCTGTATGGAGTGTTGCCGCTTTCAGAGACTTTTTCACTAGATCTAGTGATTTTTTGATGTCTTTGGTGGCATATTTTAAAGTGATTTTTGAGCGTAGGCGTTGATGGAACGATACAGTATCGTGACGGTACAGTTGCGACGTCGTTGCGGCATAGTTGCGAAATCGCCTACGCTCAAAAACCGCTTGTGTGATAATGGTTCACGCCATTTTGTATTCAGATTATGTCTAATGTTAAAACTATCGATGGTCTTTTGATATAGTTGCATTAATATTGGAATACAATTTACAAACCATCATCGTAACATTCGTAACGCCATGACCTCATCACATGGTAGTAATTATCATGTATAGAAATTGTTTATTTCGTATTAATATGTATCTAAAAATACAATTGTCATTAATTTGGCGTTTCATTCATTTTGATTTTAGACATTTTTTAAACTGCACTCTTAAGTAATTTTTGTAACTTTAGTTGACAACACTGAATCCTGAATCAGGATTCCGGATCGCAATTCCGTATGTATGTGGCGGACCTAAGTTTTTTCTCCGTGTAGAGTGACAGTAATGTCACAGCTGTTACGTTTTTAACTCCAAAGTAACAGTTACGGCGCGGTGGTATAAAGCAGTAACCCTGAATATTGCATGAAGCGTTGCGGATAGGTACCGAAGTTTAAGTTACCTACGTTATGTTATGGCGTTACTTTACGTTTAGCGACTTAGTTTTTGTTTGCAATTTAACGTTCTATTACGTGTTTATAATTGTTTGCGTAGAAAGTTATATCTCTGCCGAGTGCCTATCTATTCCTAAGGGATTGTGCGTCTAATGTGTAGGTAGGTATACAGGTGTAAGGAAAAGTATCTTTTAAACCACATACTCTACCCATCAAACTGAACAACTTTTACTATGGGAGCAAACCAATCGGAGCACAAAAAAAATTTGCTGTTGCTTACATTTGAGTCGAGTCGGCACGGCACGGCATCGGCACTGTAGTTTAGTGTGGAACATCAGATTTTTATGCACCGTTCGGTTTGCTCCCATAGTAAAAGTTGTCCAGTTTGATGGGTAGACTCTTAGTTTAAAAGGATGCTAATGATATCAATTTCACCTTTTAGAAATATTGATTTACAATAATTTATTCTATAAAATTAGAATAAAGAGAATATACAGGGTGGGGAAAAAAGGCCGTGGTTGGAGGGAAAGTACCCTTAATATTTATGATGGCAAATTTTACTGAAAGGAAACATTCCTTTATTTTCAAAAATAATTTAAACTGCATTTAAAGATTTTTGGAAAATCATCTGCTTGAGCCGGGAATCGAACCGGTGAAATGTAAAAAAAACATCCTGTATTTTATGATACCAACCGAAAGAGTCATTGATAAGGATCAATTTCTTTTAAACAACATAGTATCTTAAATTAAAGAAAAACCAAGAAAAAATGATTTTTCCATTGTTAAACTTACTCACTATCTAAAGAAAATACTTTAAAGTATGTATTCTACGACTGAATTCTCTCTGTTTTTTGTGGGGTCATGTAAAAAATCTTGTGTATAAAAGAAACTACAGGTCAGTAGAGGAATTAAAAACGGAAGTACAAAATATTATTTCAAATATTCACCATACTTCAATACAAAAGGCGACACGTAGCGAATTTATTCGAAGAATACGTCTGTGCATACGTGAAAATGGGTCTCATTTTGAGCAATTTATAAGTTAAGTAAAGAATTTTCTTTAGATAGTAAGTTTAACAATAAAAAAATCATTTTTTCTTGCTCTTTCTTTAATTTAAGATACTATGTTGTTTAAAAGAAATTGATCCTTATGAATGACTCTTTCGGTTGGTATCATAAAATACAGAATGTTTTTCTTTTCACGTTTCACCGGTTAGATTCCCGGCTCAAGCAGATGATTTTTCAAAAATCTTTAACTGCAGTATTAATTAAATTTGAAAATAAAGGAATGTAAAATTTGCTATAATAAATATTAGGGTACTTTCCCTCCAACCACGGCCTTTTTTTTCCACTCTGTAGAATAGAAAGATTGAATGTTGATGTTTTACACTGCTCATGGTAGAAAATTGTGTTTCGACTTCTACGTTTGGGTAAAGCAATTACATAAATTGTAATAATATCTTCAGTTTCTAAAAGTTACTTAGTTAATAAATTATTAATTAGTAAATTTATATTGGTCCGTGTGGTGTCGGCTAAGAATAGCACCATCCCATTTCCTCCCGTGGGTGTCGTAAAAAGCGACTAAGGGATCTACCGGAGGATGGGCAGCAGCATCCTCTGAGTAAACACATTCAATCCAACTGCGATCGCCAACCCGCCTGCCAAGCGTGGCGATTATGGCAAATCCCCCCGTTTTGGGGGAGGCCTATGTCCAGCAGTGGACGTCTATCGGCTGATATGATGATGATGATGATGATGAAATTTATATTTACCGTTAAATTAATTAACAAAAAAATGGCTACCATAAGTGGCTAAAACTTATAGCCACCGAATTTTTTTATGTAGCTGACATGTTCGAAAATGTTACTAGATCTTGCTGAGTAGTGGTTAAAGTGGCAACACTGCTACGGGTGCACTAACACCTAAACTAGTACGATCGGTAGCATAATAAGCTACAAATCCTTCCTTTTAGATCTAATTCCACATAAACCTAAAAAAATCTCCCACCAACAGCCTTGCTACCTTGACACAGACAGGTAATGAACCCGCACTCTCCGGCGCGCGGCCGTCGACCCCACTTCACGGTCGACCGGTCTTTGTGCTCTGCACGAGATATCCTTGCGGGCCATGTCAGCCTGGTACTTACAACTATTAACAATACTAACAAAAGCTGGCTTTTTGAGCTTTTATTTCATTATAGCGTTAACCCGCGACTTTGTCCGCACAAATTATGTACCTGATTTTAAGTCATCAGCTATCAAACAAATAAGTTTCATCAAAATCGGTTCAGTAGTTATTGTGTGTTGAAACAAATCCAAAAATTGCTGATATGGAATCAGGGACATCTAAAAACCATATCGTAACTTTTTTTGTTAATATCTTCAAGTTTTTATAATAGTACGAGCGTTAACCCGCGACTTCGTCCGCACAAATTATATACCAGATTTTAAGTCAGATCATAAGCTATCAAACAAAAAAAGTATAATCAAAATCGGTTCAGTAGTTTTTGCGTGATTCTCGTTCAAACAAACAAACACCCAAACAAACACACAAACAAACAGACAGACAAAAAATCCAAAAATTAGTGAAATGGAATCAGGGACACCTAAAAACCATATCGTACCTTTTTTTTTGTTAATATCTTCAATGTACAGACAAACGTTCTGCTACAGTTTTATAATAGTTTAGATAGATTTGGATGCTGGATCCTATAAAATAAGTAAAGATTTTTTTTATATGATCCTTGCAACACGCTCCATTATCCACAGGGTGAAATTGATAACATTAGCATCCTTTTAAACTAAGAGTGTGCTTGTTCTGGAGGTGAGGTGGCAACACTGATCCGTAGAATTCGATCTTATTATTAAGGAAATAACACAGAATTTATTATTGAAGAATTGGCTAAGGCCTTGTTACCGGATTATTATTGACAATGAGGGATTTACCAAAAGCAAAAAAAGTAAAAAAGTTAGTTCCTAATTTCTCGATAGATGGCGTTGACCAGAGAGGGGTCCAATGAGGGATTTTCCAGAAGAAAAAAAGTTAGTTCCTAATTTCTCAATAGATGGCGTTGACCAGAGAGGGGTCCAATAGGTATGGGCTACGTATCCGTTTTGAATATACGAACAATAAACGAGAAACAATAACAAACTACAACCTAACAGAAACAGAATTTCAATAAAAATAAACTGGAAATATTTAAATCGTACGTAAGATTCCGTGAATGAAAAGCAAAGCCATAGACGAAAAATTGGACCCTGGTTTGACAGTCTGGCGTGTCAATTATTACACCAACCGGATCGTCAATAACACCCAGATTGTTAATAACTTGTACTGTGTATTTTTATAATTAATATTAAGTCATATATTTGCTCATACCTATTGGACCCCTCTGGTCAACGCCATCTATTGAGAAATTAGGAACTAACTTTTTTTTTCTTCTGGAATATCCCTCATTATTCTACGACTGACTAGGCAGCATGGGCTATGTTCCCTTCGCCTTTCCATTTACTCATGGAAGAATCTACCAAAAAAAAAATGGAATCTACGTGCCAAGTAATCTCTAGTTCCAGCTCTTTGGGCTGTGCGTTGATATGTCAGTCAGTCAGTTTCTTCTTTTTAGAATCTCACGCCTGTCTCCCACTGGGGTAGTCAGAGACAACGGAACGCCACCTGCTACGATCCTGACAAACCTCTCTAGCTTCCTCCACATGCATGCTCTTTGGTTTCGGATGGATCTGGACCTTTTCAAGCACGTCGCCAATTTGATCCGTATATCGAAGGCGATGTGTCAGAACCTATCTTTAAAAACATGATTTTGCAAAGGGTGAAAAAAACATAATAATATTTTCTAAAAATTACTGACTTGAAAATCCTTTAAGCGCATTTGGGGCTAATGCATCTCACTAAATACCATACCTACACAGAATGGGGCTTGTAGATTCACCCACTTGCAGATGCTGCTGTAAAGCAGAGGAAACGCCCATACACCTCCTCTGCGAATGCGAAGTGCTAATTCAAAGCAGGAGTCGATATCTAGGTGGATACGTAGTAACACCTACTGACATTAGGGACCTCCCCTCCAAAAGCATAACACGGTTCATGAAGTCCGTGGGCCTAGGAAATGACCTTTAGGTCTAGGGTGACAGCTACAATAGATCTGTCCAGGTCGCAGTAGCTATTTGGTCATTGACCAAGCCCTTATAACCAAATAATAATAATCTCGCTAAATATTATATAAAAAAATCTAGAAAATCGAGTCGTTGTGCATTAAAATACTGAAAAACGCCAAAATTTAAGTTAGGAGGTCGTGACACCTTCATCGTCGATATTTACGTCTAGTCCCCATCCAACATTTCCACTTACGCTTACCTAATAGATGGTGAAATTGATATCATTAGTATCCTTTTAAACTAAGAATCTACCCATCAAACTAAACAACTTTAACTATATGAGCAAGCCGATCGGAGCAAAAAAAAAATCTGCTGTTGCATACATTTGAGTCGCCAACTTCCGCGTCGAGATTGCAGGGTAGTAAGTGTGCTGTTCCATAGAACAGCTGGTTTTTTATTTCCTTCGATCGGTTTGCTCCCATAGTAAAAGTTGTTCAGTTTGATGGGTAGACTCTTAGTTTAAAAGGATGCTAATGATATCAATTTCACCCTGTATATTGCTCCCATAGTGAAAGTTGTTCAGTTTGATGGGTAGACTCTTAGATTAAAAGGATGCTAATGATATCAATTTCACCCTGTATATTGCTCCCATAGTGAAAGTTGTTCAGTTTGATGGGTAGACTCTTAGTTTAAAAGGATGCTAATGATATCAATTTCACCCTGTATATTGCTCCCATAGTGAAAGTTGTTCAGTTTGATGGGTAGACTCTTAGTTTAAAAGGATGCTAATGATATCAATTTCACCCTGTATATTGCTCCCATAGTGAAAGTTGTTCAGTTTGATGGGTAGACTCTTAGTTTAAAAGGATGCTAATGATATCAATTTCACCCTGTATATTGCTCCCATAGTGAAAGTGGTTCAGTTTGATGGGTAGACTCTTAGTTTAAAAGGATGCTAATGATATCAATTTCACCCTGTATATTGCTCCCATAGTGAAAGTGGTTCAGTTTGATGGGTAGACTCTTAGTTTAAAAGGATGCTAATGATATCAATTTCACCCTGTAGATTGCCCTCGTCAATCTGCTCTCATACATTCATTCCATATGACCAAATCTAAACATACCTTTCTCTTCGTATACATCCTTTTTCAGACCTCTAGCAACTAAACAGAAATCCATCAACAAAAGTCTAAAAAATCCAACGCTATTTCCACCATACAATACAAAATGTCAAACACGCCAGTTCACTGACCCCTCCATACAATCCGCACATACATACATACACACATACATTATAATAAAGAGAGGTCACGGCTGTATGCATGACAATGACATTTACCAGACGGTAATGTCGACAAAACAAAAAAAACATAAATCTGACATGCACAGCCTACAAAGCTAATTAACTTTATCACCTCTATTTGTTTGGGAATAAGGTTCAAAACTGTTCTGCCGTCGAGTCGATGAAATTTCATGTTATACAGGGTGTTACGTTAAATTTTTGTGTAAACTTTACATAGGTAGGTACTTTAGTATGTAACGCATTCAAGTTACGCACATACTTTAGTAAATCGCGAAAAAGTCTGCTGCTCCATTTTCTATGGAACAGCTATTTTTTCGCATTTTCAAAGTTAGCGCCATAATATTGAGCGTAACTTTAATACATACTTAAGTATGTAAAGCATTTGACTTGACAAACTGTATAATATAAAATTCCATAGACTCGACTTCTTCAGTTTTGAACTCTCAAACGGCGAAGGAAAACATCGTGAGGAAACCTGCATACACTGAAGAAGAAATTCTGATGTGTATGTGAAGTCTACCAATCCGCATTGGGCACGCGTGGTGGACTGACGCCCGTCTCCCTGAGGGTAGGCCTGTGCCCTGCAGTGGGACGTATATAGGCTCATGAAGGTCCAGGTTCGAATCCGCACGGACGACATGCTATGTACTAACGAGTTTTCTAACTTATATACGTAATACCAGAAACCTGCTTGCTTCAATATCGAGACGTGTAATGTACCCACTGTCCATTACAAGTGGCGACGCGACGGGCTCACTGAACAGAGCTTGAAATGTGAATTCATAGATTCTGACTACACAGAAAGCCAATGAGGCCGTGACTTTTTGCGAATTATTTTACAATTAAAACTTTCACAAAAAAAAGTGTAAGAACAAAAACCTAAAAATCGAAACTCGCAATCGAAACCCGCAATATTCAATCAAGTCAACAATAGACACAAACTGACTGACCGACAAATAGACAACACTGTAATATTGTACAGTGTCGTGGACGTATCACACGACCGATGAAAAACGCGGCGGGAACGCGGCGGAAATAAAACGGTTTTCTCCAGAATGTGCCTTTTCACGTGAACTAGTGTAAATGAATGAATGATAATAATTATAGTCTGCAAAAGATAGGGACAATTTTAAGATGTCTTATTAAGGGCCTATGTCGAAAAATAATTGAAGCGAAATTGGCGTGTGATAGCTTATATTACTGCCTGATGCGAGAGAAAGAGATGGGGCGGCGCGCGCGAATGAAAGCGTGAAACAAACTTTATTTAATTGTGATTGTACTACTAATGTAAGTTCAATTCTGCTCTTATCAAAATTTGTAAAATATCAATCTCTTTTTTTAAATCAAGTCTCGTGTTTCTATTATTCACCGTTTAGCAGTTCCAAGCGTTTATAAATAAAAACGGAGGCTACTTTGGCTTGTTTTTCTATCGAGAAAATGTGTCTTAATTGTGTTTTGGCTCTAATCAAAACTTCAATTATATGTTCAATTTACACATATCCGCAAATCATACTCCTACTGTTAGTACTTCATGATATATAAGGTCTCACAAAATTAGGTGAAACTATTTTAAGGGGATGATCAGACCATCAAACTGAACAACTTTCTCTATGGGACCAATATTGAAATCGCGAAAAAAAAATCCGCTGTCCCATACATTTAGGTCGAGTAGGTTGTATGGAACAGCTGATTTTTTTTTCGCGATTTCAATATTGGTCCCATAGAGAAAGTTGTTCAGTTTGATGGTCTGATCATCCCCTTAAAATAGTTTCACCTAATTTTGTTAGACCTTATATATGACGCTGTGAAGAATCCAATTTTTTTCACATAGCCTCTTAATAATCTCCTATTGGGATGGGCTTAATATGACAAGCTTAATATAGTTAGCGTTAGCCGTGAGATGTCTTTGGAATCGCCACACAACATGCCAAAACCACATCAGACATCATCAACATCTTTCAACATTTTTGGGCTAGAGTCATTGCATTTGACCTTCTTTTGACCTCACTTCCAATCGTAGCGGTCTCTCATTCCAAGAGATTTAGAAGGGTATGGTCGAGAGAGTTTACTACACACATTTTATACATTTCAAAACAATCTGCGTACTTGACTGCTTTTATAATTTAAAAGCAGTCGCTGTAGTTGAAATCTGAAATAAATAAATGTCATACTAACCGCCTGGCCAGGACGAACGGCGGTGCGAATCGCGATTTTAAATTACACAGAGCGTTGTGTCCTGCTATTACGCAAGCACGCAGCGGCGCGTAGGCAGTGTACGAGTATTCTAAAATCGCAATGAGGAGCTTTCTGACAGCTAGTTAAACTTAGTTCAATATAACGGCTATAGATGGCGTTGACCAGAGAGGGGTCCGAAGACTTCTCGTCTTCGTCTTTAGGCTAAAAAGTAAACAAAATTGCATGTGTCTGAGTCAGACGTATCCGTTGACGAAATATATGTTCATATTTTGCTGTTTACTTAAAGACACAAATTCTTACTATTTTATTTGTATTTTATTATCTGCAAGGTCGCTCGCCCCTGTCTCGTCAACGCCATCTATCGAGCCATCAGGAACAACTTTTTTTTTTAATGTCTTTCGGAAACTCCCTCATTCGCACCGCAGTTCGCCCTTTCCCGTAACCAGGCGGTAACCGTGCTGTCGCGTTGCAACCGCGGCGCTAAATTCTCTCGTGTGAAACAGCTCTTACGAGACGTCTAAAAATTCGTGATATAAAAATCGTTGCGTTTTCAAACATCACTGTAAAAGCTATTAGATCAGCATACTTTCTATTTCTTGTGGAGTCGACGGGACGGCGCGAGCGCAGGTAAACGCGTGACCAATCGTCACAGTCCGATGGCTCAACCGATAACTGCCAGGCGCGAGTCTGATATTGGTTATGATAAGAAGTAAATTGAAAACTGTATTTTTAGTTCAGACATTTTTAGAGAGCGTCGGTGGCGCGTTGCAGAGAGGTATGGACACCCAATTATGGGGGTCCGGGTTCAAATCCGCACGAACAACATGCCATGTACCAATGAGTTTTTCTAACTTATGTACGTAATACCGACTGCTCTCAAACTGTGAAGGAAAACATCGTGAAGAAACCTGTATACACTGAAGAAGAAATTCTGATGTGTATGTGAAGCAGGCGGAGGACAGTCGCCTTTTGGTGGCTTTTTCCGATTCAGTTTGCATAGAATGTGCTGCCATCTATTAAATATTTCGCAGAACTATGAAAAACAAAGATTTTATTGTCTATGTCAATGTCAAATTGACAAAATCACAAAATGGCTACCTATCTTGCGTAATGTACGGGTTGTTTGTAGTTTTCGTTCAATTTCGTGCCGATTCAGTGATGTTCTGGAGTTTCTGTTGTTCTCTTACCAATGTTTAGATTACAGGAATAGTAAGGATACTGGAATTTCACTCGATCGGTGCGGGATTGAACGAAAACTAGCATTAACAACAATAATATCCATTGGTATGAGTAGATATAAGTAGGTATGTATAGTATAGGTTGAATTATTGTCGATGAAACATAGATGGCGCTAGCTAGCCTTCAATTTGACATAAAGTGGATGCATAATGTTGCCACGAGTGGGTTCTCTTTTCTAATATACTTATATTACTCTTTGATGTGAAGTCTACCAACCCGCCTTGGGCACGCGTGGTGGACTAATGCCCATACACCCTCCCTGAGGGTAGTCCTGTGCCCTGCCGTGGGACGTTTATAGGCTGATGATGATGATGATTTTTAGTTGGGCTATTGTGTTCTGTAGTTTGTTCGACCGTTTAACTGATCTGTCGTGCTCTACTAATATAAGAAATACGAAAGTCTGTCTGCGTGTATGTTTGGTTCCTTTTCACGACTGCTAAACCGATTTTGATGAAATTTTACAGGGAGATAGCTTGCATCCTGAAGCATAGATTAATAATAAGTTATTAAGCCTGAAGACGAACGAACATGTATAAAAATTCCGCTTAGACAAAGTCTTGGGTGAACGCATAATTATTATCGTAAATTATACAAGGTGTAAACATTTAATCTATCTATCTTTCTATCTATAACGTCACGCCTCTTTCCCAGTGGGGTAGGCAGAGACCAGGGCGCGCCACTTACTACGATCCTTACATACCTACTTCTTTTGCCTCATGCACATCCATACATCTCTTCATACATGCCCGTCGGTTTCGAGTAATCCGCACCTCCCCTTTTTGTAGGACGCAACTGATTTGATCAGCATACGTTCTACGACGGCGCCCTCTGCCGACGCTTTCACTCACATTAGCAACATATATCTCTTTCGTACATCTGCTATCACTCATCCTCTCCACATGACCTAACCAACGAAGCATACCTTTCTCTATTCTTGTCACTACATCTTCTTTTAATTTACATCTATCTCTTATTACACAATTTCTCACTCTATCTTTCAGCGTCACACCACACATACTTCGCAAAGAACGCATTTCAACAGCATTAATTTTACTAGCATGCGTTACATATACCTGATTCAGACCATCAACCTGAACGACATAAATTACTATTGGATCAACACTTCTTTCTTTCTTATCGTGTGGGCAGAGCCCTGGTGTCAGAGTTTTTTCAGACCGCCGTTTTTCAGAACACTGAAATCGCGATAAATAAGTTGTTTCATAAAAATTGTCAATACGTACCTAATCAACCAAAATGTATGAAACAGCAGATTTTTTTTTGCCTTTTCAATGTTGGGTCCATAGTGAAAGTTGTTCAGTTTGTTGGTCTGAAGCACCCTTTATACAGGGTGAAATTGATATCATTAGCATCCTTTTAAACTAAGAGTCTATCAATCAAACTGAACAACTTTTACTTTGGGAGCAAACCACAGATCACAAAAAACTAAAGGGAAATGTAAAAAGGGGGCGGGGCCAGTGTCGCAGCAATATGCGCAAAAACGGAACACATTGCTCGCGACGGTAAGGATTCGATATGTTATGAGGCTGAAAGCCAGTCGAGATATTATGTGTAAATGGTTTACAATGCTTGCGTAGTACTAAAGATTATTCGAACGTTGAGTTCTGATACCGCAATGGATAATGAGCACATTCAAGCTAACAAAACACTTTCTATCGCGTGGTACTGGAGGTGATGCGACATTAGGTTTCGTACTCAGCGCGTTGTTTGGCATCTCTCTTGATCTCTATGGAGCAAAACGATAGGAGCAAAAAAAAAATCTGCTGTTGCATACATTTAAGTCGCGAACTTGCGCGTCGCGATTGCAGTTTGGTATGGAACAGCTGACTTTTTATTTGCTCCGATCTGTTTGCTCCCAAAGTAAGAGTTGTTCAGTTTGGGTAGATTCTTAGTTTAAAAGGATGCTAATGATATCAATTTCACCCTGTAGTATGTAATGCATGTAAGTTTACATCATCTATAAGGTCTAACAAAATTAGCTGAAACTATTTTAAGGGGATGTACAGACCATCAAACTGAACCACTTTCTCTATGGGACTAATATCATAGCAAAAGAAAAAATCTGCTAATCCATACGAATCTGCAAACATAACTCGCCTCAAATGTATGGGACAGCGGATTTTTTTTCGCGATTTCAATATTGGTGACATAGAGAAAGTTGTTCAGTTTGATGGTCTGGTCATCCCCTTAAAGTAGTTTCAGCTAATTTTGTTAGACCTTATATAATCAAAGTTCTAACTTTTCAAGTGCAATGGCTATACATAATCATACCCCACGATGTAAGTCAAGTCGGTTAATTATAAATACGTTACCGTTATCGTTGTGACTATTAAATAAATAACTAGACTATGAAAAACAACAATTAGCTAGTTATAATGTAGGGGCTTAGAATCATTCATTACTATGGGGCATAGCATTGGTAGGCCCTACGCTGTTTGTATGCTATGTACTTCTTCTTCGGGTTCCTCTCCATTACTTGAGGTTGGCAGTCAGCTCTGCATATCCCTGTCTATCTCTCGCCAAACGAAACAGCTCCGCAACATACCTCGGGTGCATGTGTTATGGAGCCCCCGTTTGGGCAGATAGGTCGGCTATTGGCGCTGCGCGCCGTAAGTTACTTCAAAGTCAACGTTTAGCCTTGATTTTCCTGTGTAAAGCGTATAGAACGGTCAGCACCGAAGCACTCCCCGTCCTAGCGGGGGTGGTTCCCGTAGACTTGGAAATACAACGCCGCGCGGCCAATTACTTTCGTTCAAGAAAAGTTAGTCATAACTTCTTAAAACCTCGCGACCGAAATAGAATTAGTAAATTATTTAACTTTGATTGCAACATCTTTGATGAACTTTTATTAGACTGGGAACTACGGTGGCAAGGGTCTACAAAGGGTCGACATCTATACCAATTTTTTCCATCTGTTCGCGATCGTCTTGACAAAGCGTGGCTAGAGGTGGATCACTGCGTAGCCCAATTTCTTACTGGACATGGTAACTTTAAGGGAAAGCTATTTTATTTTAAATTGGTTGCGTCACCTTTATGTGAATGTTCTGTTGACAGTAACGAGTTCGAACAGACCGCTCATCATATTCTTTGGGAGTGTGAGCTCTGGTACGCCGAGCGCCAGACCATGCTTGACTCAATAAAATCGTTTTCTGGTGTCCCTTACTACATGTGTTTTGTTGCGACTAGGGATAACTTCCGTGCGTTCAGATGTTTTTGCCATACTTATTACTGGAAGCAAAATAGGTCATAGTTTCAGTACAATGTTAGGTTCCTATTGTTTTATTTTGTATTTTTGGTGCTTTTGCGGTCGTGTCTTCAACACTGCCATAAATGATCTCTTGAATTGGCTCTCTAATAGCCATGTTTTTTCCTTCTTATTGCTGTCTCCCGTTTGCAATGGAGGGAAGTCGGATATTTCGTTTTCCTACTCCTCCTATCTTCTTTGATTAATTCATTGCGGGTTTCAAGACAGATTAGAGTCATCCCCCGGGCTCGCTGGACTTCATTGTCCAGTGTTGTGAATGGTCGCCGCTGTTGATCCTGGCTTACAGGAGTTACAGCGGTGGGAATGTGTGGTGGGCCTATGCCCGATTTTCTAAAAAAAAAAAGAAACAGCTCTTCGACGCTGGCGATGCCTGTCCACTCTTTAAGGTTCGCGAGCCATGACATTCGTGGCCTACCGACGCTTCTTGTGCCCTCCACTTTGCCCATTATTATAGTCTGGAGCAGTTGGTATCGCTCATTCCTCAATATATGACCAAGGTAGACGACTTTCCTCCTTTTAACGGTTTGCAACGGCTCCCGGGACTTCCTGACACGTCGTAGAACCTCCACATTGGTGACTCGTTGAACCCAGCTAATTCGCAGCATTCTTCGGTAGAACAACATTTCTATAGCCTCTAGTTTCTGGCGAGTAGCTTCCTTAATGGTCCATGCCTCGCAACCAGGGCTGCCAGTGGATTTTTTATAATGTTTCAACCATATCCGCGAAATCCAATCCAATCAAATTAAAAATGAATTTTTATCATTTATCGAATACTTAGATTTTTTTTATTCAAAAAAAGGTCAAAAAGGTTTTCGCCGACTTTTTTTAAATCTATTATTGGTTCAACTTAAGTAATACAACATTCAAGGTTCAGAGACTTGTTTTAAGCGTAAGCTTGGTCTAAGTAAGGTCGAAAATATATGTATCTATGATTGTGACTGAGTAGCGGCTTTTAGGTCTTTGCTTGTTATTTAGTTTAATGCTTGTTTTGTATCCAATTATACATGAGTGTACAGGATACATATAGGATACAATCTACACCCAATTATACAGTTTTTGTATCCGATTATACAATCTAGCAGCCCTGCTCGCAACCGTATAGAACTATTGGCCAGATGTAACACTGGAGCATTCTTACTCGGAGTCGTATATCCAGTTTTCGATTATTTAGGACCTTTTCATTTTTGTAAACGACGCGTGGGCTATTTCGATCCGGGTTTTAATCTCGTCGTCTGATTCCTTGTAACGAGAAACTCGCTCTATGGATATTGTAGGATTCAAGCCACTATTTACTTTACGCTATTTACTTACTCGTAAATAAAACTCAATCCCATATCATAAGCATATGCTCACGACTTTATTCCCCGAGGGGGTAGTCAGAGATATTCTGAAACTTGAGAACATCCACGTTTCACTAGTACCGAAACTCTGTCCAGTGTGACGGGGAGTGAGCCCGTCGCCACTTGTAATGGACAGTGGGTACAATACATGCCTCGAAATTGAAGCATGCAGGTTTCCTCACGATGTTTTCATTCACCGAAAAAGCCAGTGGTGTTACAAATCGTACATAAATTCCGAAAAACTCATTGGTACGAGTCGGCCTGCCTAGCTAGCATGCCACCCACGACAAAGCGTTTAAACGAGAAAAACGTCATGCGCGCTCTTTCTGGCCTACGTAAAATAATAAAGATGGAGGCACATCTCGATTTTTGTCGTTTTCTCGGGGGTGGCGTGCTAGCTAGGCAGGACGGGGATCGAACCATCGCCTCCTGCACGGCAGGCAAGGTTACTCGCCACTGGACCACCACGGGTCTTCCCGAACTCAATCCCGCACAAATAAATTGGTCCTTCGAGTCGGATAGCCAGCAGGAGAGCAATCGCGCTAAATCAAAACATCAAAGTTCGATCCTTATCCAATTTCAGTTCTAATCACATTGAAATTCAATTACTATTCAACTGTAACTCCGTACATCGTTAAACTTGACTTATTTACTATGTGATTGACTTGCCTTTAGACGTGCCATACATATACGGAATTCCGAACCAATAGGCCTAGCATGCCACCCCCGAGAAAACTTTTTTTGACTATTTATTATAAGGACTAGCCTTGCGGTAGCATTTCCCCTCTGCCTCGGTATAAGATCAAATCAAATCAAAAAATCATGTGCATTTACATTCAATTTTATACCTTATCAGTAAACGAGACAACGAGACAGCATTGCGAAACAATAATTTCGAACTTAGAACGTTTGGGGTTCACACGAGACTAGTTTTCATGATTTTTAACGTTCAAAATTAGAATCTAAAGTTATGGGAATAAAATCCAAAGTTGCGGATTTCGTGTTACTTCGCATGTTTGTTCGTAGAATTACATGCGTAACTAGTCCCTATATAAGTAGTCAAAGCGAGAAAACGATAAAAATCGAGATGTGCTTCATCTTTATTATTTTCCGTACGCCATAAAGAGCGCGCATGACGTTTTTCTCGTTTAAACGCTTCGTCGTGGGTGGCATGCTAGCCGTGCTGGGGTGGTGTGTCCCACTGCTCACTCCTTGTCACCCTTAAGAGGCTATGTGAAAAAAGTTGGATTTTTCAAAGCGTCATATATCATGAAGTACTAACAGTAGGAGTATGATTAGCAGATATGTGTAAATTGAACATATAATTGAAGTTTTGATTAGAGCCAAAACACAATTAAGACACATTTTCTCGATAGAAAAACAAGCCAAAGTAGCCTCCGTCTTTATCGATAAACGCTTCGAACTGCTAAACGGTGAATAATAGAAACACGAGACTTAAAAAAAAAGAGATTTATAAGGTCTAACAAAATTAGGTGAAACTATTTTAAGGGGATGATCAGACCATCAAACTGAACAACTTTCTCTATGGGACCAATATTGAAATCGCGAAAAAAAATCAGCTGTCCCATACATTTAGGTCGAGTAGGTTTGTATGGAACAGCTGATTTTTTTTTCGCGACTCCGATGTTGGTCCCATAGAGAAAGTTGTTCAGTTTGATGGTCTGATCATCCCCTTAAAATAGTTTCACCTAATTATGTTAGACTTTATATATTTTACAAATTTTGATAAGAGCAGAAGAGCAGAACTTACATAAATCTAGCCGTGCAGGATAAAACCCATACGATATCGCAATCCTGATTCGGAATTCCGGATCGGAAAGTGCTGCCCCCCCCCCCCCCCCCCTCCCCCCTCGCTACGCTACTGATGGGCCCTGTAGACATAGGTAATCAAAATAATATAAATTCGTTCGCACATTGCCTCTTGACCTCGGAGGGACCGGAGGGCCTGAAGCGTTGATTGGTTTCTGGAGAGCTCTGCGTGTTTATATCTATAAGTATATAATAATACTAGAGTTAACCCGCGACTTTGTCCGCACAAATTATTTATACCAGATTTTAAGTCAGATAGATTAGCTATCAAACAAAAAAAAGTTTCATCAAAATCGGTTCAGTAGTTTTTCGAGATGCTCGTTCAAACAAACACACAAACAAACAGACAGACAAAAAATCAAAAAATTGGTGAAATGGAATCAGGGACACCTAAAAACCATATCGTAACTTTTTTTTTGTTAATATCTTCAATGTACAGACAAACTTCCTGTTACAGTTTTATAATAGTACGAGCGTTAACCCGCGACTTCGTCCGCACAAATTATATACCAGATTTTAAGTCAGATCATAAGCTATCAAACAAAAAAAGTTTCATCAAAATCGGTTCAGTAGTTTTTCGAGATGCTCGTTCAAACAAACAAACACACAAACAAACAGACAGACAAAAAATCAAAAAATTAGTGAAATGGAATCAGGGACACCTAAAAACCATATCGTAACTTTTTTTTTTTGTTAATATCTTCAATGTAGACACACTTCTGTTACAGTTTTATAATAGTATAGATAGATAGATGTTCCTCCTCCGATAGGACTAAAAATGACTTATCAACAGGGTGAAATTGATTTCATTAGCATCCTTTTAAACTAAGAGTCTACCCATCGAACTGAACAACTTTCACTATGGGAGAAAACCAATCAGAGCAAAAAAATAATCAGCTGTTCCTAAAAAATACTAAACTGCAATACCTACTCGACTCAAATGTATGCAACAGCTGATTTTTTTTTGCTCCGATCTGTTTGCTCCCATAGTAAAAGTTGTTCAGTTCGATGGGTAGACTCTCCTAAACTATTATAAAACTGTAGCAGAAAGTTTGTCTGTACATTGAAGATATTAAAAAAAAAAAAGTTACGATATGGTTTTTAGGTGTCCCTGATTCCATTTTACCAATTTTTTTATTTTTTGTCTGTCTGTTTGTTTGTGTGTTTGTTTGTTTGAACGAGTATCACGCAAAAACTACTGAACCTATTTTGATGAAACTTTTTTTTTTTATAGCTAATGATCTGACTTAAAATCTGGTATATAATTTGTGCGGACAAAGTCGCGGGTTAATGCTCGTAGTTTATAAGGATGCTAATGCTATCAATTTCACCTTGTATAAGTAGTCGATGTTCACTAGTGATGATTTTACACAGATTTCTAACAGCACTGCTCAGCTCTCTCCTTACACTTTTTAATCTAACCGTATCCACCCCTTACAAGACAACCCCTAAATCTAACACCCTCGCCCCCGACGACATGAACTAATCTAGTACTGCGTCGTCAGGGGTAGTTCAGGTTAAGGTTATACGTTACGTTCTTTTAATTAATTAAACCGGAACGTATGTCGATAGTTAGGAAATAGTAGATCATGCGGTCGATGATCTTGAAAGCTTATTTGACATATTTATCACTAGCTATGGAGGTGTTACTTGGGAATGTTCCTCCATTGAAAAGGGAAGATCTTCCACCAGGCTATGTGTGAAGCCTGGGGACCGGCCGTGGTCCAACAGTTCTTAGTTGGACCTTGTATAATGTATATGTATCGAAACTCCGTGATAATTTCTCTTGCGCGATGTATGTCTTGCATTCGATAGTGAACCTTATTTGTAGTAGGTTACGAGTTACGTATTCACGGTGAACGTTGTCTATGTATGGAGCATATTTCCGAGAGCGAAGGTATCGCCATCTGTTGGCAACTTTGCTATAACTTGTGGGTTACGTTGCGTTAACGCGCGACTTCGTCCGCACAAATTATATACCAGTCATTTTACGGAGTTTTGTTTGGAGGGGTAGGGAGTAATTATGAATTGGACTTTTAAACTGTAACCGGCACCATTTAGTGACAAAATATGAAAACATATTTAAAAAAATCGCTACTCAACATAGAAATCAAAACTGTATCTCCCAGAAGGCTTTTAAATTAATAATATTAATACCAATGCACCCATTTGAATTAGATTTAACAATATAAATTATTTTTGAGCATTAAAATAGGCATTGATATTTAAAAAATGAGATATTTAATACTAATGCATTTTTCAAAGCCTTGTAAGTAGAAAAAAAATATGAATACAATATCGGCACACACATTTTTTTTTGTATTGGTAAATTGGTATTGGTTGAGCAGGCTCATTTTCCGCAACTCGACGACTTAGACACCCCAGCTCCTCCAGCAAGCCCACCAGCTTGTTAATGTTGCCGAAGACTTCTGACGGCCCTAGTGATATGTCACTTTGTGCGTTTTTCCCCAGTTGGTTTTCAACAAACATTGCAGGCTGAATCACCTGATTGTCTGAAAAGAAAAATGATTCCGTGCTTCGGATGGCACGTTATGCCGTTGGTCCCGGCTACTATCTCTGGTGGTAGTTGTCGTTACATAAAAACCACGTCAGACGCCGTAAGGCGGTCTGAAAAAACTCTGACACCAGGGCTCTGCCCACACGATAAGAAGAAGAGACGGCACAAACATATGAAAGAATCGGAATTCGAACCTAGAACTCTGGTTTGAACGGCAGCCCGCCGTGGTAACCATTACACCAACCGGATCTGGTGTTTATAGTCAGCGAATGCTAAAGCCTATAGCTTTGCTAGGAATTGCCGTAGGTCGGAATCGAACCAGTATAACCGGTCCGCTGCCCTAACCCTTTCTCTACAATACTGGTTTACTATACTTGACATTGTTCCCGATCGTGGCGAAGCTTCGTTATTGTAAACTATCACTGTTAAGAGGAAGCATCGGTGGCGCGTTGTGGAGAGGTATCGACACCCAATTATGGGGGTCCGGGTTCAAATCCGCACAGACAACATGCCATGTACCAATTAGTTTTTCTAACTTATGTACGTAATACCGACTGCTCTCAAACGGTGAAGGAAAACATCGTGAGGAAACCTGCATACGCTGAAGAAGAAATTCTGATGTGTATGTGAAGTCTACCGCACCGCATTGTGCACGCGTGGTGGACTAATGCCCATACACCCTCCCTGAGGGTAGTCCTGTGCCCAGCAGTGGGACGTTTATAGGCTGATGATGATGACGATGATGACTGTTAAGAGGATATTCCTTGTAAAGCCCTCCATACAAAACAAAGATTATCTCGGGGGCCTCCGTACTTCGGAAGGTACGTTCTTCTTCTTCTTATCGTATGGGCAGAGCCCTGGTGTCAGAGTTTTTTCAGACCGCCTTACGGCCTCTGACGTGGTTTTTATGTAACGACTACTACCACCAGAGATAGTAGCCGGGACCAACGGCTTAACGTGCCATCCGAAGCACGGAATCATTTTTCTTTTCGGCCTGCAATGTTCTAACCAACTGAGGAAAAACGCACAAAGAAACATTTCACTAGGTGTCAATCGAACCCACGACCTCCGTGTCGAGAGCCAATGCTCTTAACCATTAGATCAAGGAGGCGGTTACGGAAGGTACGTTAACAATTTGGTTTAGTTTATGATGACATTGTTTACTTTAACGTCATTGTTTGAAAACCTTTAATTTGAGACCGGATCCGGAAGTAGGACGGTTATTAAAACTCTCTGACCCGAAAGTGCTAGTGAAACAAATTGAACATTGCTCTTTGTTAAAAGAGAGGTGAGCAGTAAGCTGGGTTCACAGACCAGGTTACAATCAGATCCAATATCATCATCATCAACAGCCTATATAAAGTCTAAAAAAAAATCTGCTGTCCCATACATTTGAGTCGAGTTGTGTTTGCAGTTTTGTATGGGCCAGAAAATTTTTTTTTCGCGATTTCGATTTTGGTCCCGTAGAGAAAGTTGTTCAGTTTGATGGTCTGAGCATACCCTTAAAATAGGTTCAGCTAATTTTGTTAGACCTTGTACATGGTGAAATTGATATCATTAACATCCTTTTAAACTAATAGTCCACTTATCAAACTGAACATCTTTTACTATGGGAGCAAATATCAGCTGTTCCATACTAAACTACAATTTCTACTCGACTCAAATGTATGCAACAGCAGTTTTTTTTGCTCCGATCGGTTTGCTCCCATCGTTAAAGTTGTTCAGTTTGATGGGTAGACTCTTGGTTTAAAAGGATGCTAATGATATTAATTTCAACCTGTATACGTTTCACTGCAGGGCTCAGGGAGGGTGTATGGGCATTAGTCCACCACGCGTGCACAATGCGGTGCGGTAGACTTCACATACCTACGCATCTGAATTTCTTCTTCAGCGTACATATGCAGGTTTTCTCATGATTTTTTTTCTATAAGGTCTAACAAAATTAGCTGAAACTGTTTTAAGGGGATGATCAGACCATCAAACTGAACAACTTTCTCTATGGGACCAATATCGAAATCGCGAAAAAAAAGTTCTGTACAAACGTACTCGACCTAAATGTATGGGACAGCTGATTTTTTTTTCGCGATTTCGATATTGGTCCCATAGAGAAAGTTGTTCAGTTTGATGGTCTGATCATCCCCTTAAAATAGTTTCAGCTAATTTTGTTAGACCTTATATACCTACATGATACCTACAGAAAATCCAAGATACAGAGGATGTTAACTAAAATGCGTTACATATCTTAGGGGATGCTTCAGACTTCAGACCATCAAACTGAACAACTTTCACAATGGGATGCAGATGGGACCAACGAAGAAAACGCAATTTTTTTTTATTGTTTTATGCAAAACGTCAATCAATCAATCAATAAATTATGATGTAGCAGTACGATTGAAACATCGTGAGGTCGTTGTATGAAGTGCCAGGTGTGTGACACTGCATAAAAAACCCTAAGTAATAGCTTTGCACGACACCCGAACGAAATAAGGTGGTCACACAACAAGAAAGTAACCACAAAATGGACGCTCTATTTTCAATATAGAGTGACAATGCACTCCCTACATTCCAGCTTACATTTATTCTAGCCTAGACTTTGCTCTGAGCTAGATCTAGGCTCAGTGAAAGCGATGGAAGCACTAGAAGCTAAGGCAGAGGTGCGTGGTGATGAGAGGTCGCGATCTTGTGAACCGCTTGTGTAGTGTCGGTAGTAGGTTTTGTTCACACATTTATTGCAGTAAGTGAACAATTTTCTTGCCATTTTCCTTAGCATCGCTAGATAGTGCCATAGAGCTGCCAATCTACAGGGTGTTAGGGTAAACAGTTGCATTACTTTAAGGGGTGATTGTATCTATGATACTGATCTGTTTCCATGAGAAACATATAGAAAATTCTCAAAAAAATAATTGCACTTTCCATACTAAATGCCATGGGCGTAGCAAGGGCGACGCCCACCTCAGAAAGCTTTTTGCCCCCTTAGAACAATGGGAAGTAGTGAAGAAATAATTAAATAGTAGTAGACACTGTTTCAACATCATCTTGTAAAATTCTAGTCAAAACTCAGAGGCAATACTGCAAAATTTCGAGCTCGCTTCGCTCGCTCCTCTCAGGCATGGGAGGGCTGAAGTCATCATCATTGGCCTTTCCATCTTTGAAAGATGATTTAAGCAGCGTCTTGGCGGCACTTACGCTCGTGGCTATAAAGCCCGATACGAGAGCGACAGGTACGGCCGCATATACGGCAAGTGAAATTTGAGTTTGCTGTGTCAGTTGGGTTTGCTAGCCGATCATGCCTCTTTTCTCGCTTTTCAGCCAAGGAAGCAAACCAGGCCCTGTCGTGAACAGCTCTTCCTTCCGCTAAATGTGTCCTCCACAAGTCGCGGTTCTCAGCGAGATCTTCCCAGCCGCTGGTGTCGATTGAGAATGTGGGCATGTCTCGCTTTACGCAGTCCTTGAATCGGAGACGTGGTCTCCCGACATTTCTCTTGGCATGCGCTACTTCACCTAGAAGAACTTGACGCGGCAAACGAGAGTGATCCATGCGATGCACGTGCCCCAGCCACCGTAGACGTCTCTGTTTGAGAATTGCCGTTACGCTGGGCAGCTGCGCCATTTCTAGCACTTTCTCGTTTGTCACTCGATCCCTCCAGGTTATGCCAAGAATGCCTCGAAGACAGCGCATGTGGAAAAGGTTAACACGTCTCTCCTGTTTTGCGTACGACGTCCAGGTCTCCGCACCGTACAAAAGTGTGCTTAAGATGCATGCCTGATACACGTTCATCTTGGTTTTATACGATAACTGTTATTGTTTATGAAATAATCGCATTCTTTCACGTTTATTGTTCTACAACTTCCTTAGAAATCCCAAGCCAAATTTTGGTTAGTTTGGTTGGCTTTAGGAATATTAATCTTTGGATCTGACCTTGCCACAAGAAATGTGAGTCAACAAGCCAGTAGCCAGTAGCCAATACTAAATGCAATCAGCTTATTCTTATCGTGTGGGCAGAGCCCTAGTGTCACAGTTTTTCCAGACCTCCTTACGGCCTCTGACGTTGTTTTTATGTATACTACCATCAGATATAGTAGCTGGGACCAACGGCTTAACGTTTAGGAGATACAGCTGTTCAAAGGTCGGACCTTTGAACACCTGTAACTCCTAAGCCGACTGATGAACCATGTCAGTTTTAGTACTGTTCACGTAGCTACAGTCAGGCCTGGTTCACTCCGCAGTTTAGGTATGTTCGGCCGAACTGCCGCCGAGGGCGGCTAACGTCAGTGGGTTGCCGCTCGGCTCGCGGCTTAAGGTAATTACTTAAGGAAATATGAATAACTTTTGCTCTAGTTAATAGAAAATAAGAGTTCCCAATAAGGTAGCAGCTTCGCTGAATGTAGGTATGTACGACGTACTTACCTATTCGTATTCATAATAAGGCTAGGCTATGGATTTGTTGTGTATTTATTATGCTAAATATTTTAATGATTCGTAGTTTTCTTAGTTACACATAATAATGTCTTAGTTTGAAATCAATATAGCATTTATAAATTAGATTCAAAAACTTCGCAAGTGACAACCTTTGCGATCGCCGGCGGCAACGTCCTTGAACTGCCGCGCGCAAAGAACATTCACAGTTCGCGCGCTGATATAAGATACAATTTAGCTTGCAGGCAAGCGGCGCAGGAAAGTGTAGGTATCTTTTCATACCTAAACTTGCTGTTTGTTAGGGAGTGATTCTTCTGTACGCTAGTACTATTATATATTCTGTGCTACAGTGCACACTACAATAATATCATACGATCAGCCTTGCAGCTGATCGTTAATTTTTTACTGACCTTTAAACATCAGTAACTTCTAAACCGACTGTAGTTATGCAAGCAGACCTGGTCCATCCCCATCACAGAGATGCTCTACACCTCATAAACACTAAATCAGCCTTGCAGCTGATAGTTGCAAAAAGTACACTTATCTCTTAGTCTATCATGGATGTTTGTTCTGTACGGGGTGAAATTGATATCATTAGCATGCTTTTAAACTAAGAGTTTTACCTATCAAAATGAACAACTTTTACTATGGGAGTAAACCGAACGGAGCAAATAAAATATCACCTGTTCCATACTAAACTGCAATGTCGACGCGCAAGTTCGCGACTCAAATGTATGCAATTGCAGATTTTTTTTGCTCCGATCGGTTTGCTTCCATAGTGAAAGTTGTTCAGTTTGATGGGTAGACTCTTAGTTTAAAAGGATGCTAATGATATCAATTTCACCCTGTATATTGCTCCCATAGTGAAAGTTGTTCATTTCGATGCGTAGACTCTTAGTTTAAAAGGATGCTAATGATATCAATTTCACCCTGTATATTGCTCCCATAGTGAAAGTTGTTCAGTTCGATGCGTAGACTCTTAGTTTAAAAGGATGCTAATGATATCAATTTCACCCTGTATATTGCTCCCATAGTGAAAGTTGTTCAGTTCGATGCGTAGACTCTTAGTTTAAAAGGATGCTAATGATATCAATTTCACCCTGTATATTGCTCCCATAGTGAAAGTTGTTCAGTTCGATGCGTAGACTCTTAGTTTAAAAGGATGCTAATGATATCAATTTCACCCTGTATATTGCTCCCATAGTGAAAGTTGTTCAGTTCGATGCGTAGACTCTTAGTTTAAAAGGATGCTAATGATATCAATTTCACCCTGTATATTGCTCCCATAGTGAAAGTTGTTCAGTTCGATGCGTAGACTCTTAGTTTAAAAGGATGCTAATGATATCAATTTCACCCTGTATATTGCTCCCATAGTGAAAGTTGTTCAGTTCGATGCGTAGACTCTTAGTTTAAAAGGATGCTAATGATATCAATTTCACCCTGTATATTGCTCCCATAGTGAAAGTTGTTCAGTTCGATGCGTAGACTCTTAGTTTAAAAGGATGCTAATGATATCAATTTCACCCTGTATATTGCTCCCATAGTGAAAGTTGTTCAGTTCGATGCGTAGACTCTTAGTTTAAAAGGATGCTAATGATATCAATTTCACCCTGTATATTGCTCCCATAGTGAAAGTTGTTCAGTTCGATGCGTAGACTCTTAGTTTAAAAGGATGCTAATGATATCAATTTCACCCTGTATATGTTGTCTAGTCATCATAATACAAGTCCAGGTACTTTAAATGTGACTAGATAATTTGTGTGACAATGTCCAAGACATTTATTTGTTTATTATTAGTCACCTTGTGTCATACAAAGTATTTTCCCGCTACCCGCTCCTCCTGACACCTTAGCCACCTCTCAGAGGATATAAAAGCACTCTGTAAGTACCTACGACGCGCTTTCCAAGTCGAGTCGTGTCTCGTACCTTGTTAGAACATGTTCCATTTTCTATTTTATTTATAGGCGAGTATATTCCTCCATTTATTTTAGGTCATTAGGCGTTTCACACCACGTTTTTGTGGACCACTGTGTGAATCGACTAACGGGCCTTCTATGGTGGCTTTTGGACCACTATTTTAGGTAAATGGACAAAAGTTAAAAACTCAAAACTAACAATGTTAGTTTGTTGTACCTACGTATAAAACGAACATCAAATATTATATTATATTATATATATTATTATATTATATTATATATTATATATATATATTATAACACTTTATTGTACACACGGACATAATAATACACAAAGTTGAGAAAACATGTACAAAGGGCGAGCTTATCTCTGAAGAGATTTAAACTTTCAAACTTTTTATCTAATATCAATATGTATGGAACAGCAGATTTTTTTTGCTCCGAACGGTTTGCTTCCATAATAAAAGTTGTTCAGTTTGATGGGTAGACTTTAAGTTCGAAAGGATGCTAATGATATCAATTTCACCCTGTAGTAGGTACTATGGATGTGAAGTATGGAAAGCCCAAAATTTTCTATTTCCCCATACGTTTCTTAGGGAGTGTTGCTTAGTATTATGGGTACAATTACCCCTTAAAGCAGGGACCGAAACCGGTATCGATAATATCGGTACATTTTGGTTACAACCTTTATTTTTTTACAGGTATTTTTAGAGGTAACCTTAATATCATTCTACTAACGGTCCGCGTACACAGAGAGGTATTTAAATAAAACATTTTTTCTTCATAAATATAGTAAGTATTAAATTTTAACTTGAGGTACTTACACCTCGTTAGTCGTTACTAAATACAAATTAAATCAATTATAATAACAAACTTAAACTCAAACGTGAACATAAACTTAAATTATTCTATGCTTTTGGATTCAATAAAATGTAAATAATCATCTCCTTTATTATCTCGACCTGTCCAATGCTGTAGCAACACTGAAAATAGTGCGCGCGTCGCTCATCGGGTGCTCCAAAATTTGAGATACAACAACGACGTTGATCAATCAATTTTGTATTTTTGATTAGTAGAAATTAAAGTTAATTTTTCAGTGTTATTAAAAACCACGCGCGCTTTTTGCCGCTCCGTCTATACCCGCACTCACTCGCATTCTCTTGAAAGTCATATTTAGGTTACCGGTATTTTATATTACAGTATGTTTGTATTTGTATAACATTATTTGTGTATGTTATCTATATTGTGTTATTGTGATCTACACCGCCTACCAATCTTCTTTCACTATTTCCTCTACCCTAAGGTTGTCTGGAAGAAATCGCTTCTTAGCGATAAGACCGCCTGTTTTTGTGCCTTTTGTATTTCCTGATTGTTTGCTCTCTGTATACTCTGTTTTTTTTTGGTGTCAAATAAAGTATAATTGATTGATTGATTGATTAAAATCGGTTGTTACCTGGATAAAGGTAACATTAAAATAAAGGTAACCGAAAATTTTCGATCTCTGCCTTAAAGTAATGCAAAGGTTTACCCTAACACCTTGGAGTAGGATGAGATCCCACTGCAAAATCTCATCTCGCTATTAAGGGCCTATGTCGAAAAATAATTGAGGTGAAATGGGCGTATGATAGCTTATACTGCCTGATGGGAGAGACTTTATTTAATTGTGATTGTACTATTTATGTAAGTTCAATTCTGCTCAAACTTTATTAAAATATCAATCTCTTTTTTTAAATCAAGTCTCGTGTTTCTATTATTCACCGTTTAGCAGTTCCAAGCGTTTATCGATAAAGACGGAGGCTACTTTGGCTTGTTTTTCTATCGAGAAAATGTATCTTAATTGTGTTTTGGCTCTAATCAAAACTTCAATTATATGTTCAATTTACACATATCCGCTAATCATACTCCTACTGTTAGTACTTCATGATATATGACGCTTTGAAGAATCCTATTTTTTTCACATAGCCTCTTAAGGGTGACAAGGAGTGAGCAGTGGCGCATTTCACACACCACCCCAGCCTAGCTAGTATGCCACCCACGACAAAGCGTTTAAACGAGAAAAACGTCATGCGCGCTCTTTCTGGCCTACGTAAAATAATAAAGATGGAGGCACATCTCGATTTTTGTCGTTTTCTCGGGGGTGGCATGCTAGCTAGGCTGCACGGCTAGCATGCCACCCACGACAAAGCGTTTAAACGAGAAAAAAGTCATGCGCGCTCTTTCTGGCCTACGTAAAATAATAAAGATGGAGGCACATCTCGATTTTTATCGTTTTCTCGGGGGTGGCATGCTAGGCTTACAGGTGCTAATCGGTTGGTTAGTTTACGTAGTAATTTCATTAAAAAAATAGCATCGCATCGCAGGTAAGATTAAATTAATTATTTAATTAAAAAACGTTTAATGATTAACGAACGCATTTCGTTTTACGACGCAATTACAAAACAGATTTTATGAACGCTATAAATTATATCATTTTGAAAACTTAGCTCTACCCAACTTTAAATATACTACATAATTATGATCACGACTGTAATCCGTTTGGGGGTGGTCAGAAACATTGCTACAACTACAACCTGCCCTTGCATGCAGTTGTAAAGCGTATTCCTGTCTCGCTCGCACGCAACAATAAGCCATAGTTTATGTATGTTTATTGTATCTATTTGTTTATTTATATTATATTTACATATATATATATATATATAAATATATATAAGGTCTAACAAAATTAGTTGAAACTATTTAAAGGGGATGATCAGACCATCAAATTGAACAACTTTCTCTACGGGATCAATAACGAAACCGCGAAAATTGATGTCCCATACAAAACTACAAACACAACTTGACTGAAATGTATGGGGCAGCAGATTTTATTTTCGAGATTTCGATATTGGTCCCGTAGAGAAAGTTGTTCAGTTTGATGGCCTGACAATAGCCTTAAAATAGTTTCACCTAATTTTGTTAGACGTTATATATATTTAACTTCCATTTAACAACAAGTATCTACATAGTTTTTATCATTTGTGCTGTACACATTTTGTCTGCCTCACACTTCAGAACTGTCTCTGTTGCGGGTTTGCTGGAAGAGATCTCTTTAGAGATAAGCTCGCCCTTTGTACATGTCTACTTTAATTGTTTTTTCTGTATTGTTATGTGTACAATAAAGTGTTAAATAAATAAATAAATAAACAGTATCGCACATTTTAATTTTTTCTCATTTGTATGGAATGCTTAGACGAAGAATTTTTCGCTTACGCTGTTAGACGGAATGTCAGTGTTACCGGGTATGAGATAGCGATAATCTTAAAATCCTATACAAGTTATATAAAGTGACAGTTTTGAGTCAGGTGGCCGTAGTACAAAAACTTTGACTACTTACATAGGGACTAGACACGCGTGTAATTCTACGCGAGGTAACATGAAATCCGTAACTTTGGATTTTATTCCCCATAACTTTAGATTCTAATTTTGATTGTTTAAAATCATGAAAACTAGGCCGTGTGAACCCCAAACGTTCTAAGTTCGAAATTATTGTTTCGCAATTATAGGCTGTCTCGTTTAGTGATAAGGTATAAAATTGGATGTAAATGCACATGATTAATTGATTTTATACCGTGGCAGAGGGGAAATGCTACCGCAAGGCTAGTCCTTATAATAAATAGTCAAAGGCGTAACCACAACACACACACACACACACACACACACACACACACACACACACACACACACACACACACACACACACGGGGATTATGGTCGTGAGCATATGCTGCTATGCTATTGAAGGTTTCAAGATGAAATGACAGTACGACCAGGAAAATAATTCCGCTCGTCAATCTTCGTTTGCGCAGAGCAGGCCCGAGTCCCGGACAAAACACAAAGTCATTTAGTAATCAAAGGGTGCAAAATCGGATAGCAGAGGAAAGGGCGCGAAACAAATTAGCCAATAGCGTAAACGGATTGAAGGTGGCACATCCTTGATTGGTCATTATAATTGAACAACTTTCACTATGGAGCCTACCTCAGGAAACAGTCTGAGATCACCGTTTCAGTATTTGCTGTCACTGCGCAGGTCATCATCATCAGCCTAGAAACACGTCCCACTGCAGGGCGCAGGCCTACCCTCAGGGAGGGTGTATGGGCATTAGTCCACCACGCGTGCACAATGCGGTGCGGTAGACTTCACATACACATCAGAATTTCTTCTTCAGTGTATGCAGATTTCCTCACGATGTTTTCCTTTACAGTTTGAGAGCAGTCGGTATTATGTACATAAGATAGAAAAACTTATTAGTACATGTTGTCCGTGCGGATTCAAACCCGGACCCCCATAACTGGGTGTCCATACCTCTAACGAGCCACCGACGTTCTTTTCAAATTTTATTTTACGTTAGTAAATTCTGAAAATGATTCGTTCGCTTTTTTTTACCTATAGTCTAGCAGGTACCTACCTATACCTGCCTGAACCTATTTCTGCGTGAACTGAAGAAACTCAATAACTTGTATAAGGTAAATTCTTAAGTGCTTATAAATTGGCAATTACTACAAATTCGTTGTTGAATACGTTTTCTTTGAAATAATTATTTTACTAGACGACATTTTTCAAATATTTATTTCATGAGACCTTTTTCAATTAATGGGTAAACTGAAATGATACCATTAGGATTAAAATTAAAATAAAATTAGGTATGAATAGACATTTTTTTTTCATTTTATTTTTTAAAACCTTAAAAACATAACTTTTATATTAAATGAATCTAAACTATTATAAAACTGTAACAGAAGTGTGTCTGTACGTTGAAGATATTAACAAAAAAAAAGTTCCGATATGATTTTTAGGTGTCCCTGATTCCATATCATCAATTTTTTGATTTTTTTCCGTTTGTTTGGTTGTTTGAACAAGCATCACGCAAAAACTACTGAACCGATTTTGATTAAACTTTTTGTTTGATATCTAATGATCTGACTTAAAATCTGGTATATAATTTGTGCGGACAAAGTCGCGGGTTAACTCTAGTATGTAATAAATAAAGATATCAATGAGTTAGAAATATAGAGATCGATAGCGCGTTGCTGAGAGTAATGAACACTCAATCACAAGGATCCGGGTTCTAATCCTCAGTTCCGCACGGACGACATGCCATGTACCAATGAGTTTTTCTAACTTATGTACGTAATACCGACTGCTCTCAAACGGTGAAGGAAAACATCGTGAGGAAACCTGAATACACTGAAGTAGAAATTCCGATGCGTATTGACCGCACCTTACTGTGCATAAAAGTAGAGTATGATATGATTTACAGTACCTCCGTCCACCTCCCGGATGAATACAGTCTTGAGCATACATATACTAGCTATCTACAAACTTAATTTCGTAAAAACTTGACCCAAAAAATCGAGACTCGTTAAAAAAATATATCATATTTCTTTCGTAAAAAACAAGCCACTTTACATAAGTAGGACCTCTAGTTACCTAGATGGCGCTGTTGAGATGAAAAATGAAACATCCGCTTCCGCCGGAAGCGACGCCATAACTTCCTGCCCACTATCTCTCTTCACAGTGTCAAATTGTAAAATAGTTTAAAAATTTATTGGTTTTCGTTGGAAAGTGAAATAGTTTCCAATTTTCGTGTGAACTAAATATTCAAATAATACAGCGTGTTTGTTTAAACAAAGACCCTGTCAGAGGTTTCATAAGCGCAAAACCTCATGCACCCCAACTAGTCGGGGAAATCTACGGATTTTTGTATGGAGTAGATTGCATTAATTGCACTTTAGGTGATAGTTTGAAATATTAGTAGATACATACCCATAAATTCTCAATAATCCCCGATTTCGTATTGTATATTATGGAATAATAAAAGACATTTACAAAACTTAAAATTTAGGTATGAACAAAAAATGGAAAACTGGTGATTTTGTACAGGAAGGATTCGTTCAATACAATTTAATTACAAAAATAATAATCCCCGGTTAATATCGTAAATTTGAGTAGATATTTAATATTTTGTAAGTACAAAAAAATTATAAGCTCAAGCTAAGTCAGATAATAAGCTATCAAACATAAAAAGTTTCATCAAAATCGGTTCAGTAGTGATGCTCGTTCAAACAAACAAACAGACAGACAAAAAATCCAAAAAATGGTGATATGGAATCAGGGATACCTAAAAACCTTATCGTAACTTTTTTTTTGTTAATATCTTCAATGTACAGACAAACTTCCTGTTACAGTTTTATAATAGTTTAGATTAGATATTTAAAAGTACTTGATTAAGTAATGAGCGTGCTCAGCAGGTAAAACTTATTTTTAAACTAGGTACATAAAAATGTGTGTAGGTAGTTCGGAAAATATCGCTCAATGATAAAAATATTGTAGTCGAGTACGCACCAAGTTAACAGAAACACAGATCAATTTTATTACAACTTGATGTGTCTAGTCTAGTGTCTAGGCGAGTAACAGCGGGAAACAAAGTAAACGGTGCTCTACATGCCATTGTGGCTAGCCAATTAGTGTCCAAAAAGGCGCGACTTGCTATACACAATGGTGTGTTGGTGCCTACACTTATGTATGGCAGTGAGTGCTGGGTATGGCAGAAGAAGCATGCAAGTAAAATTAATGCTGTTGAAATGCGTTCCTTGCGAAGTATGTGTGGTGTGACGCTGAAAAATAGAGTGAGAAATTGTGTAATAAGAGATAGATGTAAATTAAAAGAAGATGTAGTGACAAGAATAGAGAAAGGTATGCTTCGTTGGTTTGGTCATGTGGAGAGGATGAGTGATAGCAGATGTACGAAAGAGATATATGTTGCTAATGTGAGTGAAAGCGTCGGCAGAGGGCGCCCTCGTAGGACGTATGCTGATCAAATCAGTTGCGTCCTACAAAAAGGGGAGGTGCGGAGTACTCGAAACCGACGGGCATGTATGAAGAGATGTATGGATGTGCATGAGGCAAAAGAAGTATGTAAGGATCGTAGTAAGTGGCGCGCCCTGGTCTCTGCCTACCCCACTGGGAAAGAGGCGTGACGTTATAGATAGATATAGATGATGTGTCTAATACAATAGGTAAGAAATATTTTTTGTACTTATACATACAGATCAATAAATTGGTACAAACGAAGAATTATAAATTCACGACTGCCATCCCTCTCAAGGTGGTCAGAAACATTGATACAAACAAGTACGTAGGTATAGGTAATTTATTATTAATTTATAGGTTTATAAATTACGCTTACCTAATGAAAATATTTATTTGTATTTTTGTAACACCTTGTATATCTAATTATTCATTCCTAAACCAATTGTTCACCTTACCTACACCTACACATGCTCCAATTTCGAGGCGTCAATTTTATTGTCCATGGTAATTTTTTTTAGTTTACGCTTTTAGAAAATTCATTTGGAATGAGATATTTACGAATGTTTTGTTTTGAATGCAAGTTATTTGAATGTCACCTTGAAGAAGCAATGTTTTGTTGAAAAAGTTCTAGAATAATAAGCGTTGGTGGCGCGTTGCAGAGAGGCATGGACACTCAATCACGAGTGTCCTAGTTCGAATCCGCACGGACAACATGCCATATATCATGTCATCATCATCATCATCTCAGCCGATGGACGTCCACTGCTGGACATAGGCCTCCTCCAAGGATCGCCATAACGACCGGTCCTGCGCTGCCCTCATCCAACGGGATCCCGCCGCCTTCACAAGGTCGTCGGTCCACCGTGTGCGGGGCCTACCCACGCTACGCTTTCCAGTACGCGGTCGCCACTCGAGAACTTTTCGGCCCCATCGGCCATCGGTTCTGCGAGCAATATGCCCCGCCCACTGCCACTTTAATTTAGCAATTCTTTGGGCTATATCAGTTACTCTGGTTTCTGCGGATCTCTTCATTTCTGATTCGATCTCGCAGGGAAACTCCGAGCATAGCCCTCTCCGTTGCTCTTTGGGTGACTTTCAGCCTTTTTATGAGGCCTTGAGTGAATGACCACGTCTCTGTTCCATATGTGATCACTGTCAACACACACTGATCGAAGACTTTCGTTTTAAGATTCGATTCGAAGTTGTCGTTTTCGTGTTATGATAATATGGAAGCATATTACGAGTTTGTATGTATGTATGTATGTACACACGGCGACACATCAAGCTATACAAAACCAACATAAGCTGGCCGCGCGAAGGACGAGTACCGTATAACGTCGTCAATTTTTCATGTAGCCTGAGTTCAGTGTAAATTATATGTGTATATAGTGTATAACTGCCTCCGTGGTCTACTTGTTAAGAGCATTGGAGGTCGTGGGTTCGATTCCCACGGGGGACACCTAGCGATATATCACTTTGAGCGTTTTTCCTCAGTTAGTTAGGACATTGCAGGCTGAATCACCTGATTGTCTGAAAAGAAAAATGATTCCGTGCTTCGGATGGCACAGTAAGCCGTTGGTCCCGGCTACTATCTCTGGTGGTAGTAGTCGTTACATAAAAACCACGTCAGAGGCCGTAAAGCGGTCTGAAAAAACTCTGACACCAGGGCTCTGCCCACACTATAAGAAGAAGAAGTGTAAATTAATGTATTAAATACAATAAAACTTTTTTGTTTCAGGTATTATACAATTACTTCTTTACACGAAGGATTTTGCTACAATCTCCATATCAAACGTCAATTAGGTAAGTCATTATTTAGATTTCATCGTCATCTTATTAAAAAAGACATTTTTTGGACCTTCCATACAAAAGTACGGTTCGCTGATAGATTTTCTATGGGAGGACCAAAAATTTTTCTCGTTTTTCCACCCACGTTCCTTAGTGAAAGTTGTTCAGTTACATTGTCTGAATACACCCTTAAGGTGGTTTCAGTCCATACAAAAGTTTGACGCACAATACGCGTAGACGGAATTAATAAAAGTAATATTTTATATATAGTTTAGAAAATCTAGTTGCCGCGTCGCAAATAACGTTTGAAATTTATAATATAATTACAAAGATATAAAGCTTTTAAAATTTTGTATGAAAAATTTCATCGTTATTTGTGACGCGGCAACTAGATTTTCTAAACTATATTTCCATATTATAAGGTCTAACAAAATTAGGTGAAACTATTTTAAGGCGGTGATCAGCCCATCAAATTGAACAACTTTCTCTATGGGACCAATATCGAAATCGCGAAAAAAAATCTGATGTTCCATCATCATCATATCAGCCGATAGACGTCCACTGCTGGAGATAGGCCTCCCCCAAAATGAGGAGATTTGCCATAATCGTCATGATGCGATGTTCATCGAAGGATGTTCCATACTAAACTACAGATTTACTCGAGCTAAATGTATGGGACAAAAACATTTTTTTCTCGATTTCGATGTTGGTCCAATAGAGAAAGTTGTTCAGTTTGATGGTCTGATCATCCCCTTAAAATAGTTTCACCTAATTTTGTTAGACCTTATATAAAATATTACTTTTATTAATTCCATCTACGCGTATTGTGCGTCAAAGTTTTGTATGGACTGAAACCAACTTAAACTTAAAACTTTAAGTAAACTAACTTGTAACTTTAACTTTTTACTTTAACATTAACTAATGTTAGTAGTTAATTAAAAACTAGTCAGTAAGCATGTATACTACTAAAGTATTATGATAATTGAAAGTATCGCATAGTATGACCACAGAGCATAGAGTACTATAATTTTTTTTTAAATTCTTTTTTTGCTTTTGGAGCTTTTAACCCTGAGTTTGCCTGAGGTTATGTTAGCCAGTACAGTATAATTATACATAAGGGCTAACAAAATTAGCTTAAAATATTTTAAGGGGATGATCAGACCATCATACTGAACAACTTTCACTATGGAACAAATATCGACGTCCACTACTGGACATAGGCCTCCCCCAAAATGAGGAGATTTGCCATAATCGTCATGATGCGATGTTCATCGAAGGATGTTCCATACTAAACTACAGATTTACTCGAGCTAAATGTATGGGACAAAAACATTTTTTTTGCGATTTCGATGTTGGTCCCATAGTGAAAGTTGTTCAGTTTGTTGGTTTAAACCACACCCTTATAATTTTTCAATTTTTATTTTTATTTCTTTAACACCCTGTATACATTACATAGCAGTACTGTAGACAGTACCATAGCGTAAATTATTAATCTGTTGTTATCTTCATAACTAGGCATAACATCATCATCAGCCCCCTGCCCTTATCCTCGCGTGCTCACGCTAATTTAACAAACACAATCTCTCACAAATCTCATACGACGCACTATATCGTAACAAAACACGATTCGTGACCGTGAAATATAAAAAAAAAACACAAAAAAAAGAAACATAATCGTCTACTAATTCATGTAATGTCTTACATCAATCAACTCGGTTACAAAATATGTTGGCGTCCTTGTTCAACTAATGCACGTTTTGTATTAGAGCGATAGAGAGAGAGACGTTTTGGTGGAACGGTGGCGGTATTCTGGTTTAAGTAGATTTTTCGAAGCGATTTTAAAACGATGTCGCTGTTACGAACACTATTATTTTGTTTTAAGCTCGTGTAGCTCTTTAGTTTTATAATTTTTGGTTCTCAAACCTTTTCTGTCCTCCAATTAATGTTTTCTTTACTGAAAAAAAGTTGGTCTAAATAATGTAAACTTTTATGCATTATGTAAAAAAATATTTGTTTGTGATGTGTAAACAATGAACATTAAAGATAAACCTCTTTCTCCAGTATAAAAAACTGAACGAAATTAAATATATCTTCAATGTACAGACAAACTTTCTACTACAGTTTTATAATAGTTTAGATAAATAAATATCTTGGACATTGTCACACAAATATTCTAGTCACTTTTAAAGTACATGGACTTGTATTATGATGACTAGACAACGATATAGAATACATATATAGATACAAACATCCATGACTCGAGTACAAATATTCCTACCTCCCCTCGGCACAGCAGGCAGGTTCACTACAGACTGTGCTACCGGGCCGTCAAAATATTAGTGCTTTTTAAAAACTAAAATGTATTCAGCCTAGGTAGGGTCAATAGTTTGACAGTTTGTTAGGTAGGTACACCAACGACACATTCACAAATTTGATGAATATAACAAATTAAAAAAACAATGCCTATTTTGAACAGGGATGGATACCGTTATCTAAATTTTACAGGTAAATTAACAAAACATTACGCTACGCTACTTACGAAATACCGCTGTTTATCAAGAAGCGTTACCAAAATATCGATACTTTAACGTTATTATGATAACGTTATTTTTAACGTCAACGCACGACGCCCCCCCCCCCCCCCCCCCCCCCCAATTTTATTGTATATTTATGTCACCACAGAAGCGCAAAACAAAAAAAACTTCAAAACTGCATCGCTTCACCAACCAGAATAACACCAAACAAATTACGTACGCATCCGATCATTAAATTCCATCTTATTCCGACTCCTAACAACAGAAAGGGACGCAAGACACGTGCGCGCGAGTCCAATAATAGCTTTAGGATCTAAAGTAAAGATCAATGATCTATAAAATCGGGCGGGCGATAGATCCACGGCTGACGGATGTAATGGAGGAAATAAAATGGCGGTCATAAATAAGATGGCGGTGCTATTTTTGGCGGGAATCATATTTTATTATGCAATGAACGGTACTAGATTTTTGATCAATCACTGGCTATTCTGAGATACTAGACTTCGCCCGCGACTTTGTTCGCACCATCCACAGGCTCCCGTCACCTGTATTTTATCGTAGCCAGATAAGATACAGGGTGTTAGGGGTAAACAGTTGCATTACTTTGAGAGGTTATTGTACCCATTATACTGAACAACTTTCCCCAAGAAACCTATAGCAAACTCGCAAAAAAAATTTTGACTTTTCATACAAACGTTCGATCAGCTGATTGCATTTAGTATGGAAAGCCCATTTTTTCCTGTGTTTCTTAGGGAAAGTTGTTCAGTATCATGGGTACAATCACCCCTTAAAGAAAGGCAACTGTTTACCCTAACAACATATTATAACACTTAATAAATAATGAAATGAAATGAAATATACTTTATTAATAAAATTAATACTAACTAATAATTAATACCCACAACTTCGGTGCATCGGTGGGGCGTTGCGGAGAGGTATGGACACCCAAATTATAGGGGCCTGGGTTCGAATCCGCACGGACAACATGCAATGTACCAATGAGTTTTCTAACTTATGTACGCAATACCGATTGCTCTCAAACGGTGAAGGAAACATCATGTGGAAACTTTTAGTAGGCAATGTTGTTTTATAAAAATGTTGATACCCTACTATCCTGTAATTAGTCCGTAAGTTTTCCTAAAATGAATAAAATAAAATAAACCTGCATACGCTGAAGAAGAAATTCTGAAGCGTATAGTTTGCGTACATGAGAATCTGAAAAGATGCCCAAAGGGGAAACATATTGTTATTTTATCAGATAGCCAGGCTGCTCTAAAAGCGCTAGGATCTGACGAAATAGAGACGAAACTAACACTAGAATGTGCCCGAGCACTCAACCAGCTAGGACTGACAAACTCTGTCACCCTAGGCTGGGTGCCCGGACACTGCGGTATTGATGGAAATGAGGCTGCTGACGAGCTGGCACGAAGAGGGGCGGAAGAGGACGCCATAGGCCCCGAGCCTTATTGCGGCATCTCCCGCAACACCTCTAGACGTGTGCTAAAGGAATGGGCCGTGGACCAAAGCCGTAAGCTCTGGTCGGATACACCAGAACTGAGGCATGCGAAAGAACTTGTGACCGGCTTTTCAAACAGACATACCTCGGATGCCATCAATTCAAACCGCAACGACTTAAGGCTCTTAGTACGAGCCTTAACAGGACACTGCAAGCTAAACAAACACCTACACAGAATGGGGCTTGTAGATTCACCCACTTGCAGATTCTGCTGTGAAGCAGAGGAAACGCCCATACACCTCCTCTGCGAATGCGAAGTGCTCATTCACAGCAGAAGTCGCCATCTAGGTGGATACATAATAACACCTACTGACATTAGGGACCTCCCCTCCAAAAGCATGACACGGTTCATGAAGTCCGTGGGCCTAGGAAATGACCTTTAGGTCTAGGGTGACAGCTACAATAGATCTATCCAGGTCGCAGTAGCTTTTGGTCATCGACCAAGCCCTTATAACCAAATAAACCCGCATTGTGCACGCGTGGTGGACTAATGCCCATACACCCTCTTCGAGGGTAGGCCTATGCCCTGCAGTGGGACGTTTATAGGCTAATTACCCACAACTTCGTCCGCACAAATTAATATACCAGATTTTAGACCATCAAACAAAAATAAAAAAACTGATTTGGAGTCAGAATGAACAGAACCGCCCAAAGTAGAGATTCATAGTCTCTGCCTATCCCTCTGGGAAAAAGGCGTGAATTTATGTATGTTTGTTTATCTAAGTGTAGTGTTAGTTACAAGTAGTTAATGTGCGCTAAACTCCGATGCACTTTTGCCCTTACTTTCCTCGAATGCTTGACAAAAAGGTTTAAAAAAAACTACCCGACAATACAGGAAGCAAGAAACATTTGCTTGCCAAACAAAGAAAAAGACCGATATTCCCGATCGTAGAGGTAAGAGTTGGCACGACGCCCTCTCGAAGCACTCCGTGGAGGATCACTTGCACAGAGTGCTGGAGGAACAATAAGTGCAACGGAGTGGATATCAGAACGTGGTACGTCTTAGTGGCTTTGTGTATACCTACCTAATACAGTGATTAAGACTTTTCGTACACACCAACGACCATAATCCCTTTCGGAGTGGACAGAGCTGCAATCGCGGTAAATATTCGGTGATTGAACTGGAGCCCGATTGCGCTAAGTTAAAATATCGAAGTTCTCTTCTTATCCAATTTCAGTTCTAATCACATTGCAATCCAATTACTATTCAACTGCGCTGAATTACGCATCGCGCTTAACTCTATGTAACTGACAGCCAATAACGTCTGAGCCATCTGTCAAAACGGCTGTCAAGAGCAGTACCGCAATTAGCGCAATGCAAAATGTGTCAAAAGTGATGTTTCGTACGTAGTCCAATAACAGTTCAATCATCGAATATTTACCGCGATTGCAGCCATTGGACTACGTACGAAACATAAGTTTTGACACATTTGGTATTGCGCTAATCGCGGTACTGCTCTTGACAGCAGTTACAGCCGTTTTGACAGATCGCTCAGACGTTATTGGCTGTCAGTTACATAGAGTTCAGCGCGATGCGGAATTCAGCACAGTTGAATAGTAATTGGATTGCAATGTGATTAGAACTGAAATTGGATAAGAATTAGCCAAGTTGTACATAATGTTGTAAATACAAAGTGATTTAAAAGTTAAATAAAATACCTGTGTTTAGAGTTGTAGTCTAATTTGAAGAGATTTGTGGTCTCAAACGGCTTCAAATTTTAACAATGTGAAGACTCCTGTTTTTTCCTCAAACTCGGTCATCAGTACAACGCCGTATGAAAAGGAAGACTATAGGTAGTACCTTACTCTATTAGCCCAGTCATTTTACGGAGTTTTGTTAGGCGGGGTAGGGAGTGATTATTAATTGGACTTTTAAACTGTAACCGGCATCATTTAGTGACAAAAAGACTATCTTAAAACATATTTTTAAAAAAAATTTGCTACGCAACATAGAAATTGAAATGATGTGTCCCAGAAGGCTTTCAAATTAATAATATGCACTCATTTGACTTAGATTGAACAATATAAATTATTTTTGAGCAATAAAATAGGCATTGAAATTTAAAAAATGAAGTATTTATTAGAAAATACGAATGTATTTTTCAAAACTTTCTAAGTAGACAAAAATATTTACACCATGTTTGAAGTATGTGTAACGGTAAAGCCTTAAATATTTTTTAATTTCGATACTTTTCGAGGCTCAAATTCTTCAATATTTTACCGAAAAAAAAATCAATTATTAATTAGTCCCGGCTCAAACCGTAAAATGACTGGGCTATAGTTATATTTCTCACACGTAATATTCTGCACATTGTTGTGTTGTGTTGTGTAAAGTAAAATTACTACAAATTGTATTTTCGCACGACTCGACCCGACTTTTCTTGACCTGTAACATGACTGGTTATATAATTTGTGCGTTTATGTCATTTTGTTGATAATTTAATAATTATAATAAATCTTTAAGTTTCCTATTTAAGAAATAATATCGTATTTGTAATTAAAAGTTTTTAACTGACTTCAAAAAAGGAGGAGGTTTCTCAATTCTATTTATTAGTTTTTCTTCTGTTTATATGAGAGGAAAACTACAGATAGATAAATTGTATGATAGACATACCTAATATAGTAGGTAGGAGAGCGTCGTCGGTAGCGCGTTGCGGAGAGATATGGACATTCAATCATAAAGGTCCGGGTTCGAATCCGCATGGACAACCATCTAGGTACGTAATTACAGACTGCTCTCAAACGGTGAAGTAATACATCGTGAGAAAAACTGCATACGCTGGGGTGCGTTCACGACCTTTAGGTGCGGTTGTTTTTCAACTCGCTCTAAGGTACGGAACGACCGCGCCAATTTTTAACTCGCTATGAGGTACGGAACGATCACGGTTGTTTTATAACCTCAAATTTTGACATTGACGGTAAAGTGGGCTTCCATCATTTCCAAATAAAATAAAAAACCCATCTTCCATGTTAGCGGATCAAAAAGTGAATAAAAATAATTTGGATTACAAACTTTTAATTCAAAACGAGCGAAAAGTCAAATAACCACAGATAATGAAAACGTCAGAGTGTTTTTCAACCATCGAATTTGATGGTTGAAAGTTACAGCCCGTCAGAGGTTCGGAACGGTTGAGTTGTGACAACAGAGTTGCAAAGAGCGTTTTTCACCGAGGCTTATAGATACTGTGGTTATACAGGATGAAATTGATATCATTACCATCCTTTTAAACTAAGAGTCTACCCATCAAACTGAACAACTTTTACTATCCCCCATAAACCGATCGGAGAAAAAAATGTAAGCTGTTCCATACTAAACTGCAATGCCTACTCGACTCAAATGTGTGCAACAACAGATTTTTGCTCCGATCGGTTTGCTCCCATAGTAAAAGTTGTTCAGTTTGATGGGTACACTCTTAGTTTAAAAGGATGCTAATGATATCAATTTAACCCTGTATATTGGTCCCATAGTGAAAGTTGTTCAGTTTGATGGTCTTAACCACCCCCTTAAATGTTTATTTCTATTTTTGTAACACCTTGTATAACATTAGTTAAACAATCATTTGCTTTAGTAACATCAACATAATACCTCTTGTGTTAAGATCTAAATTTACGAAAACAAGTTTGTATAGTCAAAGAGCTGGCAGTAAATTAATGGATGCTAATGAGATATCATTTTATTTTTCATTTCGGTAGTGACTACAGGGTGAAATTGATAAATTTCAATCATCAATTTCACCCTGTACTGTAGTCACTACCGACCCCGCCGTGTGTGAGTAGAGGTGCGGAGTTATATCAAATGACGGAGGGTCAGGCCAAAAGTGCATCTATCTATAGATTAAATACCTGATCTTCTACATAAAGTAATAACATTACAAAGTAACCTTTTCATCTATATCTCTACCACTTCTAATCTATATCTATATCGGTTCCACATGCGTGTGAGTTTGTGTGTGTGTCTTTAAGTGTGTGTGTGTGCGTCCGGCGCTCGTCACAGTGAGTGATTTACTAGTTGAATTAAAGCGCTAGGGTTGGCATGAGGAGAAATATCACTTAAAATTAGAAACAGCTTAAAATTAGGCATGATCGTCGCAAGGGACATTCATGACATGACAATTGGCCCATGACAATTTTATCCTTTTTTTTCGGTGTTTGCTTTGGTATTGGTGTACACCTGATTTCCACTTTAGTGATTACTTAATGAGCCTATGTAAAAATGTGTCAAATTAGAAACCAAATCTTAGACAATGTCTTAAAAATGGCCTAGTTAGATTGTTTGTTTGCAAATTATTTTTGCTTTTTGTAACCCCTTATTGATACCCCATATGTCTTTTGACATCCCAATCAGCCACGTAGTCAACAAACCCAACAACACCAGAGCGTTGTTGCACTTTCGCTGAAAATCAGGCCTATACGGAAGCGACATAAAAACATTTTTAATGTTGAAATTGCTGTCCTATACATTGCAGTCGAAGTCGAGTAGGATTGCATGAAATAGCTGATCATCAGTTAATCCTCTAAAAACCATCAGTATATTAAGGGGCTTTGTCGAAAAATAATTGAAGCGAAATGGGCGTGTGATAGCTTATATTACTGCCAGATGCGAGAGAAAGAGATGGGGCAGCGCGCGCGCCTGAAACGACGCAAGCGTAAAACAAACTTTATTTAATTGTGATTGTACTATTTATGTAAGTTAAATTCTGCTCTAATCAAAATTTGTAAAATATCAATTTCTTTTTTTAAATCAAGTCTCGTGTTTCTATTATTCACCGTTTAGCAGTTCCAAGCGTTTATCGATAAAGACGGAGGCTACTTTCTTTTGTTTTTCTATCGAGAAATGTGTCTTAATCGTGTTTTGGCTCTAATAAAAATTTCATTTATATGTTCAATTTACACATATCCGCAAATCATACTCCTACTGTTAGTACTTCATGATATATGACGCTTTGAAGAATCCTATTTTTCCTTTTCTTCGAAGTTATAGTGCTTGGAGCGGAATGTGTTTTCTTCACCGCCACGTTACTAACTTCTACAAAAGGCAAGACAAGGAATTTGACTCTGTCACGAACACAAGTTAAAAAGTTTAGCAAAACGTCAAAATTTAGGAGCGACAACCCTAAAGTGAAATCTTCAAATAAAATTATGATTTACGCCGCTACATTAATTGCTCTGGGTATAAACATAAATTGATCGTTCCACGAAGTCCTCTGAACCAAACAATTTTGATATTTACCTACTGGATTATAAGGGTTGTTTCAGTGTATTCTTTAGGTTGAATTAACTTAGGGTTATATGAATATGTATGAAATGTGGGTTAGGGACTATGTTTGATAATTGATCGAAATGGAATTTCGAGGAATGTGATATTTCAACTCAATTCACGTAATACCATATTTGATCGTCGTCGAGGCGCTTGTTGGTGTAAATAGATCTTCGGTATTGGAAATGATCCTGATCACCGAAGTAAAGCAATAGACTAAGAGATAAGTTTACTATTTGTAACCATCAACATGGTGGGCTCCATTGTGAAAGTTTGATGGTCTGAGTTCACCGTTTCAGTATTTGCTAGGCTGTCACTTACACCCTGTATAGCTTCATAGTTATCGTAGCTCTAAATTTTCCATACAATTCCTAATTTTTTAAATTTATAATGAAAAGACTCTTGCTTGTGCGTTAGCACTGCATTTCCGCTAGTGTCAAGTAGTTTATGGGAGAATCTATTCCAATCTCAGGGATTGTTTTTGGTCAAGAACAAGAAGAGATTGAGGATTGCGGAGCCTCGTAGCAGGCAAAAACGCGACCCGCGAAATCCACGCGAGACGAGTGCTCGTGTCAGAACCTGCAACGTGACTCCAAATGTAATGTAAATTCTAAATTATTCTTAGCATTGAGAGTATACGGAAATCTGATTTGAGATTGTACTATTTATATAAGTTCAATTCTGCTCTAATCAAAATTTGTAAAATATCAATCTCTTTTTTTAAATCAAGTCTCGTGTTTCTACTATTCACCGTAGCATTGAGAGTCTGACAAATCTGACAATTGTAAAGCACAGAATCAGATATTGGTTTCAAGATCTGTAGTGTCTAATTTTCATTGACTTTATTTGGTCTAAACTATTATAAAACTGTAACAGAAGTTTGTCTGTACATTGAAGATATTAACAAAAAAAAGTTACGATATCGTTTTTAGGTGTCCCTGATTCCATATCACCAACTTTTGGATTTTTTGTCTGTCTGTTTGTGTATTTGTTTGTTTGTTTGATTGAACGAGCATCACGCAAAAACTACTGAACCGATTTTGATGAAACTTTTTTTGTTTGATAGCTTATTACCTGACTTAAAATTTGGTATGTAATTTTTGCGGACGTTGTCGCGGGTTAACTCTAGTATTTAATATAACCAGACTTCGTTTGTATGGAGCGCGCTGCAATAGCATTCCGCCTTAGAATGAACCATCCCATTTAACATTGGGTGTCTTACAAGATGATTAAGGGAAAAGGGATTCTTCTGCAGTGTTTCTGTGGGTTTAATTGAAGCAAATAGCAACAAAATTAACATTGACGACCCGGTTGGTGTAATGGTTACCACGCCGGACTGCCAAGCCAGGGTCCTGGGTTCGAATCCCGGTTCGGTCATGGATGTTTATATGTTTGTGCCGTTGTTGTATGGTTTCCATAATAAACGGCATATAGTGCTTGCTTGGGATCATTACAATGTATGTGCCTGTGAGCGTTATTTATTTATTACGAGCGTTAACCCGCGATCATATACCAGATTTATCAAACAAAAAAAGCTTCATCAAAATCGGTTCAATAGTTTTTGCGTGATGCTCGTTCACACAAGCAAACGAACACACAAACAAACATACAAACAAACAGACCGACAAAAAATCCAAAAATTGGTGATATGGAATCAGGGACACCTAAAAACCATATCGTAACTTTTTTTTTTGTTAATATCTTCAATGTACAGACAAACTTCTGTTACAGTTTTATAATAGTATAGATAGATTAGATGTAAACACATTTAAGGTTCCAGGACGTAAATAAAGTATTTCTAATAAGATATATTCTGACAAATATCTAGAATCTAGCAAAGATCCAGGTCACACGAGTTCAGTCTCAATGGGGCGGTACGTTTTAACGCAAAACACAAATTTATTTATGTCTAGATAATTATTTACATGCGAAATGCTATTTATTTGATATATTTAGTTGGCTTAGAGCTACGCATTTGATGAATTGCTAAATGTTAAGTATCGTATACTATCTTTACCTACATCTAATCTATACTATTATAAAACTGTAACAGGAAGTTTGTCTGTACATTGAAGATATTAACAAAAAAAAAGATACGATATTGTTTTTAGATATCCCTGATTCCATATCACCATTTTTTGACATTTTTTCTGTCTGTTTGTTTATTTGTGTGTTTGTTTGTTTGAACGAGCATCACGCAAAAACCACTGAACCGATTTTGATGAAACTTTTTTTGTTGGATAGCTAATGATCTGACTTAAAATCTGGTATATAATTTGTGCGGACAAAGTCGCGGGTTAAAGCTCGTTATATATAATATTATACACGCGAAAGTTTGTAAGTATGGATGGATGTTTGTTACTCTTTCACGCAAAAACAACTGAATGGATTTTAATGAAACTTTACAATAATATAGCTTGTATATCAGAATAACACATAGGCTACAATTTATAAAGATATTGTGTAAATTGTCCAGACGAAGCGCAGACGAAGTCGCGGGCACCAGCTAGTAGTTAATAAAAATACTACGTGCGGAATTGAACCCAGGAGCCATTTCCACAAGCCTACTTCCAAGTCGCATTCAAGTCTATAAATTCAAATTATTACACTTCCCCCCGTCCCCTCCACATGCACTATGCAGTATGCAGTTTGCACAAACTATGCGCCATTAATTTACTGCCAGCTCTTTGACTATACAAACTTGTTTTCGTACACAAAAGGTATAGTGTTGATGTTTCTAAAGCAAACGATTTTTTTAATTAATGTTATACAACGTGTTACAAAAATACAACAAAACATTTAAGGGGGTGGTATAGGCCATCAAACTGAACAAATTTCACTATAGGACCAATATACAGGGTAAAATTGATATCATTAACATCCTTTTAAACTAAGAGTCTACCTATCAAACTGAACAACTTGAAACCGATCAGAGCAAAAAAAAATCAGCTATTGCATACATTTGAGTCGAGTAGGCATTGCAGTTTAGTATGGAATAGCTGATTTTTTTTTGCTCCGATCGGTTCGCTCCTATAGTAAAAGTTGTTCAGTTTGATGGATAGACTCTTAGTTTAAAAGGATGCATCATTAGCATCCTTGGAACAGGGTGAAATTGATATCATTAATCAATTTCACCCTGTTTGTATACAGGGTCAAATGCAGTGCACAAGCAAAGTCCATCTATCTTCTATCTATACTTATAAAATGTGAATACGTTTGTATAAATCAGAATTAAAAACTATTAAGTATTTTGACATCATTTGTAATTTAGTTTATTAAGTTTATTGTTTGAGTCACGTTGCAGGTTCTGACCCGAGCACTTGTCTCGCGTGGTTTTCGCGCGTTGCCTGCCACGAGGCTCCGCAATCCTCAATCTCTTCGTTATCTTGACCAAAAACAATCCCTGAGATTGGGATAGATTCTCTCATAAACACTTTACACCGGCGGAAATGCAGTGCTAACGCACAAGCAAGAGTCCATTAATTATAAATAAAAAAAATGCATTAAAGTCTCTGTATAGGGATCTCTGTGGTCCTTCTAAATGACATTTCGAAAGCTAGCACTCAAACCATAATACTTAAACACCCTAACTGCCTTAAGCCCTTGTCACCCCGCCTGCGACCAGTCCCGACACACTCCTGGCACTTCGCCAGCACCGTCTGGAGAGACCCTACTAATCATAACATTTGGTACTCACCCTATTTACTAGTAGTGTATTTTACTTCTATGTGTTTGGTTTGAGATATAAACAAGATTCAAGTGGCTATGTGAAAAAATAGGATTCTTCAAAGCGTCATATATCATGAAGTACTAACAGTAGGAGTATGATTAGCGGATATGTGTAAATTGAACATATAATTGAAGTTTTGATTAGAGCCAAAACACAATTAAGACACATTTTCTCGATAGAAAAACAAGCCAAAGTAGCCTCCGTTTTTATTTAAAAACGCTTGGAACTGCTAAACGGTGAATAATAGAAACACGAGACTTGATTAAAAAAAAAAGAGATTGATATTTTACAAATTTTGATAGGAGCAGAATTGAACTTACATAAATAGTACAATCACAATTAAATAAAGTTTGTTTTACGCTTGCGTCGTTTCAGGCGCGCGCGCTGTCCCATCTCTTTCTCTCGCTTCAAGCAGTAATATAAGCTATCACACGCCTATTTCGCTTCAATTATTTTCCGACATAGATGGTTGCAGAGGGGTCCATTTTATACAAAACTTTGACGCACAATACGCGTAGACGGTATTAATATAAGTAACTTTGTATATAAGGTCTAACAAAATTAGGTGAAACTATTTTAAAGGGATGATCAGACCATCAAACTGAACAAATTTCTCAATGGGACTAATATCGAAATCGCGAATAAAAAATCAGCTGTCCCATACATTTAAGTCGAGTTATGTTCACAGTTTTGAATGGAACAGCTGATTTTTTTCACGATTTCGATATTGGTCCCATAGAGAAAGTTCTTCAGTTTGATGGTCTGATAATCCCCTTAAAATAGTTTCACCTAATTTTGTTAGACCTTATATATGGAAAAATAGTTTAGAAAAATCTAGATGCCGCGTAACAAATAACATTTGCAATTTATAAAATAATTACGAAGATATAAAGCTTTGAAAATTTTTCATATAAAATTTTAAAACCCTTACATTAAGTTCAGATACCGCACCTCACCCCCGTACTTCGAGGGTAACTTTAGGGGAGGAAGCAAGAAGCACATACAGATGGAGCGCGCGTGCGAGCGGGATGGCGCGTATGCCGACGCCATCTTGTTTCTGTAGCAATACCACAGAATAAATACTAGTACTACCCGTACAGAAGGATCACTTCGAAAACAGATTTAAATAAATAACGACTCTCTCTTCACAGCAATCTATACTATTATAAAACTGTAACAGGAAATTTGTCTGTACATTGAAGATATTAACAAAAAAAAGTTACGATATGGTTTTTAGGTGTCCCTGATTCCATTTCACCAAGTTTTGGATTTTTTGTCCGTCTGTTTGTTTGTGTGTTTGTTTGGGTGTTGATGTGTGAACCGATTTTGATGAAACTTTTTTGTTTGATAGCTTATGATCTGACTTAAAATCTGGTATATAATTTGTGCGGACGAAGTCGCGGGTCAACGCTCGTAAGTTATTCGCACCCGTCCTATCGAACAACTCGCGAATAACCTACCAACTGTCACAACGGCGCGCGTGCAAACGAAAATGAACCGAATCATTAGGCATGAAAGCTTCCTTTACAAAGTCTCCCTTTTTCATTCTTTCACGTGCTGGCAGCGTGACACACGCGTGACATCGCTAGGGTTTTCAAGTCTCGCATTGACTACTCACAAAATGGCGGCAAGTCTAATGAAATTTGACCAAGAAGTTTAAACGGTAGTTATAGATTATGGAGAATTATGGCATTTTTGGCCAAGACGTACCTTATTTTAATCTTTTTGGTGACCACCGAGGGGTGAATGGCAACCTATTGCCTTTGACCCTCGCTGGGGGCTGGCTGTCAAACGTACCTGAGCTGTGGAGTGAGACAGGCCTGGCAATACTATTGAAGCCTCGTCCATGTATAACATTTAAAAGTAATTAAAATTATAACTAAATTCATATTCTGCTCATATTTCGCCGTTAAACTAACTTTGGTAATATAATAATATTTGCAAACTTTGCCAAGAGGCTCTCACTCCGCACATATTAAGTACCGTAAATCAAGCAAACTTAACACTTAATACGTTGTTTTAAGAGCTGAGCCGGAGGACTTTTAAGTTTAAGCATTCGGGTATTTCGGAGCACATTAAAAACTATGTGAAACGACTTAAAATTTTGAAACATTCTTTAAACATTCGGTAAAGGAAACACGATGAGGAAACCTGTATTCACAGTAGACACCACTATTCTTAATTCAAACAATCAAATCAGCCCACATCAATCCACTGCTAAGCATAGGTCTCCCTTTTATTGCGCCACTCCTCACGATCATGTGCCAATCTGCAAACATATCGTCACCATAGAGATACCAGGCTCGCGCAACTCTCTAACAAAAAAACGTTATACCTATGAAACGGGCACCGCCGCCATTAAATTTCTTTGAACTGTTGCACACATTTCATACATTCTGGATCATCGGTCACGGCCAGTTTTTAGTATGGATGTCCCGACTCTTATAACGTAGTGAGTTACATTCTCTTTGGCACTCTTTGGTAAGTACTATCATCGTCACAACCAAAGAGAATATAATCACTACGTTTTAGTCACAACCTTAATTCGTCGTTGACACATCGGCGAACTGTCAATCCGCGGTATTTGCTATAGTACTTACTATCTCTATGATTTTGAGGTTTTTGGCGGGGATCCGTTAGCTACGCTTGGAGTCCACATATTTTGTCGAATTTTTATTGTTTATAGTGAGTTTTGGTATGTAAAATTGGTGTTATTTTGCGTAACAAAGTGTCGTGCAAGTGAACAATATACAGTTCAGTGAAATACGATGGTGTATGGGTCGTAAACAGGAAAAGTGTTCCGTCAATTGTAGCGCGGCAAAGCGGTCGGTTCACCTCTTTCCTGTGGACTTCTCTGTTTCCTGCGTCTTTCGATTGTCTCCAAAAACTCCAAAGAAGCGTCAAAACGTCGAACACCTACGTTTTAATTGCTATAAATGAGATAACTTTATTGCAGACATCGGTTGTATGGGATAAAAAACCCTTTACCTTGAATTGAACCAAAAAAAAAAAAATCTATGATTTGCTATGGTTATTTTTTTTTTTTACAAAAGACATTACAAAAAGGTTTCTTTACATTAAATCTGCCAAACTGCACGACAGTTTGTTGGCAGATGTAAGCTCTCATTTTCAAAGAGAATATAATCACTACGTGCTCATGTTTTAATTCTAATATTTCAGTGTTGGTCAAATGGTAAAATTTTTTCAGTTTGATGGTCTGATGCAGCCCTTTAAGTAACTCAAAATCATTGGGAAAACGCTCATTATACTCACGCCTATGTCCCACTAGTAGGAGCAGGGGTAGGCAGAGACAATAGATCACCACATTCTACGATTCTGACACACATTCCCCACTTCAACATCTATAAAATCTTTACCTACATCGTCTTTTCCGGGTCACGATGTATCACTATCAATTTATCATCTTAAAATATGAACAAAACGGTACAATCGTTCCGTTAAGCGAAACAATCACATTTAAAACGTATTCCATGTCCCTTAGTCATGTTAAAGTTTAATAAATAGATGCATTTTATCTGCACATTGTTTCGCAAGTGGGTCAAGCGTGTGTTGTACACAATTTACTCACAAACTTGTCAAGGTTTATGTTCCTACTGTTAATTTAAACTGTTTCCGCACCAGTTGTTGTTTAACATTTATTTTTGGAACCGTACCTGCGTCTACGTGTTATTATACATCATCGTCATCACAGAGCATCGGTAGCGCGTTGCGGAGAGGTATGGACTCCCAATTATGGGGGTCCGAGTTCGAAGCACGGACAACATGCTATTGTATGTACCAATGAGTTTTTCTAACTTATGTACGTAATACCGACTGCTCTCAAACGGTGAATGAAATCATCTTGAGGTAACCTATACAGGGTGAAATTGATATCATTAGCATCCTTTCGAAGCAAAAAAATAATCAGCTGTGGCATACATTTGAGTCGAGTAGGCATTGCAGTTTAGTATGCAACAGCAGATTATTTTTTTGCTCCGATTTGTTTGCTCCCATAGTAAAAGTTGTTCTGTTTGATGGGTAGACTCTTAGTTTAAAAGGATGCTAGTGATATCAATTTCATCCTGTATATTATACAGGGTGTAACTCTAAATGCGTTACATACTTTAGGCGCTTCAAATCAAACCATCAAAATAGAGCGTCGGCGTCGGTGGCGCGTTGCGTAGATGTATGGAAACTCAATCTTGAGGTCCGGGTTCGAATCCGCACGGACAACACGCCATGTACCAATGAGTTTTTCTTACTTATGTACATAATACCGACTGCTCTCAAACGGTGAAGGAAAACATCGTGAGGAAACCTGCATACGCTGAAGAAGAAATTCTGATGTGTATGTGAAGTCCACCAATCCGCATTGAGCACGCGTGGTGGACTAATGCCCATACACCCTTCCTGAGGGTAGGCCTGTGCCCTGCAGTGGGACGTTTATAGGCTGATGATGATGATGATGTTTTACACAGGGTGTAAACTTTAAATGCGTTTCATACTTTAGGTGAAAGCACCTATATATATTACTATACACGTACGTAGGTTTGTGCAGTTTAGTCTCGGACACTTTTTTCGAGAATTTTGTACCAGACCCGGCGTCCATTATTTTGTAAGTCAATGGGGTCAACGCATGGACATTTTCTCTCGCGATTTTGATGTTAGTCCCGTGTGTTTGATGTTGTTCATTTTGTTGGTCTCACTAATCATCTCCTTAAAAAAGGTTTTTTTAAGCTAATTTTGTAAGTTAACATGCTTTCTCTCTTCAGCAATAGCTAGCATGCCACGCACGACAGCTTTGTCGTCAACAAAGCGACAAAATACATGAGGCAATCGCAGGCTGCTGGTGTCCCTCTTTAGGCGTATTTACCGAAAATTTATTTATGTATACTGATTGTGTTCACCTATCCATAACAATATATAAGGTCTAACAAAATTAGGTGAAACTATTTTAAGGGGATGATCAGACCATCAAACTGAACAACTTTCTCTATGGGACCAATATCGAAATCGCGAAAAAAAAATAAGCTGTTCCATACAAACGTACTCGACCTAAATGTATGGGACAGCTGATTTTTGTTCGCGATTTCGATATTGGTCCCATAGAGAAAGTTCTTCAGTTCGATGGTCTGATCATCCCCTTCAAATAGTTTCACCTAATTTTGTTAGACCTTATATTTGACTACTTCGTATCCTGGAAGTTGTAGATTCTTTAATATTTGGGTATTGTGTTTCACGCAGTTTATGTCTGGCTATGGCAGAATAACAGAGGCAGCTGATTTATTCAACTGTCGCTGAGCCGTAGACCTTTTTGTCTTATGTAGTTTTATATTAATTGTTATTCTAGTGGTACTTCCCTCGGAGTATATGTGCACAACCAAACTTGTTTGTGTATAGGTGCCCTGGGGAGGTATCATTATCATACTAACAAAAGAAAACAACACTTTTATTTTTAACGAGCGTTAACCCGCGACTTCGTCCACACAAATTATATAGCAGATTTTAAGTCAGATCATAAGCTATCAAACAAAAAAAGTTTCATCAAAATCGGTTCAGTAGTTTTTGCGTGATACTCGTTCAAACAAACAAACACCCAAACAAACACACAAACAAACAGACAGACAAAAAATCCAAAAATTGGTGAAATGGAATCAGGGACACCTAAAAACCATATCGTAACTTTTTTTTTGTTAATATCTTCAATGTACAGACAAACTTCCTGTTACAGTTTTATAATAGTATAGATGTCCTTTTGTCTCGTATTACCAATACCTACTTCAGTTGTGTACAAATGTAAAAGACAAATAAACGATATTTAATTTAATTTAATTTAAAACAAGAAAACCTTCAAGCCCTCTCATTTAGGCACGCGTAAAGTAATAAAAACAGAGGCACATCTCTATTCTTCTCGTTTTTCCAATCTACCTATCTTCCATCCAAAAAAAAAAAAACCAAAATATCGTTGCCAAAACAGAACAAACGCGCGTCTCATAAATTAATACTGCACAAAAGCGTAGCGCCGTTAGGGGGTGCGCAGTCGTTAGTCGCAGCCTCAGGTGTTGCTCTGACGTGTAACCAGTATTTATTTAAGCATATTTGGCTTCTTGGCCCACTGCATCGCTGCATTAATTTGTAGGCTGTGGCATGCAATTGGTTTTGTTTTATGACTAGTTTCTGCTCGCGACTTTGTTTTGACTTTATAAAAGTACTAGAGTTAACCCGCGACTTCGTCCGCACAAGATACATACCAGATTTTAAGTCAGATCATAAGCTATCAAGCAAAAAAAGTTTCATCAAAATCGGTTCAGTAGTTTTTGCGTGATACTCGTTCAAACAAACAAACAGACAGACAAAAAATCCAAAAAATTTGTGAAATGGAATCAGGGACACCTAAAAACCATATCGTAACTTTTTTTTTGTTAATGTCTTCAATGTACAGACAAACTTCCTTTTACAGTTTTATAATAGCAGCAGCAGCGTCACCATCACAAAACCCGTAACAATACATGATATCCGCGTATTCTTCATTTTGGTAAGCAGCCATTTGAAAAGGAAGCTGTTTTAGCGCAGAATTTAAGTTAGTTAACAACGACACGTCCGAACTCCAAGATGGTTGAAACTAACTGATTACTTAATGAATTGAGCGAATGAGTGGGCCTCGATTGTGAACCTTAGTACAAACATTCCCGAATACTTACAAAAGAGAAACAATGTAAGCAATAAAATGAAAGAGACAAAAGCAAATCGGCATCTTGTAAGGTTCGCTTCTAGGAAATCCGCTACCTGCTCTGCCATTGTTAACAATTTTTTTCAAACTCTTGTCAAAGTAGACAACATTTGCACCTTTTGGAAAGTTTAGGAATTGAGGAAGTTATTTCCGTAATTTGTACGCCAAGTGTGATACATTTTTTTTAAGTAATCCTCTTTGGATTGAAACGAAATCCAAATAAAAAAATTTTGTCGTGCGGTTTATAACCTTTTATTTCAGTGGTTTCGGGTATTTTACACATGTATTTTAGTTTAATGTAGTCGCTCATTCATCAGCTATTAGAAAAATGCTTACTTAGTGCAGAGAGTGGAGTATTTTTTTCACAATTGTCAGTTTTAGGTGGAAAAATGGATTTTTTCAAAAAAATCTTAAAAATGAGATAACTCGAAAACAAGCGATTTTCGACCCCCAGTTAACTGGGGCAAAATTGTTGCAAATGAACTCTAGTATAACCCCTTTCAAGGAATAGGTCGAATTACCAGTCACCCTGTAGATAGATTATATGTTAATCCAGAATACAGGTTGAAGTTGATATCATTAGCATCCTTTTAAACTAATCAAGTTCTAGCTGATGTTTTGTGCCAAATTTCATTTAAATCAAGTTCATGTTCAGTTTTCACGTTTAGTGAACTAATAAAATTAGCAGTAAGACCGGCTACAATTACTGACCTAAACTTATTATTATTATTATTATTCCTTTTTCTTTCTCGGTTTTACGTAACCGGAGTTCTGATGGCACAGGCCTAAGCCAAGGCACAATGGTGTGTTGGTGCCTACACTTATGTATGGCAGTGAGTGCTGGGTATGGCAGAAGAAGCATGCAAGTAAAATTAATGTTGTTGAAATGCGTTCCTTGCGAAGTATGTGTGGTGTGACGCTGAAAGATAGAGTGAGAAATTGTGTAATAAGAGATAGATGTAAATTAAAAGAAGATGTAGTGACAAGAATAGAGAAAGGTATGCTTCGTTGGTTTGGTCATGTGGAGAGGATGAGTGATAGCAGATGTACGAAAGAGATATATGTTGCTAATGTGAGTGAAAGCGTCGGCAGAGGGCGCCGTCGTAGAACGTATGCTGATCAAATCAGTTGCGTCCTACAACAAGGGGAGGTTCGGAGTACTCGAAACCGACGGGCATGTATGAAGAGATGTATGGATGTGCATGAGGCAAAAGAAGTATGTAAGGATCGTAGTAAGTGGCGCGCCCTGGTCTCTGCCTACCCCACTGGGAAAGAGGCGTGACGTTATAGATAGATAGATAGGTAAGGTAAAAGTCAGTATTACAGTACATATAAGTTTAAAGAAACTTATTGGTACACGGGCTACAACACATTAAATGACCGAATAACTTAGATAATTTAAAAGTAAAACTAATATATTTACATACATCTATAAATGAGTATCTAAATCCACGTATTATAAGTTAATAACAAAAAATTTGAACCTCCTTCAAAAAAACTAAAAAGTTAAAAAATAATATTACGGCCGATGACTTTTTCGTTCGCATCATAAGAACATTAATTTGTTTTATCGAAGTCGCTGTCAAGCCGGTACGATTCGCGACAGGGCTTGCATTAGTTTTTTGGCTTGGCTTGACACCGACTTCTATAAAACAAATTAATTTTTTAATTTTTTGTTAAAATTTTGTTTATTTCACAAGTTTCAGTGGTGAATCCATTAGTTCAATTTAATAGTAGTGCTTTAAATTAACAAACGCACTAGCCGGCACTACGATTTTCAAAGGTTCCCCTCGATTTCTCTGGGATGCCATCATCAGATCCTGGTTTCCTTATCATGGTATCACCCTTGGAATATCTTCTTTAAAAAGAATCATCAAAATCGGTTCATAAGCGACGAAGTTATCCACGAACACACATAAAACAAAAAAAAAAATATATATATAAGGTGTAACAAAATTAGGTGAAACTATTTTAAGGAGATGATCAGACCATCAAACTGAACAACTTTCTCTATGGAACCAATATCGAAATCGCGAAAAAGAAATCTACTGTCCCATACATTTAGGTCGAGTACATTTGTATGGATTTCGATATTGGTCCCATAGAGAAAGTTATCCAGTTTGATGGTCTGATCATCCCCTTAAAATAGTTTCACCTAAATTTGTTAAACCTTATATACGGTCGAATTGAGAAACCTCCTCCTTTTTTGAAGTCGGTTAAAAATAAGCTCTTATTATCAAACCATCGGATCGGAAACTCGTTAATCAAACCGTGTCACCAACAGACGCGACGTGCATCATCAACAAGCACTCATCTTTTTATTATTAATCACTATATATATCTACTTAATCTAGGTAAAGAGTGATGTGTGAATGACTGATTATGATCAGCTCGATTCTAGGTAGTCTAGATAGATAATAACCGTCAAAATTTTAACGATTATTAGTAGTGATGTGCGTAATCGATTATTAATAATCGATTATAATGATAATCGGCTGCAATCGATTACCATTTAAAATCCGTCGATTATAATCGATTTTTAGGAAACTGTCAGTCTCTAGTTCTATTGTAGGTAAACTTATAGGGGAACTCCCGAAATATTATTAAGTTTGGTTTTAAATTGGTCAGTTGACTAATTTAATTGTATCATTATATATGTTTAAACGCAAACTAGGCACTGCTTGGCGATATCATAATCTGATTGACTAATAGATATCAATTCAATAATTAATAATTATGTACCTACCTACCTATGTCTCTCTGGCACAATCTTCTTAAATCATACCCAACGTTCAAAAATATTATGAAAGCACAAAATGCATTTTGACTATTTTTTATTTCCTTTTCAATAATCTGGTAACATCGATTAATGATCGGTTACGATTATTTTCATAATCGATTAGAAAAATAATCGAATCGGCACATCACTAATTATTAGTCCGAGCCTAGCTAGCATGCCACGACAAAGAGTTTAAACGAGAAAAACGTCATGCGCGCTCTTTCTGGCCTACGTAAAATAATAAAGATGGAGGCACATCTCGATTTTTGTCGTTTTCTCGGGGGTGGCATGCTAGCTAGGCTGGGACCCTGTCCGTCAGGGTTCAAATGGTGCAATGCTGTTCAAATTCGGACACCACAAGAATGTAAGATTTGCAACACTCGCTTTTCGGTGACGGAGAACATCATGAGAAAACCTACACTTCAATATTGAACGTCCACTGACCAATAAAAGTCACGCTGGACAGAGTCCTTAGTGAAGTATGGATAGGTATTTTGAACAAACCAATAACGTGGTCTAAGACTTACTACAACAAACAACAATAAACGTTTCGTTTACAAAAATGAAAAAGGTCCTAACTAATCGAAAACTGGATATACGACTCCGAGTAAGAATGCTCCAGTGTTACATCTGGCCAATAGTTCTATACGGTTGCAAGGCATGGACCATTAAGGAAGCTACTCGCCAGAAACTAGAGGCTATAGAAATGTGGTTCTACCGAAGAATGCTGCGAATTAGTAGGGTTCAACGAGTCACCAATGTGGAGGTTCTACGACGTGTCAGGAAGTCCCGGGAGCTGTTGCAAACCGTTAAAAGGAGGAAAGTCGCCTACCTTGGTCATATTTTGAGGAATGAGCGATACCAACTGCTCCAGACTATAATAATGGGCAAAGTGGAGGGCACAAGAAGTGTTGGTAGGCCACGAATGTCATGGCTCGCGAACCTTAAAGAGTGGACAGGCATCGCCAGCGTCGAAGAGCTGTTTCGTTTGGCGAGAGATAGACAGGGATATGCAGAGCTGACTGCCAACCTCCAGTAATGGAGAGGAACCCGAAGAAGAAGAAGATGAAGACTTACTAACCGAATTGTACACTAACGTAGACTAAGTCACAAGTGTTACTAACCCCAATGGATCAATGTTGTCTGGAAATAAATAAATAATACGGAACCACCAGGCTTGAGCCACAGAGATGGCAGGAGACCGGATGACCTTACCCTGGTGCCTTGGGATAAGGGTCGGTCTCTATTATGGGACGCCACCTGTGTGAGCACGTTTGCACCATCCCACTTGCCGGGCACCATGAGGGTGGCTGGAGCAGCGGCAGAAACCGCGGCTCAGAAAAAGCACGCGAAATACCAACATCTAGAAGGCTCATATCTGTTTGTGCCTCTTGCGGTAGAAACGGCGGGTCCTCGGGCTGCCGAAGCCAAAGTGTTTGCCAGGGGCTTGGGCCGCAGGCTGAGAGAGAGGGGCTTGGATCCCCGCTCTGGGTCTTGTTTGATTCAACGTATCTCATTGGCCGTCCAACGCGGCAATGCTGCGAGCATAATGGGTTCGTTTGGCTCGACCAGGGGTGGGCTATTGGACTAGACAGTTGTCAGGTTTGGTTGCTTTGTTTGTTCTTTTAGTAGTAGTTAGTCTTAGGATACTGTGTCCATTTCTTGTTATTCTTATATAGCAAATAATAAATTACTTTTATCCCTTTTTGAATTTGAATTTTGAATAATAGGTCAGCCACCACTACTTCGTCGATCCAACGTGGAAAGCGAGGCTAACCAAACCACTGTAGATTCTGTAAATAGAGAAAACTGAAAATTGTTCAATAATTCCCCTCGCTTAGTTTGTACAATAAAATAAAATATACTTCTAGTTCGTAACGCGATATCAGCGATCGTAAAACTCTCTCATGATTTACGACAAATTCATTGTGAAATTCGTTTCTATTTTGTAATTAATTTCTTGCGTTTTAGAGTACATCAGACATACTATACGTTCACGACTACATTTTCTTTCGGAGCTGACAGACATTTTAGTACAACTACCAACTAATCTATACAGGTAGGGTTCTTCTTTTAATATGCTGACAGTATTTCAAGGCTATCAAAATTATCAACTTTCTCTATGTAAGGTCACATAATAATAATATAAGCCCTTAGTCGGACATCCGAGATGTTTTTAATCTAGTAGTTGTGCTTTGTTCGTTTTTTGTATGTCCGTTTGCCAGTCGGCAAAGGCCTCCTCCAACCTTCTCCATTCCTGTCTGTCGCTTGCCACTCTGTGCCATGTGTTTCCGGCAACCTGCCTTATGTCGTCAACCCATCGTCTCGGTGGTCTACCTCTCTTTCTTTGCCCTTCTCTTGGGTGCCATTGGGTGATTATTTTACTGCAATTCTCTTTGCCTCTCAATGTGTGACCTGCCTATCGCCATTTAAATCGTTTAATCCTCCGTTTTATGTCACAAGGTCACATAAGGTCTAGCAAAATTAGCTGAAACTATTTTAAGGGTATGGGTAACTTTCTCTATGGGACCATTATCGAAATCGCGAAAAAAAATGATGTCCCATACAAAACTGCAAACACAGCTTGACTCAAATGTATGGGACAGCAGATTTTTATTTCGAGATTTCGATATTGGTCCCGTAGAGAAAGTGGTTCAGTTTCATGGTCTGAACATACCCATAAAATAGTTTCAGCTAATTTTGTTAGACCTTATATATGGGACCAACATCAAAATCACAAAAAAATCTGCTGTCCGAATCGGCTGCATTTGGGTTGAGTCGGTTTGCAGTTTTGTATCGATATTTCTTCGCTATTTCGATGTTGTTCCAATGGAGAAAGTTGTTCAGTTTGATAGTCTGATTATCCTCTTCACCGTCAGCATGTCAAGTTGGAACCTGTATATTTTAGTCACAATAATATATCAACAAATAATCATCTTCTTATGGTGTGGGCAGAGTCCTGGTGACAGAGTTTTTTCAGACCGCCTTACGGACTCTGACGTGGTTTTTATGTAACGACTACTACTACCAGAGATAGTAGCCGGGACCAACGGCTTAACGTGCCATCCGAAGCACGAAATCATCTTTCTTTACAGACAATCAGGTAATTCAGCCTGCAATGTCCTAACTGGGGAAAAACGCACAAAGTGACATTTCACTAGGTGTCCCCCGTGGGAATCGAACCCACGACCTCCGTGTCGAGAGCCAATGCTCTTAACCATTAGACCATGGAGGCAGTACAAATAATAATAATATGTTACTTTTAGCAAGGAATTGAATGAGAAGGGTACACAACAAAATATAGTATCCATTCCACACAACCATCGTTTGAAAGAACAATTAATTTAATAACAATTAAAACACTACCCCAAATAACTGGGATACCAGAACGCCACTGATTTCAGGAGGCACAATGCGAGCCTTTGTGTTGTCTCTGCCAGCTCCCTGTTCGATGATTAATGCTTGCGCATAAATCTGTGTAATGGATCGCTAGTCGCGGTTAGGTTTGCATATTAGAATCGAATTGGACCTTGTGGGGTATGCGAAGGGGGCAGGCAGACGTTGGGAACGTTTTCATGCACTTTTTGCGGGTTTAGGAGGCCTATCTTCAACAAAGGACGATATAGGGTGATTTCTGCAGATCAGACTATCGTCAACAGACCATGGGTCAAAATAGGTCTTAGTCTTGGAAGCAAAATAGGTCATAGTTTCAGTACAGTGTTAGGTTCCTATTGTTTTATTTTGTATTTTTGGTGATTTTGCGGTCGTGTCTTCAACACTGCCATAAATGATCTCTTAAATTGGCTCTCTAATAGCCATGTTTTTTCCTTCTTATTGCTGTCTCCCGTTTGCAATGTAGGGAAGTCGGATATTTCGTTTTCCTACTCCTCCTATCTTCTTTGATTAATTCATTGCGGGTTCCAAGACAGATTAGAGTCATCCCCCGGGCTCGCTGGACTTCATTGTCCAGTGTTGTGAATGGTCGCCGCTGTTGATCCTGGCTTACAGGAGTTACAGCGGTGGGAATGTGTGGTGACCATGGGTCTTTTGTGTAGCTCCCCGATTCAATCGGCGTCAAATAGACATGGTGTTTTTTGGCAGTTCTTAGGGATGTTAGGTGATTAATTTCAGCCAGTGAATGTGGTATACGTTATCGAATTTATAATAAACACACTGAGGGCAGGAAAGTAAGAAAGGGCTGAGATCTCATTTAATTGTTGGCCGAGGCGAAGCTGGGGTGAACAAACATGTGATCTGATGCTTTCTTATTCACTGCCCGAGGTTTAGTATACAATTTTTCTCCTTGACGGAGTGAAAAATCTTTTTCTGCCTAGCTAGCATGCCACCCACGACAAAGCGTTTAAACGAGAAAAACGTCATGCGCGCTCTTTCTGGCCTACGTAAAATAATAAAAAAGGAGGCACATCTCGATTTTTGTCGTTTTCTCGGGGCTGGCATGCTAGCTAGGCTGGTGTCTCTTATTTACATGGATCTTGTTGAAACTAAGTATTATTATTTGGTTATAAGGGCTTGGTCAGTGACCAAATAGCTACTGCGACCTGGATAGATCTATTGTAGCTGTCACCCTAGACTTAAAGGCCTAGGCCAACGGACTTCATGAACCGTATTATGCTTTTGGAGGGGAGGTCACTAATGTCAGTAGGTGTTATTATGTATCCACCTAGATGGCGACTCCTGCTGTGAATGAGAACTTCGCATTCACAGAGGAGGTGTATGGGCGTTTCCTCTGATTCACAGCAGAATCTGCAAGTTGGTGAATCTACAAGCCCCATTCTGTGTAGATGTTTGTTTATCTTGCAGTGTCCTGTTAAGGCTCGTACTAAGATCCTTAAGTCGTTGCGGTTTGAATTGATGGCATCCGAGGTATGTCTGTTTGAAACTAAGTAAGTTCCGTGCGTTCAGATGTTTTTGCCATACTTATTTCTGGAAGCAAACTACTTACGTCATGGTTTCAGTCCCTATCTATTTTGTTTTTGTAATGCTTCAACTCTGCCATAAATTATCTCTGGAGTTGACTTACTAATAGCCATGCTTTTCCTATTGCTGTCTCCCTGGCCTACATTGAGTGTTAAAAGTGGCCGCTGTTATGTTCACACAGATCTCCGCTACCCAATACTGCGCGTAGGCTCAGCAACGCCAACGCCCAATGCCAAGAACCAAACCCCTTCGGGGTGCCAATTGGCAGGTTGCTTGAGTTCTTTCACTTGTTCGGTTGACCTACCAGGGTGCATCGTCGTCACTGACGACTGCCTCCGTGGTCTAATGGTTAAGAGCATTGGCTCTCGACACGGAGGTCGTGGGTTCGATTCCCACGGGGGAAACCTAGTGATATGTCACTTAGTGCGTTTTTCCCCATTGCAGGCTGAATCACCTGATTGTCTGAAAAGAAAAATGATTCCGTGCTTCGGATGGCACGTTAAGCCGTTGGTCCCGGCTACTATCTCTGGTGGTAGTAGTCTTTAAATAAAAACCACATCAGAGGCTGAAAGGCGGTCTGAAAAAACTCTGACACCAGGGCTCTGCCCACACGATAAGAATATGAACGTGATATGAACGTGAGTTCAAAGTAAGTAAAATACCAGACTGATGTAATTAGCTGTAGGTAATGCGGAGTGAGGACTGATTAAATTTTTCTTCGCCTGCCACCTTAATTATTCTGTTCACGTAGCAAGAGTTCATTTTAATTAATTCTTTAGTTTACTGGATTTACAATAGTTTGCACTTTAATTCTGGAATTACACTTGTACTAATGAAACCATAGAGATCTAGAGAGATGCCAACCAACGCGCTGAGTACGAAACCTAGTGTCACATCACCACCAGTACCACGCGATACAAAGTATTTTGTTAGCTTGAATGTGCTCATTATCCATTGCGGTATCAGAACTCAACGTTCGAATAATCTTTAGTACTACGCAAGCGTTGTAAACTATTTACCCATAATATCTCGACTGGTTTTCAGCCTCATAATATATTGAATCATTACTGTCGCGAGCAATGTGTTCCGTTTTTGCGCATATTGCTGCGACACTGGCCCCGCCCCCTTTTCACATCTCCCTTTAGTTTTTGTGATCTGTGAATGAAACGGTGTTTAAAATTTCGGACCAAAATTGGCTAACACGGTCCGCCACATACATACGGAATTGCGATACGGAATCCTGATTCAGGATTCAGTGTTGTCAACTATGGTTACAGAAAATACTAGAGTGCTGTTTAATAAATGCCTAAAATAAAAATGTATGAAACGCCATAAGAATGACAATTGCATTTTTAAGTATTTATTAAAACGAAACAAACAATTTCTATATATGATAATTACTATCATGCGATGAGATCATGACGTTACGATGATGATTTGTTAATTGTATTTCAATATTAATGCAACTATATCAAAAGACTATCGATAGTTTTAACATTAGACATAATCTGCATACAAAATGGCATGAACCATTATCACACAAGCGGTTTTTGAGGGTAGGCGATTTCGCAACTATAGTCGCAACTATAGTTGCGACGTCGTTGCGGTATACCGCAACGACGTCGCAACTGCACCGTGACGATACGGTATCGTTCCATCAACGCCTACGCTTAAAAATCACTTGTTTGATATGACTGTGAATCTTTAAAAAATGCCACCTAAGACATAAAAAAATCACTATATATATATATATAAGGTCTAACAAAACTAGCTGAAACTATTTTAAGGGGATGATCAGACCATCAAACTGAACAACTTTCTCTATAAGACCAATATCGAAATCGTGAAAAAAAATCAGCTGTTCCATACAAACCTACTCGACCGAAATGTATGGGACAGCAGATTTTTTTTTCGCGATTTCAATATCGGTACCATAGAGAAAGTTGTTCATTTTGATGGTCTGATCATCCCCTTAAAATAGTTTCACCTAATTTTGTTAGACCTGATATATATAATATGTATAGTATATCATCAGCATTGCACCCGTGCGAAGCCGGGGCGGGTCGCTAGTTTCAAATAAATCATAAAACAAAAGCGTCGAACGCACCGACCGTGCTTCGAAACCGAAATATTTGCGAGTTTCTGCCAAATAATGTGCAGAAGACAAAGGCTAGGCAATTAATTAGTTTTATTACTGGCCACCCCCGCCCCGTGCCGAGGCGTGATGCATGGCCGCAAGTTGTGGGCGATGCGGCTGAGTTTTAGCTGTTTGGGCATCAATTGATTGATTTTATAGAGTACAGGGCTTTGTCCTTTGTGGGCTTTCAGTTGGGGTACAGGTTCCTTTCCCGCATGCAAATGCTATTATATCTTCCGCGTAAACCCCACTTGTGGGCTCACGCCACACCATTCTACCAATTATGTGGGTTTTTTTGACTGACAAAATGTACAATGGGTGTAACGAAAACATCCTAGGTGATCTGTGATCCTAGTAATATTTAAAGCCTAGTAAAATTTTGATCGCCTAAACGCGATCAAACTGAACAACTTTCACTATGGAGACAAGATACAAACAAAAGAAACTGCTTTAACATACATTTGAGTCGAATAAGTACCTGACTGCTGTTTTGTATGAAACAACTGATTTTTTTTCGCAATTTTGAGGTTGACTCCATAGTGAAAGTTGTTCAGTTTGACTGTCTATATCACCGTATAAATGTTACTCTTTCTTTCTTTTTTCGTTTTTTAATTCAGACAATAATATATACAGGGTGAAATTGATATCACTAGAATCCTTTTAAACTAAGAGTCTTCCCATCAAACTGAACAACTTTTACTATGGGAGCAAACGAATCGGGCAAAAAAAACCTCAGCTGTTCCATACTAAACTGAAACGTCTACTCGACTCAAATTGTATGGAACAGCAAATTTTTTTTCGCTCCGATCGGTTTGCTCCCATATTAAAAGTTGTTCAGTTTGATCGGTAGACTCTTAGTTTAAAATGATGCTAATGATATCAATTACACCCTGTAGATACATGGTGTAATCTAAAAAAATTTCAGTTTTATTACATTTGAGTCGGATAGGTACTGCAGTTTTGTAAAGAACAGCAGATTTTTTCTGCAATTCCGAAGGTAGTCTCTACAGGGTGAAATTGATATCATTTAGCATCCTTTTAAACTAAGAGTCTACCCATCAAACTGACCAACTTTTAGTATGGGAGCAAACAGATCGGAGCAAAAAAAAAATCTGCTGTTGCATACATTAGAGTCGCGAACTCGCGCGTCGGCATTGCAGTTTAGTATGGAACAGTTGATTTTTTTATTTACTCCAATCGGTTTGCTCCCACAGTAAAAGTTGTTCTGTTTGATGGGTAGACTCTTAGTTTAAAAGGATGCTAATGATATCAATTTCACCCTGTATATTGAAATACCATCTATACAAAGATCTAAGAGCACAAAATTACAATGATACGGCCGCCATAGATAACGAATTCAATTCACCCGATGCAACAATGGAACAGTAATTTATTCCCATTCCCATATTACCAGTGTTCCCTATATTACCGCGAGAGGGCGCTCACTGACAATAGATCGGAATGTTTGCTACGATTTACGACGAGGTTTTCAATTTGGGACTTTTATTTTCACTCGGAATTATTTTCACTAGGAAACTCAATCTTGAGGAGTAACTATTTGATACTTGCCGTGCTTGAGGTCCTGCCAGTAATGACCTATGGTGCGGAAACATGGACCCTGACGATATGACTAGTTCATAAATTCAAGGTCGCGCAGCGAGCTATGGAGAGAGCTATGCTCGGTGTTTCTCTGAGAGATCACATCAGAAATGAAGTGATACGTCAGAGAACGAAAGTGGTTGACATAGCTCAGAAAATTAGCAAGCTGAAGTGGCAATGGGCTGGTCATATCTGCCGAAGAACTGACAACCGGTGGGGTGTCAGGGTTCTGGAGTGGAGACCGCGAACTGGTAGACGTAGTGTGACGTGCCCGCTGGACAGACGACATAAAAAAGGTAGCGGGGAGCGACTGGATGAGGAAGGCCGAGGACAGAGTTTTGTGGCGCGCTTTGGGAGAGGCCTATGTTCAGCAGTGGACGATGATAGGCTGATGATGATGATGATGATGAGGTGTCGTATAGTCTATCGTTAGACGCATAAAGCACCACTACATGACGAAATTACCGTAATACAACTTTTATAAGTCAAAATAGTCATACGACCAAATTGTTTGTTGGGGGGTTCGAATCTGCACGGACATGCCATGTACCAAATCCATGGATAATAAATAAATAAATAAAATGCACTTTATTGCCACACAAAAATACAAAAAAGATACAGAAACAGATTCATCAAACAGAAAAATTAATATATCCGGTCCTGAACAGGCGTTCTAAATTGTCACTTAGAAATAAGTTGACAATTTACAAAACTTGTATCAGGCCGATATTCACGTACGCCGGAGTGGTATTCGCGCACGCCGCCCCGTCGCATATCCATAAATTAGAGGTCATCCAAAATAGATTCATGCGTACCGCGACTGGCGCACCAATGTTCTTACGTAATAAAATAAGAACCTTAACATCGATCTAGAGTTGCCTACCATCAAGCAACTACTCAAATCTATGGTGACGGACTATTTCACCGCCCTCCCACGACATTCTAACCCTCTTATTAGGAAAAATGCTACCTACCGGTGCTGTAGGCACAACAAGCCTCGAAAGCGTCGGCCTCGGAACGTCTTAGACGAACCGGATGACCCGACCACGGTCGCTATGATAGCGGCCCTCCAATCACGACTCACCGACACAAACTCACACAACACGATCACCGCCGGCGGTAACACAATCATTTCTTTGTTGCGTCGTCGTCGTAAAAATCGAAATCCCCACCGTCCCCGGGGGGGTTCGTCGCGATCTCTGCCCACTCTTTTTCCTTCTGGCGCCTACAGACGCTACCGGCACATCGCTGGCCGATTCTCACCGATCCCCACTACCCAATCGTAGCCCGCGTAGTCCCAGCAACGCCCATTGCCGAGGTCCGTACCCCTTAGGGGTGCCCCTTGGGCAGGTTGCTTAAGCTCATGCATTGGTTCGGTAGACCTACCAGGGCGCTTCGCCGTCACTGGTGTGGTCCCCCCATAGTCCGCAGTAATAAGCAGTCGATGCTCCCTGAGCAATGCTGTATATGTCAATTCGAAAAAAAAAACAGAAAAATTAAAATAACAACAGATTATGACATGGCTGTATCGTACGATTTTCCTTTCTCTGCAGCTAAACCTTTATTAGGCACTCTTACAACTCACAAGGAAAGTTATTCAGTTTGATGGTCTAATCACCCCGGTTTTTGTAAAACCCATCGGCATATCAAGAAGAACCTTATACAGAATGGAGTAAACAGTTGCATTACTTCAAGGGGTGATTGTACCCATGATACTAAACAACTATCTCTAAGAAAGGAAATTCGCAAAAAAATTTTTGGACTTACCATACTAAATACAATCAGCTGGCCGAATTTTTTTTTCATATGAGAATTCTTTTTTTTCCAATTTCCCTTCTGTTTCATTGGAAAAATTGTTCACTACCAAACCTTGTGTTGTGATTTTTAAATAAATTGTTATTTTATTTGCCTTAATTTAACCATTGCAATGATTTATTTATATTTTCACCACAGCAACACCAATTTGTAGAGGATGTCACTGTTAATAAATTAATTTTAAATAACAGTTTTGTTGAGAGTCGCGCTGCAAGTCTGGGGGAGGTCAGACGCGTGCGTATTGGCATCTGTTAGGCTTGCACGTGGCTCCGCCATTTTGTAAACTCTTTTGTGCTTTAACTATAAAACGTTAACTTGAGATTATAATAAACTACTTGACATTGGCAGAAATGCTACTAATCATTTTCCTACGTGTACTCAACGAGACATTGGCACAATTGTGATAACGCATCGGACGCCATTAAATAAAAATAGAATAGAATAGAATAGCTTTGTTGACTTCCGAGTTGTCTATTGAAGTGAAGTTCGTTACACTCGGTGTGCAGTGGTGGGGTTCGTGAGGCAATCTAAGTCTAGAATTCAGTGTCTGAGTTTAAGTTTAGTTTTGCTGTGACTGTGTAAGGAAGAAGTTGAAGAAAATACAAGTGTAGTTCTATACTGGCAGTTTTATTCAATCAATCAATTGTACTTTATTAGACACCAAAAAAACAGAGTATACAGAGAGCAAACAATCAGGAAATACAAAAGGCACAAAAACAGGCGGTCTTATCGCTAAGAAGCGATTTCTTCCAGACAACCTTAGGGTAGAGGAAATAGTGAAAGAAGATTGGTAGGCGGTGTAGATCATAATAACACAATATAGATAACATACACAAATAATGTTATACAAATACAAACATACTGTAATATAAAAATATATATATAATATAAATACCTATTACGAATACATATTCATACCTACAAATACATATAATACATAAAAGAGTACTAAAACAACAATTATTTATCAAAGAGAGAAAAACATGAATCAGAGAGGTGACCATTCAGGATAGGTAGTCAGTGCTCGAGGAAATGAGCTTTGACCTTCGACTTAAAAACATTCCAGGAGGGTGCACGTCTGATCGGCTCCGGCAACAAGTTCCAGAGCCGAACGGCATGGAAAAGGAATTGGTGTAGAAGAGAAAAGGAATGGGTGTAGAAGTTCCTTGTAACCAAGTATTGAACTCAAGTCGGCCGGAGTAAGGAGAACCTGTCCAAATGGGGTTTTATCGATGGATCAGACCTGAGGTGTGAGTGTGGTGTTGCCCCTCAGACTATGGCCCATCTCATATCTTGCCCTTCCTGCCCGCAAACTTGCACGCGAATGGAGCGTATGGACGCTGCTGGTAGTGCTATTCGCGTGGCAAAATACTGGGCTGGAAAAATATAAAATGACATGCCATCGACTCGATAGAAGAAGACCAAGTATTTATTATACTTGGTTACAAGGAAAGCTGTTCAGTTTGATGGTCTAATCACCCCGTTTTTATAAAACACGTCGGCATATCAAGCAGAACCTTATACAGGGTAGAGTAAATAGTTGCATTACTTTAAGGGGGATAGAACCCAAACCAATGATACTGAACAACTTTCTCTAAGAAAGGAAATTCGCGAAAAAAATTTTGGACTTACCATACTAAATACAATCAGCTGGCCGAATTTTTTTTTCATATCAGAATTCTTTTTTTTTCTAATTTCCCTTCTGTTTCATTGGAAAAGTTGTTCACTACCAAACCTTGGTTACAAGAAAGTTGTTCAGTTTGATGGTCTAATCACCCCGTTTTTAGGGTAGAGTAAATATTTGCATTACTTCAAGGGGTGATAGTACCGATGACACTGAACAGCTTTTACTAAGAAACTTATAGGAGAGTCGCAAAAAATTCGACATTTTAATGATATTATTTCTCATTGCTATTTTCATCGGAGAGAGTGTCCGAGAACGATCGTTAATTTATCGATTGATGACAAAATAACCTCGTCAAGCCTATCTTATTAATGGATAGTTCATACTGTACGTCATAGCGCTGATGGATGTTGTGGGTAGACAGAGACTATGTGATCACATGCATTGAGATAATACTGACCACATTTCTTCTTCAGCGTAATTGCAGGTTTCCTCACGATGTTTTCCTTCACCGTTTGAGAGTAGTCGGCAATACTTACAATAAGTTAGAAAAAGTCTGTAAAATCTGTACAAAAGCTTGACATGTGTTCTATTGAAACAGTAATAGGTATTTTTTGTGTAGCTTGTTCCATGTCCCACTGCTGGGCAAACAAATTTAATTTTATTTTTTATTTTATTTTATTTTATTTTATTTTCTTGGGAAGACCAACAGCTGTTGACACAATACAAAATAAGGATGGCTAACAGAAAGCCAATTATAGGTCTCCGCTGATAGAAACATAATTAAAAAAAAAAAAACAAAGCAGAGCTAACACTAAAAATACAAAGTGGATAACAAAAAGATAACGAACGTTAATAACACACATAACATTAATCTTTTTTTTACTTTGTTACAGGTACAAAAACAACGAAACTACGTCTCAATATGCGCATGCGCTACAAGTACAACATAATTAAATGAAGATATTTATAATAACCGAAATTAATTCGAGAGATATCGATCGTCGCGGCGCTTGCCAATACGTCAGTCAGGAATCGAACCCCGTGACGAGGTATGCCGTCTTACGTCAACCGACAGTCACTGGTATAATAATAACTATATTTTGTCCGCGACTTCGTCCGTCTGCACAGGTTCCCGTCATCGTAGCGAGATAAAATATTAAGGCTGCACCGAGCCTATTGTGCTGCACTCAATCGTATTTTTTTTATTTCTAAACAATTTAAACAACATTTAAAAAAAAAGAATTTCACATTGTAGTCGATAAGCATAAAACATAATAAGTAATCCGGGATGTTTCGATAAATTGAAAGCCAATCAGTCTAGCGATTTTTGAATCCCATTCGTTGAACTCAGCAGTTGAAAATGTATGGAGATTCCTACACATCTTTCTACTGCTGATTTGACTTTCAAAAATCGCACTCCTGGAGAATGATTTTTGAATATCAAATCAGCAGTAGAATAGATGCATAGTTGCATCTCCATAGTAATTTTGACATTTCCAACTGCAGAGCTCGGGGAATGAGTTTCAAAAATCGCACTCCTGGACTACAATGTGAAATTCTTAAGTGGACGTGAGTGCCATCTACTGGTAGTTATTACAAACTAACCAACCCGCAAGTCCATCATTACAACTGGAATTCATACGATATAGATGACACACCCTGTTCCTTAAGACGCAACAGATTGAAAATTTCGTTCTCTGGGTAGTGGGCTCGGTGGCGAAATTGGATAACGCAGTTCCCCGGTTTGGAAAAGTGCGGGTTCAAGTCCCGCCCGAGACAAATTTTTCAATCTTTAATTTGATTCGAAATAGCACAACATGGCTGTAACATGTTTAAAAAAATCAATAATATTTAAAAGTGAAATTCTTTTTTTTAATGTTGATTAATTGTTTAAAAATGAAAAAAAATACGATTGAGTGCAGCACAATAGGCTGGGTAGGCTCTTAACACCATATCGTAACTTTTTTGTTAATATCTATCTTCACTGTTGACTTTCGCAGTAACATAAGGGAACATGTACACTTCTGTTACCGTATATAATGTAATATTGTAAACAAGTGCTTGCGTTCTCCGGAGGCGTCTCCACTAATTTATTATTCCGGTATATCTTTAAAGATACTAATTCGATGACATTCAAATAAATAGATCCGCCGTTTGATGTAGCTTCGTCTAGTTGGTTTGAATATTTAGTTAAAAATAATCTGAATCAACTATGCCGGAGGTGCACATCAGCAAAACTCTCTGCTGCCCAGAAAATCAGGATCGACTTCTCGGCTGGTTTTGAAAAGGACCGTAAGACCTGGGTTAAGCTTAACCGATTCAGAACCAACCATGGAAGAATCAACTACCTCCTCCACAAGTGGGGTTTGAGGGAGTCTCCGACGTGCGACTGCGGGGCACCTGACCAGACCCTCTCCCATGTGGTAAATGATTGCAATGAGGTGGAATCGAAGAACTTCACAGGCTAACCCCGGCAGCGGAAGACTGGCTGAAACACCTCGATCTCGAAATCTGACCCCTCGGATCCAAGCAGGAAGATAAAAATGTCATACGATATAATTATGAGAGGATATTATCTAGGTGCTCGCTACTGGCGGACGTACAGTGGGCTGATAGGGTCAAGTTGACGGGGTTTAGCTGTCCGGGTCGAATTGACGGGGTTTAGTGGTCGGGATTGAGTTGATCAAAAAATAATTTATTCAACAACTTACATTAACAGTACAAATGTATAGACACAAATCTATACTATTATAAAACTGTAACAGGAAGTTTGTCTGTACATTGAAGATATTAACAAAAAAAAAGTTACGATATGGTTTCTAGGTGTCCTTGATTCCATTTCACCAATTTTTGGATTTTTTGTCTGTCTGTTTGTTTGTGTGTTTGTTTGTTTGAACGAGTATCACGCAAAAACTACTGAACCGATTTTGATGAAACTTTTTTGTTTGATAGCTTATGATCTGACTTAAAATCTGGTATATAATTTGTGCGGACGAAGTCGCGGGTTAACGCTCGATAATAATAAAACTGAAATATCCTATAACTAGACTAAACAAAATAACATCAGTCAAAGGGCCCGCCTCGAGTCGAACCCGTTTGAAATGTGCCCATCACGCTCGTGGCGTTTCCACGCTGTATGGCTAGGGAAATTTGTTGAACATGGTACGACCCGGAGTGGGGGTCTCGAGTTGATAGAGATTAGTTGTCAGGGTCAAGTTGACGGGGAACAGTTTTCTGGATCCAGGGTTGTTCGGGTCGAATTGACGGGGTCCAGTTGTGATAAAAGTATTCATATCTAATAAATAAAAGTCTTACAAACGAATAATATCATTTCATTTCAAATAAATCGTAATTATAATTTCATTTAAATTTTATATGGTTCGAAAACAAAAACCAATTAAAACGAAACACAGTCCAGACCTCAAGTGATAAAATTGATAAAGAAATATATGTCATATCTTAACACTTGTTGCATTCGACCTCGACTCAGTTATTAATACCCCGGGTCACGGGTTTGATTCCCGACTGATGTTTTGGCAGACTCCCATGCGATCACTATCGAAATTAATGAACTCACTTCTTAAATAATATTATTAATGGACGTGTCTATTACAACGTTCCTCCTAACACGACGTTTTGGTCCTTATTTCGTAGAGATAAGGGTGAAGGAAAGGGACTAGTGTTAACAAAGATGGCGGATGGGTAAAATGGCGCGTGTCTGGTTTTAAATAGTTGACATACTGTTTTGTCAAGAATTATTATGTAATTGATTCGTTTGTTGCAATTTAATGATGACATATACACACTACACCAATGAATCTACAGGGTGAAATTGATATCATTAGCATCCTTTTAAACTAAAAGTCTACCCATCAAACTGAACAACTTTCACATGTGAGCAAACAGATCGGAGCAAAAAAAAAAATCAGCTCTTGCATACATTTGAGTTGAGTAGGCGTTGCAGTGTAGTGTGGAACAGCTGATTTTATTTTTGCTCCGATCGGTTTACTCCCATAGTAAAAGTTGTTAAGTTTGATGGGTAGACTCTTAGTTTAAAAGGATGCTAAATGCTAATGATATCAATTTCACCCTGTATTTATTGTAGAACTGCTGATTTTACTTTTGGTCCGATCGGTTTGCTCCCATAGTAAAAGTTGTTAAGTTTGATGGGTAGACTCTTAGTTTAAAAGGATGCTAAATGCTAATGATATCAATTTCACCCTGTATTTATTGTAGAACTGCTGATTTTACTTTTGCTTCGATCGGTTTGCTCCCACAGTAAAAGTTGTTAAGTTTGATGGGTAGACTCTTAGTTTAAAAGGACGCTAAATGCTAATGATATCAATTTCACCCTGTATTTATTGTAGAACTGCTGATTTTACTTTTGGTCCGATCGGTTTGCTCCCATAGTAAAAGTTGTTAAGTTTGATGGGTAGACTCTTAGTTTAAAAGGATGCTAAATGCTAATGATATCAATTTCACCCTGTATTTATTGTAGAACTGCTGATTTTACTTTTGCTTCGATCGGTTTGCTCCCACAGTAAAAGTTGTTAAGTTTGATGGGTAGACTCTTAGTTTAAAAGGACGCTAAATGCTAATGATATCAATTTCACCGTGTATTTATTGTAGTCCTTCTTAATATGCTGACACTTTTTAAGGGGATGTTCAGACCATCAAACTGAACAACTTTCTCTATGGGACCAACATCGAAAACCCGAAAAAAAAAATCTGCTGTCGTTCCTCCCCTACACGAAAAGTGGGAATGGATTTTTTTCCTCGTCTACCCCATGGTGTGAGGAATCGTTGGATAGGTGGTTCAAAAATATTATGGTTGTGGGAGAACTATTTTTCGATTTAGGGATCTGTTAGCGAAATATTAAGCTTTAAAGTAAAAATAGTCGACCAACTTATAAAATGTACTTTTTAGACTTTATTAGCCGTTAAATCGTAGTATAAAACAAAAAGCCTCCTAATTCCATATTATATTGTGACGGGCATCTACGGAACCCTACCCTGCGCGTGGTCCGACACGCACTTGGCCAGTTATTTCTCATCAATCATCTTAAATCAAATTAAAAATTTTTATTCTATATAAATAGCTCATATATAGTTTTTTGACGTCATTTTTGGATTCTACCACCGATCTCTGAATATTTTATTTATTTATTTATTTTTATTTTATTGGAAAACCAACAGCAATATAATACAGTTGTTACATGAGTATAAAGCAGAAAGCCAATAACAGGTTTTCACTGGTAGATACAGGAGTAGTTGAGAAAAAACAAATGGTTAACAATTTTAAAAAACGCACATGAGTCAGCACACATGTCAGCCTAAAGGTAAATATAAAAAAGCATTGCAAAAACAATAAACAATATAAAAGAATAGACCTTAGTCTAACAATAACCTCTACACTTCATCAGCAAATAAATCACGACTTAACAACCTCCTTGTCGACTCGACGCTAGAATTAAATAGATCAATTATTATAAGTATTGCATAGTTTGTTAAAATTGTCACTCGCACGCCACATAAACGTATTCTGCCTATAATTAGTGGGTACATTTTCTGCTGAGGCTTGGGCCCAGGCATCTCTCCCGACGTTATTCGTCGGGCTCTTGTCTCAGCGAATATTCCGGCAAAGTCCGAACCAAGCGGAATTGTACGCACTGATGGCAGGAGGCCCGACGGGTTAACGCTCATTCCTTGGCGACAGGGGAAAAGCTTGGTGTGGGATGTGAAATGCGTGGACACCCTAGCTCCATCTCACGTCCAGACCACTTCTGAGCGCGCTGGTGCTGCTGCTGCGGGTGCTGAGGTCGACAAGTGTCGAAAGTACCGCGATCTGGCCGGCAGCTACATATTAACGCCAATAGGTTTTGAGACGCTAGGTCCTTGGGGCCCAGAGGCCAAAGCATTTCTTGCAGACCTATCCGGTCGTATTAATGAGAGCTCTGACCGCAGAGCTGGCAGCTTCCTGGCACAAAGAATCAGCCTCACCATCCATAGGGGGAATGCTGCTAGCCTGTTGGGCACCATGTTTTGCGGCGACGCTCTAGACTGTGTATATTATTTGTAGGCTTTTATGTTTTGAGATAAGATGTTGTTTATATAATTTAGTCTAGTTATATTTTAGTTTTAGGATATTTTAGTTTAATCAGTTGTTGTTCTTTATTTCGTTAGTAACTTAAGTATTATCTTTTTGATAAAAAATTATTAGTGGGTGCAGAAGGTGTATAAAAAGGTGGATTAAAATTAATTCACGTATTCATTGAAAGAGGATATAGTAACAAGGATTGAAAAGGGAATGCTGAGATGGTTTGGTCATGTGGAAAGAATGAGTGATAGCAGACTGACGAATGAAATATATAAAGCGAGTGTAAATGGGACAGTCAAAAAAGGTCGCCCTAGACGTACGTATGCGGACCAAATGGGCAGCGTACTTAAGAAGGGTCAGATCAAATGTACCCGAAACCGACGAGCGTGTATGAAGCGACTTATGACTGTGGAAGAGGCGAAAAAGGTATGTCAGGATCGTAGCCGATGGCGATCAGTTGTCTCTGCCGACCCCAATGGGACACAGGCGTGAGTATATGTATGTATGTATGTATGTATGTTCATACACATACCTACCTACCTCTTATATTTAAAAGTTTAATTTAAACAGTAGTAAATACGTAAGGACTAATTTGAACGCTATGCGCAGTCATAATGAAGGTTCAAATTTGATTAAATTGATGATGTATTATTATCAGTTTCCATTTCTACTTTTAGCCCAGTCATTTTACGGAGTTTCGTTAGGCGGGGTAGGGAGTGATTATTAATTTGACTTTTAAACTGTAACCGGCATCATTTAGTGACAAAAAGACTATCTTAAAATATATTTAAAAAAAAATTTGCTACGCAACATAGAAATCAAAATTGTATGTACCAAAAGGCTTTTCAATTAATAATATTAATACCAATGCACTCATTTGACTTAGATTTAACAATATAAGTTATTTTTGAGGAATAAAATAGGCATTGAAATTTTAAAAATGAGGTATTTATTAGAAAACACGAATGTATTTTTCAAAACCTTCTAAGTAGACAAAAATATTTACACCATGTTTGTAGTATGTATAAAGCCTTAAATACGTGCAAAAAAAAATTTACCATCACGTTTTTTAGAACGAGATAATACTTAAATTTTTAAATTGGAACTGTTTCTGACGTGATTTTTTTTTATTTTGGTACATTTCTAGGCTAAAATTGGCTCTTCAACCGAAAAAAAAATTTCAATTATTAATTAGTCCCGGCTCAAACCGTAAAATGACTGCGCTATTTGTTCCTGTGCCAAATATATAAAGAATAAAATAAAATAAGTCACTACATGATTAAATTCGTCGGTACTATAGCACAGTAATTTACAAGACAAGTAAATGAGTGCCAAACGAATGGCAATAACTTTGACTCGCCCCAAATGACATACCTCGCACGTTACCTTACGTTACGTAACATATAGTCGGGGAAATCTACGGATTTTTGTATGGAGTAGGTTGCATTAATTGCACTTTAGGTGATAGTTTGAAATATTAGTAGATACATACCTGAAAAACATAAATTCTCAATAATCCCCGATTTTGTATTGTGTATTATGGAATAATTAAGATATTTACAAAACATTAAATTTAGGTATAAACAAAAAATGGAAAACTAGTGATTTTGTACAGGACGGCTTCGTTCAATACGTTTTACTTATAACAATAATAATCTCCGGTTAATGTCGTAAATTTGAGTCGATATTGCATATTTTCTAGTATAAAAAGAGATATATGTTGCTAATGTGAGTGAAAGCGTCGGAGGGCGCCCTCGTAGGACGTATGCTGATCAAATCAGTTGCGTCGTACTAAAAGGGGAGGTGCGGAGTACTCGAAACCGACGGGCATGTATGAAGAGATGTATGGATGTGCATGAGGCAAAAGAAGTATCTAAGGATCGTAGTAAGTGGCGCGCCCTGGTCTCTGCCTACCCCACTAGGAAAGAGGCGTGACGTTATAGATAGATAGATATAAAAAATTATAACCTCAAAACTTAATTATTTACTGTTTGTTTGTACACAATAAATTTGCCTTGTGATAATTAACTGTCTCTTTTGCTGGTATGTTGGTAGAAATATCTTTTGAAATAAGCTTGCCCTTTGTACATTTATATCGATTTAAAGGTATTTCTCAGGGTCCTCAGCCTATATAGCCACGAAATATCGACAAAAGTGATATTAAACTAACAGTAATATTAGTTCAAACACAATTTACTAAAGTGTATTTAATGCAACCTCAAACCGTATTTTTCCTAGACTAATAGGGGAATGTGCGTTACGTTCGTGGTACATCGACGTAAAGTGACAGCTTGACATTATGTTCCTATTGAAGTGATTAAACTAACTCAGACAGTTGGAAATACCATGTGATATTGTCAAATTGTACTTCGTGCAATGTGCTTCGTGTAATGGGCAAAGGCCCATAATTAACACTACTTTTGCGAGTCGCTTTCCGCGATTTCTGCATCCCCGGATATATAACAGAGTTTGTAAACTTCTCGACATAAAAACATTATCAGTGCGCCGTGCAAAATTCGAGATTAAGAACTGGTTGCAGACTTTGACTTACGATGGAACTGAAGACTTAATCAAGGATATATCTTAACATACAAGGCATATACACACGCAAACAGACACACACCTACACAACCCCCCCCCCCTTCCCCCCTCCCCCCACTCACACCCTCTCACTTTGTTTCAATTGTACTAGTTCGTAACTAAATTATTGTTTATTGTTAAGGATTCCCAATCGTAGACCTCGCGTATCAGGCTTGCCTCGTTTTTGGTCTACCGTTTAATGTAATAGTTTTAAGCAAAAGTTAAAAATAAACATTTATCTTATCTTATCTTATCTTATTAATTGAATCAGGCGTTACTTTGCGGAAATCCATGACTAATGTGTAGATGACACGATTGTATCAAGACCTCCGCTTCCAAGTACCTAGTAGACAAAGTTGTATTACGTTATGCAACACAACCTGCCCACCAAATAATTTCTACTCTACACGTGTTTCGCTCCACCAAGGAGCATCCTCAGGAGTTAGACCGACGAACAACGTTCGAAACAGAGTTGTTACTCCGCCGAGCGTCCGACACAAAACTCGGGTCACTCGGTGTCGGACGCTCGGCGGAGTAACAACTCTGTTTCGAACGTTGTTCGTCGGTCTAACTCCTGAGGATGCTCCTTGGTGGGGCGAAACACGTGTAGAGTAGAAATTATTTGGTGGGCAGGTTGTGTTGCATAACGTAATACAACTTTGTCTACTAGGTACTTGGAAGCGGAGGTCTTGATACAATCGTGTCATCTACATATTATCTTATCTTAATTAAAGATTGAAAATTGTCTGAGACAGGATTTGATCAGCATTTTGTATTCCCTTGTTTTCTCCTCTAAAACTAAACCGATTTTAATCATTCTTTCAAAAATAATAAGAAAAAGACTGGCCATGTCCGTATGTTTTGCTTTTTTTGTTTATATAAGGTCTAACAAAATTAGGTGAAACTATTTTAAGGAGATGTTCAGACCATCAAACTGAACAACTTTCTGTATGGGACCAATATCGAAATCGCGCTCGACCTAAATGTATGGGACAGCTGACTTTTTTTTTCGCGATTTCGATATTGGTCCCGTAGAGAAAGTTGTTCAGTTTTATGGTCTGATCATCCCCTTAAAATAGTTTCAGCTAATTTTGTTAGACCTTATATTCGTCAAATTTGTTAACTAGTTGTTTGAATTTGAAAACGGGCGGTAAAATTTGTCATTTTCGAAGGTCCCTAGTTCTTACAGTAATTAATTAATGCAAAAAAGCATAACATCCAGTCCGCCTACGCGTCCAGTACAATAATGGTTTCAGGATACAACTGGGGCTGTCCCGATTTTGTAGCGCACCAGGCATGTTCGCAGAGGCCAATACAGACTTCATCATCATCATCATACCAGCCGATAAACGTCCACTGCTGGATATAGGCCTCCCCCAAAATGGGGGGATTTGCCATAATCGCCACGTTTGGCAGGCGGGTTGGCGATCGCAGTTGGATCGAATGTGTGTACTCAGAGGATGCTGCTGCCCATCCTTCGGTAGAGCCCTTAGTCGCCTTTTACGACACCCGCGGGGGGAAATGGGATGGTGCTATTCTTAGCCGACACCACACGGATATCAATACAGACTGTTTTCAAGCAATAATCAGAAAGAGAGTAGCCTCCCTGATGCGTCGAGTGCGGGACAGCTCTAGTGGCCTCCTGAACACCATACTGGAGAGGACTGATGATGATTCGGATGATTCTTTTTTTTATTACGTATGGGTTTGCTCTTGACCTCAATCTAGTCCTCAGGACGAAGATGGGGTCGAAGATGTAGCGAGCTCACCCAGAAGAAGCCTATTCACTCGTACTTTAAAGGAATTCGGGTTGTAAGCGCTCGGAAATACTGACGCAGGCAGGGCACTCCTTGGCTGTGCGCATTATAAAAGATTCAGAAAGGCGCTTCTATTCTATTCTAATCTGATTGCCCGGTCGTGCGGCACTGGAACCATGTGCACATGGGGTCCAGACCCACCTTATTTAACTTCGCTTCTGTGTACAAATATAGTTTTTAAGAAATACTAACACAAATATAGATTTATATCTGAAATAAATGATTTTATTTATTACGAGCGTTAACCCACGACTTTGTCCGCACAAATTATATACCAGATTTTAAGTCATATCATTAGCTATCAAACAAAAAAAGTTTCATCAAAATCGGTTCAGTAGTTTTTGCATGATGCTCGTTCAAACAAACAAACAAACAGACCGACAAAAAATCCAAAAATTGATGATATGGAATCAGGGACACCTAAAAACCATATCGTAACTTTTTTTTTGTTAATATCTTCAATGTACAGACAAACTTTCTGCTACAGTTTTATAATAGTCTAGATTTTTAGTGGTGAAACACATAAAGGGTACATCGATACGAAGCAAACGTTTCAATAGCTGATGATTTGCTGTCAACTTTTGAGGAGTTCTATTGTGTAGCTCCGAAGTGCGTCATCAGATTTTCACCGAATTGAAATGGGACCACCTCGGGAGTATACCCTTTCCAATAAAAAAAGAATTATCAAAATGGGAATACTCTGAAGAAAGTTATGCGTGATCATACATAAAAAAAAAAATATAAGGTCTAACAAAATTAGCTGAAACTATTTTAAGGGGATGATCAGACCATCAAACTGAACAACTTTCTCTATAGGACCAATATCGAAATCGCTAATAAAAAATCTGCTGTCCCATACATTTGAGTCGAGTTATCTTTGCAGTTTTGTATGGAACAGCAGATTTTTTTTTCGCGATTTCGATATTGGTCCCATAGAGAAAGTTGTTCAGTTTGATGGTCTGATCATCCCCTTAAAATAGTTTCAGCTAATTTTGTTAGACCTTATATACGCGTCGAATTGTGAACCTCCTCCGTTTTACAGTTTTTGAGAGTTACTCGGTTATTATTTAATCTAGAAATAAACATTTTAACGGGTTCTTACCGCGTTTTGGTATATTTGAGTTCCCGTTATTTTTATACCAAAACGCGGTAAGAACCCGTTAAAATCTTTACTCCTCCCTTTTTTTTGTTTTCGTCGGTTAAAAATAAGGTATTATCAACAAAATCTAGAATGTCTCTCATCCTTCATAGAAGCCAGTAGTGTTACAAATAGTATACATACAAATATTTATAAACTCATAAGTACGAGTCGACCTGGACGGGAATCGAACAGTATGCAAGGCTACTCGCTACTAAACCACTACGACTTAATAACTTGCTCGACTCTACTAATAAACTCGTCAAATTAACCTTTCAAACAAAAAGCTTTACGTTTAGCGTTCTCTCATTAAGTTCTCACTCCATTCTAGTGCTGAAGTGGTACTTTAGGTACTCACTATTAACTCGAATCAAAACACATAGAGGTATACATCATCATATCAGCCATTAAACGTCCACTGCTGGACATAAGCCTTCCTCAAATTTGGGGTATTTGCCATAATCGCCACGCTTGGCAGGCGGGTTGGCGATCGCAGTTGGATCGAATCAATGTGTGTACTCAGAGGATGCTGCTGCCCATCCTTCAGTAGATCCCTTAGTCGCCTTTTACGACACACACCTACATAAAAGGCGACTAAGGGATCTACTGAAGACGTATACAGGGTCCTTCTTAAAATGCTGACACTTTTTTAAAGGGATGATCAGACCATCAAACTGAACAACTTTCTCTATGGGACCAACAACGAAATAGCGGAAAAAAATCAGATGTCCCATATATTTGGCTCGAGTAGATTTACAGTTTTGTATGGAAGAGAAGAATTTTTCGTGATCGTGATTTCGATGTTGGTGCCATAGAGAAAGTTGATCAGTTTGATGGTACAATCATCCACTTAAAATAGTGTCAGCATATTAAGAAGGACCCTATACAAAACATTATATTTTTGTACCTGTCGCCGTTGAGACCACGGGGGTTTTGGCCGAGGCTAAGACCTTCGTTGCGGAGGTTGGCCGTCGACTGAGGGAGCGAAATTGTGACCCCCGTTCCGGGTCGTTTCTGGTGCAAAGGCTAGCCATAGCAATTCAACGTGGCAACGCTGCTAGCATAATGGGCTCCTTTGCGCCAGGATCGTCCAGGGGCGGGTTATTTGACTGAGCTTGTATTTCATTGCTTTGACGAAGCATGTTGCTGATTTATGACTGTTTTTGTTTGTGACGACGCATGTGCTGACCGATTTACTGTTTTATTTATTTATAAATTAATTAAATTCTATTTATTAAATAAATTATTAAAAAAAAAACAAAAAAAAAAAAAACATTAAATAATTTCTTCGATTACAGATAAATCGTCAGTTTAAACATCGCCATCAAGTTGTTCAGTTTGTTTGTCTGAAGCACCCCCTTAAGGAGGGATGGAACCCATTTTGTCTGTTTTCGAACCGGTTTTTAATAACCAAAAATTTTTTTTTCCTAGCCTGTTTCATCCCACTGATGAGCAAGGGCCAACCCTTTAATCTTCCAACCATCTCTATCCTGGGCAAGCTCTGGCCACTGGCCAGATAACCAAGTTATCTTATTACATTTAATATATACGAGCGTTAACCCGCGACTTCGTCCGCACAAATTATATACCAGATTTTAAGTCAGATCATAAGTTATCAAACAAAAAAGTTTCATCAAAATCGGTTCAGTAGTTTTTGCGTGATATTCGTTCAAACAAACAAACAAACACCCAAACAAACACACAAACAAACAGACAGACAAAAAATCCAAAAATTGGTGAAATGGAATCAGGGACACCTAAAAACCATATCGTAACTTTTTTTTTGTTAATATCTTCAATGTACAGACAAATTTTCTGTTACAGTTTTATAATAGTACCTATAGATATATATAGTTCAAATAACAGTGTAGATACGTTCTTTCTGCAGTGAATCTAACCGTTGAAAACACGATTCTATTAAATTTTCTCGATAGAAAAGAGGACCAAAGTAAGTTAGATTTTAGATTTATAACCAGTTTTACAAGAATCACCATACACCGTTTCTTCTGAATATACTGTTCATACCTGTGGCTCCAGGGTGTGGTATGCCGTCGGTTGTGATTGAGTTGAAATGCACTTGTAATCCAAAAGGTCGTTCTCTTGAAGTACCTGGGTTTCTTGCCAGCACGGCCGTGCTGATAAAGTCCGGAGACGAGTAGATGTCGCGACGACCTCCGATGCGTCAAAACTGAATGCTTCTTGTCTATTCTATTCTATTCTATTTTTATTTAATGGCGTCCGATGCGTTATAACAATTGTGCCAATGTCCCGTTATGTGGAGAGTACACGTAGGAAAATGATTAGTAGCATTTCTGCCAATGTCAAGTAGTTTATTATAATCTCAAGTTAACGTTTTATAGTTAAAACACAAAAGAGTTTACAAAATGGCGGAGCCACGTGCAAGCCTAACAGATGCCAATACGCACGCGTCTGACCTCCCCCAGACTTGCAGCGCGACTCAATGCTTCTTCATCATCATCATCATCATATCAGCCATCAAACGTCCACTGCTGGACATAAGCCTCCCCCAAAATGGGGGGATTTGCCATAATCGCCACGCTTGGCAGGCGGGTTGGCGATCGCAGTTGGATCGAATCAATGTGTGTACTCAGAGGATGCTGCTGCCCATCCTTCAGTAGATCCCTTAGTCGCCTTTTACGACACCCACGGGAGGAAATGGGATGGTGCTATTCTTAACCGACACCACACGGACACAATGCTTCTTGTCGTAATTTTATCCCGGAAAAGGAACTGTCAAACATGACGTTGACAGTTGCGGTTACGTTTTGGATGCGTTCTATATTAGTTAAAAGTTGCAATGCGATGCATTCGCAACATATACCATCATTTGAAAGGTAATTAATTATAGCAGTGATTCTACCCGATGGTTTTTTACCCCAAACATCCAAGAGAAGAGATATTGATGGAAAATACGTGTTTTTGCTATCTTGCTTTCCATTGAAGCGGATTTCCATTGATGCAAAAGGGATACCTGGCCTTAAGTATTACTAGGGGTTTTTTTTTACATCCTGTAGTATCCTGTAATATAAATTAAAGTGAGTTCGAGATCTCGTAGTAGTGATTAAAAAGCTCAAATTAAAATGGAATTCTTGAAACGTTTAATTATTGAGTCGGAAGAAAAGTAATTTTCTCAATTTATTTGAGTTCGTTACATAAATGCCTCGTTTTATGAAGTTTAGGGGGTATATGTCCGTCTATGAAAGTGGATGGGGCGAGAAAAGTGTGATAGAATCGTAGGGTGTGGTAACCGTAGTCTCTGCCTACCACCGTGGGATGATGGCGTGGGTATATGTACTGTAAGAAAGGTTTTTGACCCGTATATAAATAATAAGCTGTAAGGAACAGCCAGGCAAATACTGAAACGGTGAATTGAGACCATCAAACTGAACAATTTTCACGTTTTTGTGATCTGTGATTTTCACTATATAGCCAACCTCAGGATCAGGAAACGCGATAAACACCAGCCTGTTTCATACATTTGAGTTGGGTGGTTAAAGTACATCAGTTTTATATGAAACAGCTTCTTATCGCGTTTCCACCCCCTAAATACTGTAACGTATTTATGTTTACGTCCTGGCTACAGGTCAAACGGAGAACCTTCCTTTTTTTAAAGTCGGTTAAAAATAAAATCAGTTTAAAGATAGATAAAGCACGTTTAAACTTAATACTATAAAACGTCATATTTCAGCGTTCCTCACCCCAACACTCGAGGGTTCTACACTGAAGGGTTCCGCATACTTTAGTCAGCGATTGCGAAGATAGGTGGCGTTCGAGTAGCTTTCGAAACGTTTTTAAGTTTAGCTGAAAGGGTGACTATACAGGGTGAAAACTGTAATGCGTTATATACTTAAGGGGTTGCTTAGATCATCAAACTGAACAACTTTCACTATGGGACCAATATTGAAATGATGAAAAAAAATTGTTCCATAGAAAACGTCAACGGTAGAGAAAGTTGCTACTCGACTCATATTAAAAAAAAATATATTTTTTTTTAACACGTTCCGGGACAGTAACCGGCTATAGCCGTGATAACAATAAAAGTTCTATTGTGTCTCGTTCACTGCCCCGGAACGTGTTAAATAATAAGGAAGAAATGAAATGAAAAGACACTCCGTCAACGGATGCTGCGACGTCATTTTAGAATTAACTAAATTAACCATAATTGTACCCAGGTTATGTAGAACCATAAAGTTATTATACCTTACGGAATAGAACTGACAGCTGAAAGAGCGAGATGTATCTAGCGGCACTACTGTATAATAGAAAGAGATACGGAACGCGAGGCAATAGAACCGTTTTTGGGGATCTTATCGCACGGTAAAAATTCGGTTTCTGTGAATAATTGCGAATCGAAAGTGAAATCGTAGATAATTTTGTGAAATATACTAACACTATTTCATTAAATAATCCACGATTTCACGTTTGACACCTTATTATAGACAGTGCTCGAATTTTTGCCTGTCGATAATATCCTGAAAACCTCCAAAAACGGTTTCATTTGACAACTCACGTCAGTTCCTCTATTACTGTAAGGTATTATAACTTTATGTGTAGAACTATATAAGGTTTAACAAAATTAGGTTAAACTATTTTAAGGGGATGATCAGACCATCAAACTGAACAACTTTCTCTATGGGACCCATATTGAAATCGCGAAAAAAAATCTGCTGTCCCATACATTGAGGTCGAGTAGGTTTGTATGGAACAGCAGATTTTTTTTCGCGATTTCAATATATTGTCCCATATAGAAAGTGTTTCAGTTTGATGGTCTGATCATCCCCTTAAAATAGTTTCACCTAATTTTTTTAGACCTTATATACTATTACCTATTCTGTGTCCTGGTCACGGCACCGCCATCTATAAAGGGATGTAGAACTAATAATAATAAAAATAATGTATTTCTCTCCACATACAATAATAAGACAACAAGTGGTTTAGGTATAACTGGACTAGTATTAAATACATTATTATAGTAATGTGGAGACTGGTGCCTGGACTAAGTTCACCTTGCGGTGAGCTTTAATAAGGTGTCACAGGACACCAGGCCTCCACCCGCACGGTACCTTTGCAAGAAATTTGTCTAGGAGAAACCTATTATAAGTAATTCTAATAGGTATATGTTTTAAAACACTTCCCAGCAAACAATTTGGTCGTATTATGCCCCCATTTATATGATTATTTGACTTATAAAAGTTATATTACTGTAATTTTGTCATATACTGGTGCTTGTGCTTGTGTGAACTACGTTTAAACTAGCTTCTGTCAGTTAAATTTCCTCAATTATTTACACTATAAAAGATTTTCAACAAACAAAAGGAATTTTACGATCAAGCGATTTCCAATGCGACAAGAACTCAATAATCTCTCGCCTCTCTCGCACTTACCTATCTTATCCATAGAGATAGGAAGTACTACATCTTATCGGCAGCTCATTGTCATTCAATGACACTTATATCTTTTGTATGAAGAGTCGGGCGACACTTTAAAATTTGATTCGGAAGCAGAAATGAGAATTGCAGTTCAGATTTAAGAGGCAGAGGTGTGCAACTGGGCCACTTAATACCCTCCGCCTTCCACTATGTTTAGGTACCGCATCTTATACAGGATGTTAGGGTAGACAGTTGCATTACTTTAAGGGGTGAAAGTACCCATGATACTAAACAACTTTCCCAAAGAGACTTATAAGAAATTCGCAAAAAAAAGTTGTATCAGCTGATTGCATTTAGTATAGAAAGTCAATTTTTTTCCTCCCATAGTGAAAGATGTTCAGTTCGATGGGTAGACTCTTGGTTTAAACGGATGCTATTGATATCAATTTCACCCTGTATAAGTAACATACTATATGAAAGACACGCCTGACTTCACTCAATAACGGACGCATTGGAAAGGCTTCGTAAGGATTATTACCAACATGGCTTCTGACAGTATTACTATATTTAGTTACGAGTTTATTGTTGAGTTGAACCACAGGGTTCCCGCTGTCGTAGCAAGTTAAATAAATACCAGTTTAATAGTCTAATCGACTCCAGATTATACATGGTGAAATTGATATCATTAGCATCCTTTTAAACTAAGAGTCTACCCATCAAACAGAACAACTTTCACTATGGGAGCAATTACAGGATGAAATTGATATCATTAGCATCCTTTTAAACTAAGAGTCTACCCATCAAACTGAACAACTTTCACTATGGGAGCAATATACAGGGTGAAATTGATATCATTAGCATCCTTTTAAACTAAGAGTCTACCCATCAAACTGAACAACTTTCACTATGGGAGCAATATACAGGGTGAAATTGATATCATTAGCATCCTTTTAAACTAAGAGTCTACCCATCAAACTGAACAACTTTCACTATGGGAGCAATATACAGGGTGAAATTGATATCATTAGCATCCTTTTAAACTAAGAGTCTACCCATCAAACTGAACAACTTTCACTATGGGAGCAATATACAGGGTGAAATTGATATCATTAGCATCCTTTTAAACTAAGAGTCTACCCATCAAACTGAACAACTTTCACTATGGGAGCAATATACAGGGTGAAATTGATATCATTAGCATCCTTTTAAACTAAGAGTCTACCCATCAAACTGAACCACTTTCACTATGGAAGCAATATACAGGGTGAAATTGATATCATTAGCATCCTTTTAAACTAAGAGTCTACCCATCAAACTGTACAACTTTCACTATGGGAGCAATATACAGGGTGAAATTGATATCATTAGCATCCTTTTAAACTAAGAGTCTACCCATCAAACTGAACAACTTTCACTATGGGAGCAATATACAGGGTGAAATTGATATCATTAGCATCCTTTTAAACTAAGAGTCTACCCATCAAACTGAACAACTTTCACTATGGGAGCAATATACAGGGTGAAATTGATATCATTAGCATCCTTTTAAACTAAGAGTCTACCCATCGAACTGAACAACTTTCACTATGGAAGCAATATACACGGTGAAATTGATATCATTAGCATCCTTTTAAACTAAGAGTCTACCCATCGAACTGAACAACTTTCACTATGGAAGCAATATACACGGTGAAATTGATATCATTAGCATCCTTTTAAACTAAGAGTCTACCCATCAAACTGAACAACTTTCACTATGGAAGCAATATACAGGGTGGAATTGATATCATTAGCATCCTTTTAAACTAAGAGTCTACCCATCAAACTGAACCACTTTCACTATGGAAGCAATATACAGGGTGAAATTGATATCATTAGCATCCTTTTAAACTAAGAGTCTACCCATCAAACTGTACAACTTTCACTATGGGAGCAATATACAGGGTGAAATTGATATCATTAGCATCCTTTTAAACTAAGAGTCTACCCATCAAACTGTACAACTTTCACTATGGAAGCAATATACAGGGTGAAATTGATATCATTAGCATCCTTTTAAACTAAGAGTCTGCCCATCAAACTGAACAACTTTTACTATGGGAGCAATATACAGGGTGAAATTGATATCATTAGCATCCTTTTAAACTAAGAGTCTGCCCATCAAACTGAACAACTTTTACTATGGGAGCAATATACAGGGTGAAATTGATATCATTAGCATCCTTTTAAACTAAGAGTCTGCCCATCAAACTGAACAACTTTTACTATGGGAGCAATATACAGGGTGAAATTGATATCATTAGCATCCTTTTAAACTAAGAGTCTGCCCATCGAACTGAACAACTTTCACTATGGAAGCAATATACAGGGTGAAATTGATATCATTAGCATCCTTTTAAACTAAGAGTCTACCCATCAAACTGAACAACTTTCACTATGGAAGCAATATACAGGGTGAAATTGATATCATTAGCATCCTTTTAAACTAAGAGTCTGCCCATCGAACTGAACAACTTTCACTATGGAAGCAATATACAGGGTGAAATTGATATCATTAGCATCCTTTTAAACTAAGAGTCTACCCATCAAACTGTACAACTTTCACTATGGAAGCAATATACAGGGTGAAATTGATATCATTAGCATCCTTTTAAACTAAGAGTCTACCCATCAAACTGTACAACTTTCACTATGGGAGCAATATACAGGGTGAAATTGATATCATTAGCATCCTTTTAAACTAAGAGTCTACCCATCAAACTGTACAACTTTCACTATGGAAGCAATATACAGGGTGAAATTGATATCATTAGCATCCTTTTAAACTAAGAGTCTGCCCATCAAACTGAACAACTTTTACTATGGGAGCAATATACAGGGTGAAATTGATATCATTAGCATCCTTTTAAACTAAGAGTCTGCCCATCAAACTGAACAACTTTTACTATGGGAGCAATATACAGGGTGAAATTGATATCATTAGCATCCTTTTAAACTAAGAGTCTGCCCATCAAACTGAACAACTTTTACTATGGGAGCAATATACAGGGTGAAATTGATATCATTAGCATCCTTTTAAACTAAGAGTCTGCCCATCGAACTGAACAACTTTCACTATGGAAGCAATATACAGGGTGAAATTGATATCATTAGCATCCTTTTAAACTAAGAGTCTACCCATCAAACTGAACAACTTTCACTATGGAAGCAATATACAGGGTGAAATTGATATCATTAGCATCCTTTTAAACTAAGAGTCTGCCCATCGAACTGAACAACTTTCACTATGGAAGCAATATACAGGGTGAAATTGATATCATTAGCATCCTTTTAAACTAAGAGTCTACCCATCAAACTGTACAACTTTCACTATGGAAGCAATATACAGGGTGAAATTGATATCATTAGCATCCTTTTAAACTAAGAGTCTACCCATCAAACTGTACAACTTTCACTATGGAAGCAATATACAGGGTGAAATTGATATCATTAGCATCCTTTTAAACTAAGAGTCTACCCATCGAACTGAACAACTTTTAGTATGGGAGCAAACCAATCGGAGCAAAAAAAAAAACAGCTGTCCCATACATTTGGCTCGAGTAGGTTTGCAGCTTTGTATGACACAGCAGATTCTTTTTTCGCGATTTTGATGTTGGTCCCATAGAGAATGTTGTTCAGTTTGACGGTCTGAACATCCCCATAAAAAATCAAAAATCAAATCAAATATACTTTATTTTACACCAAAAACATAAACAGTAAAATACAGAAATAAAATACAAGAGGCACAAAATAAGGCGGTCTTATCGCTAAGAAGCGATTTCTTCCAGACAACAAAAAAGTGTCAGCATATTAAGAAGGACCCTATACAGGGTGTAAAATTAAATGGGGATGACACTTACTAAAAGGGGTGCTGAAGCACCATCAAACTGAACAACTTTCTCTATGGGACCAACATCAAAATCGAAAATAAAAACAGGTGTCCCATACATTTCGCTCGTGTAGGTTTGCAGTTTTGTATGGAACAGCAGATTTTTTTTTCGCAATTTCAGTGTTGATCTTCGAATAAGTGTCCCATTTAATTTTACAGCCTGTAGATAGATAAATAGTATTGTGTGAAACTTTTTGGTCACCCCATTAAGGAATTAAGTCGTGAAGCTATGTATATAACCGTACCTAATCTTATAACACACGAGCGTTAACCCGCGACTTCGTCCGCACAAATTATATACCAGATTTTAAGTCAGATCATAAGCTATCAAACAAAAAAAGTTTCATCAAAATCGGTTCAGTAGTTTTTGCGTGATGCTCGTTCAAACAAACAAACAAACAAACACACAAACAAACAGACAGACAAAAAATCAAAAAATTGGTGAAATGGAATCAGGGACACCTAAAAACCATATCGTAACTTTTTTTTGTTAATATCTTCAATGTACAGACAAACTTCCTGTTACAGTTTTATAATAGTATAGATAGATATAAACATAGTAAACTTCATTTTCGCCGTGTGTTCATAATGGGGCGTAGCAGTTGCGTAGACACGTAGCCGCTACGACGCTACGCCGTAGCATTATACCTACAGTTAATTGTGTTACGGTCAAAGTTTGTTTTTAGGTCAAAAAAGTTATTAAAATCACGACAGGAATTAGTTTTGTTGTGTTCAGAAACTTTGGTTTAACGAACAGTTATCTTTTTAAACGTATAAAGTTGAGAAATTGTGTGGTTCGAGATCGGTGTAAATTGAAATAAGATATTTTGTGTAAAGAATTGAGAAAGATATGCATATTAAAGGGTCTTTTAAGGATATGATCAGACCATCAAACTGAACTACTTTCTACATTTTATGAGACCAACATAGAAACAGCCGAAAAAAATCAGCTGTCCCATACAAAACCCTCAATCGACGAAAGTGCATGTATGAAAGTAGATGAGGTGACGAGGCGAGAGAAGTATTTCAGAATTGTAGTGTGTGTCAAGCCGTAGTCTCTGCCTACCCCTGTGGGACAGTGGCGTGATTATATGTATGTAAGTTAATTAGATATCTAAGGCAATAATACAGGGTGATCCAAAAGTCACGGATCAAACGAGCACACCTCCAATTAAAAAGGCCAAGCAAGTTGTGGTCCCATTGTTGAGCTACCAATTCCCTGAATGACAAACGATGTTGTTAGAGAATAAGCGCAAAACCTCATACACCCCAACTGATTTATAACAAAACGAGCGTTAACCCGCGACTTCGTCCGCACAAATTATATACCAGATTTTAAGTCAGATCATAAGCTATCAAACAAAAAAAGTTTCATCAAAATCGGTTCTGTAGTTTTTGCGTGATACTCGTTCAAACAAAAAAACACACAAACAAACACACAAACAAACAGACAGACAAAAAATCAAAAAATTGGTGATATGGAATCGGGGATACCTAAAAACCATATCGTAACTTTTTTTTTTGTTAATATCTTCAATGTACAGACAAACTTCCTGTTACAGTTTTATAATAGTACGAGCATTAACCCGCGACTTTGTCCGCACAAATTATATACAAGATTTTAAGTCAGATCATTAGCTATCAAACCAAAGTTTCATCAAAATCGGTTCAGTAGTTTTTGCGTGATGCTCGTTCAAACAAACAAACAAACAAACACACAAACAAACAGACAGACAAAAAATCCAAAAATTGGTGAAATGGAATCAGGGACACCTAAAAACCATATCGTAACTTTTTTTTTGTTAATATCTTCAATGTACAGACAAACTTCCTGCTACAGTTTTATAATAGTATAGATAGATAGATACACCTTTTTAACACCTGTGATTATGAAATAAATATATTTGATTTGATTTGAAAAAATTATCTACTGTCCCATGCAAAATTGCAAACACATCTCCGCCCGAATGTATAGGCCAGCTGATTTTTTTCGCGAATTCTATGTTGGTCGATGTTGGTCTTATACAGGGTGAAATTGATGGATATCATTAGGTTCCTTGTTGAAAGTTGTTCATGAGTAAAATCACCCTATAAAGTAATGCAACTGTCTACTCGAACACCCTGTATAATTGTTGTTCAACGTATTGTGCACTAACCACAGACGTAACTGACGTAAAGGCATAGTAATTAATACGTCACTGTCACTGCGGCTGGACGCGGCGCGAAGTTATGACGTCATCCGTTATGACGTCACACGCATTATGTTATGGTATAATGGAGATGTGGCTATTGTGTTTGATTGATCAAGGCACCATGGCAATGACAGCGGCCATGCGGTGCTAAGAATTAATCTATTATATATATTTCCTTTTTTTTTTATTTGAGCGTCTGTGGCGCGTTGCGGAGAGGTATGGACACCCAATTATGGGGATCCGGGTTCGAATCCGCACGGACAACATGCCATGTACCAATGAGTTTTTTTAACTTATGTACGTAAAACTGACTCTCAAACTGTGAAGGAAAACATCGTGAGGAAACCTGCATACGCTGAAGAAGAAATTCTGATGTGTATGTGAAGTCTACCGCACCGCATTGTGCACGCGTGGTGGACTAATGCCCATACACCCTCCCTGAGGGTAGGCCTGTGCCCTGCAGTGGGACGTTTATAGGCTGATGATGATGATGATTTATCTCTACGTCATTCAGTATTCTGCCTCTATGTCCAATAAAGGTCTGATAGTCAATATAAAAAAAATGTACTTTTTAACCGACTTCAAAAAAGGAGGAGGTCTCAATTCGACATTACTTATATAAGGTCTAACAAAATTAGGTGAAACTATTTTAAGGGGATGATCAGACCATCAAACTGAACAACTTTCTCTATTCGACCAATATCGAAATCGCAAAAAAAAAAATCTACTGTCCCATACATTTAGGTCGAGTAGGTTTGTATGGAACAGCTGATTTTTTTTCGCGATTTCGTTGTTGGTCCCATAGAGAAAGTTGTTCAGTTTGATGGTCTGATCATCCCCATTTCATCATCAGCATCCTTTTAAACTAAGAGTCTACTCATCAAACTGAACAACTTTTACTATTGGAGCAAACCGATCGGAGCAAATAAAGAATCTGCTGTTCCATACTAAAATGCAATCTCGACGCGCGAATTCGCGCCTCAAATGTATACAACAGCAGATTTTTTTTTGCTCCGATCGGTTTGCACTCATAGTAAAAGTTGTTCAGTTTGATGGGTAGACTCTTAGTTTTAAAGGGTGCTGATGATATCAATTTCACCCTGTATATAAAAGATCCAACTAAGAACTGTTGGACCACGGCCGGTCCCCAGGCTTCACACATAGCCTGATGGAAGATCTTCCCTTTTGAATGGAGGAACATTCCCAGTAGTACCTCCATACTCCATTAATATGTATGTCCGATTGCAACTTGCGTGGAGTTTCAATCGATGCTCTCCAGAAAATGTAAGAATGCATGAATGCACCCTCTCTTGTTCCTCTCCATCGTCGGTTAAATGCAACTGACGTATGCAGTCACTTGCGTAACGGAATCGATTTGTTTAGCGCATTGTTTAGTGATACAGAACCTTGTGTGGAGGGTTCTGTGTGTGACAGAGATTGAAGTCACGTTGCTTTTAGGGTTCGTTGAAATCCGGCTGCAAGCACGTATTTAGACTTTAGATTCGGGGTGCAAAATGTGGCTTGCTTGTGTGGAGCTCCACAAACGATGGCCCATCTCACATCGTGCCCTGCGTTCCCTAACACTAACACCTGCACGCAGGAGGAGCTCATGACTGCTAGCGACGGTGCAGTATCGGGTGCCCGATTCTGGCAAGCTATTATTTAGCGACTTCGTTCATAATTTGAAGTCGACACGATAAGAAGAAGTTTCAGGGGGATATTCATAGAAAAACAATGAAAAAGTAAGCGCTGTAATCACTTTTCCATACAAATATTCGGATTTCGGCGAGGGGGGGGGGGGGGGGGGGCGGGGAGGGGGGAGGGGGGGATAAAACCCACCCCTGGATAAGCGCCTGTCCTTTTGCGCCGGCTGTTTGTTGGTATGCCCCATCTCAACTCCCGAACGTGTGGAGTTATTTAGATCCGGTTTTTTGTAATCGAAAGCTAATTTTTGTGAAAACCTATTATGTTTTATGAAAACCTATTATGCTGCCCTGAATCGTATTTTTTTGATTTCCAAACAATTTAAACAACATTTCCAAAAAAACAAGAATGTCACATATGTCACATTATATAAGGTCTAACAAAATTAGCTGAAACTATTTTAAGGGTATGCTCAGACCATCAAACTGAACAACTTTCTCCATGGAACCAATATCGAAATCGCGAAAAAAAAATTTGATGTCCCATACAAAACTGCAAACACAACTTGACTCAAATGTATGGGGTAGCAGATTTTTTTTTCGAGATTTCGATATTGGTCCCATAGAGAAAGTTGTTCAGTTTGATGGTCTGAGTATACCCTTAAAATAGTTTCAGCTAATTTTGTTAGACCTTATAGTCCTGGAGTGCGATTTTTGAATCTCATTCGCTGAGCTCAGCAGTTGAAAATGTCAAAATTATTATGGAGATATGCATCTTTTTACTGCTGATTTGACATTCAAAAATCATACTCCAGGAGAGCGATTTTTAAAACTTAAATCAGCAGTAGAAAGATGCGTATCTCCATACATTTTCAATTGCTGAGTTCAACGAATGAGATTCAAAAATCGCACTCCTGATTGGCTTTCAATTTATCGAAACATTACGGATTATTATGTTTTATGCTTGTAGCTATTATCCAAAGATTTTTTTTGGGTCTAAATCTTTGCTATTATCTTTAAAACTGACATAAGTGGCCTCTTTAAACATTATAAAAACAAATGCGCAGTGACCCGATAAATTAAAAATCAGCAATGACTACAATGTGACATTCTTGTTTTTTGGAAATATTTTTAATTGTTAACAAATTAAAAAAACTATTGGGGGCAGCACAATCGGCTCGGTGCAGCCTTAACGCGATGTAAGTATGCAAAATGTTTGTTTTACTTATATTACTCTTTATTTTAACAAAAAAAACTTATTTACATAACCTTAATTAACAAAATACGTCTCAAAACAACGTAATCAGGTACCAGGCAACCAGACCTTGGTAAGAGTATCGAGTTACAGCGAGTCTTCATTGTGTCCGTTCATATGATACCCTCATTGCATATACACGTTATGAATACGCCTGTCAAGACTCTTAACCCAACTGCATAAGTATACAATTTGTTTAATTCACTAAGCTTTGTATGTTGAAATTAATCTTACGCGTTTATGTATGCCTGGTAGTTTTGTTTTTATGTGTATAAACGATTTTGTTAGGGTTCCGTACCCAAAGGGTGTTGTCCGTCCGTCTATCCTACCTACATATAAAGGGCTGTATCTTTTAAGCTAAAATACAAAAAAAGTCAAAAATTAAAGGGTTTGTAACCTTAAACGTTAAACTGTTTTTTGTAACGTTAATTGTACTTGCTCTATGGTAAAAACAGTAATACATACAAGCGTCAAACTTGGTGTGATTATAGAGCAACCTCTATAGTATTAACAAAAAATAATAAAAACCAGCCAAGTGTGAGTCTGTCTCGCGCTAAGGGTCCTGTAGAAAACTAAACTTTTTTGTAATTTAAAAATGTTGTTTTGTGGTAGGGAACCCGCGTTCGCTCTCGCACTAGGCTGGTTTTTTACCCGACTGCGCCAGAAGGAGGGTTATGTTTTTTTTATTGTATCGTGATGCTGCCAACTCGGAACAATCCTGTTAAAAACGCGTTTTCGTGCTAATGATAAAACATCGCGCTTGCCTAGGCAACGGACTACGCTTTGCTTTGCGAAGGTTGTAAATGCACGCAAGCCTTCTAGAAGGACAAAATAGAAGACAAGATATTAGTTTTTGATTTATTGTATAAGTTTCATAGAACAACAGAATTTTGTTTTTTCTGTAGGTAGGTAAACAGGAATCTAGGAAAAGAAATAGAAATCTATTATGTGCGTAATTTCAAGAAGTAGCCCAGTCATTTTACGGTTTGAGCCGGGACTAATTAGTAATTGATATTTTTGTTTCAGTATAGTATTTAAGAGCAAATTTGAGCTGTACTGAAATGTACCAAAATTAAAAAAGAATCCCGTCAGCAACAGTTCCAAATTTAAAATGTAGGTATTACCTCGTTATAAAAAACGTGATGGTAATTTTTTTTTGCACATGTTTAAGGCATTACCATTATACAATAATTCAAACATGGTGTAAATATTTTTGTCAACTTAGAAGGTTTTGAAAAATACATTTGTATTTTCTAATAAAAATTAAATACCTCGTTTTTTAAATTTCAATACCTATTTTATTGCTCAAAAATCATTTACATTGTTAACACGTTCCGGGGCAGTGAACGAGACACAATAGAACTTTTATTGTTATCACGTCTATAGCCGGTCACTGTCCCGGAACGTGTTAAATCTAATTCAAATGAGTGCATTGGTATTAATATTATTAATTAGAAAGCCTGGGATTCACAATTTTGATTTCTATGTTGCGTAGCAATTATTTTTAATATGTTTTCAGATAGTCTTTTTGTCACTAAATAGTACGGTTGGACTTTTATCCAATTAATAATTACTTCCCACCTCTCCTATTTATTATTTGGTTATAAGGGCTTGGTCGATGACCAATAGCTACTGCGACCTGGACAGATCTATTGTAGCTGTCACCCTAGACCTAAAGGTCATTTCCTAGGCCCACGGACTTCATGAACCGTGTTATGCTTTTGGAGGGGAGGTCCCTAATGTCAGTAGGTGTTATTATGTATCCACCTAGATGGCGACTCCTGCTGTGAATGAGCTTCGGATTCGCAGAGGAGACGTATGGGCGTTTCCTCTGCTTCACAGCAGAATCTGCAAATGGGTGAATCTACAAGCCCCATTCTGTGTAGTTGTTTGTTTAACTTGCAGTGTCCTGTTAAGGCTCGTACTAGCCTTAAGTCGTTGCGGTTTGAATTTATGGCATCCGAGGTATGTCTGTTTGAAAAGCCGGTCACAAGTTCTTTCGCATGCCTCAGTCCTGGTGTATCCGACCAGAGCTTACGGCTTTGGTTCACGGCCCATTCCTTTAGCACACGTCTAGAGGTGTTGCGAGAGATGCCGCAGTAAGGCTCGGGGCCTATGGCATCCTCTTCCGCCCCTCTTCGTGCCAGCTCGTCAGCAGCCTCATTTCCATCAATACCGGTTAATCACAGGCACCCATCCTAGGGTGATAGAGTTTGTCAGTCCTAGCTGGTTGAGTGCTCGGGCACATTCCAACTGCACCTCTCCTAACAAAACTCCGTAAAATGACTGGGCTAAAGTTGTTCACAAAATATTATGATAGTTCAATATATTCTGCCTTTAATCGGCGTATAATAAAATTCATAATCAAATGTCAAACTAAATTATTATAAATAAATTAAACTACCTACATACAAAATTAAACGTGAGATAAATTATATAGTGTACATTAAAATTATCACAATAACAATAACTGTGACATGATTATTATGCAACCCGTTTTATGGGGATATAAAAAAACCGGTCAAGTGCGTGTCGGGCTATTCGCGCACCGAGGGTTCCGTACCACACAACATTATTAACTTTAAAAAAGATTTGTTTTCTCCGGGACCTTTAGCGCGAGGCCGACTCACACTTGGCCGGTTTTTATTATTTATTTGTTGTTATACTGTAGAATTTGCTCTATAATTACAAAAAGTTTGACTATGTATAACCGTTTTTACGATAGATCGAAGAAAAAATGTTGTTAAAAACTAGTTTTTTGTATGAACACCCCCTTAATTTGTTACTTTTTATATATTTGAGGAAATCTGCTATAATAACGCACATCCTGTAAAAAAATTAATTATCTAGCTATTACGGTTCAAAAGTTACAGCCCTAAATAGGTAGGACAGACAAACGGACGGAAGGATGGACAACGAAGGCTTATGAATAGGGTCCCGCTTTCACCCTTTGGGTACGGAACTCTAAAAAAGGCAATATTTTCGAGTATAATAATGAATCAAAATTTCAATCTCAAAATGACAAAATTAATTACTAATGCCTAGCATTTAAGACCAAAATGTTACAACATGATTGCAATAAATGATTTCTATTTCTAATTAGACATTGTAATTACTGATAGCAATTAAGCTTAAAATCATTTAAAACAAACCACATATTCAAAACCCGAAGGTAAAATTAAGTTTTAGATGTTTTACCGTACCCAGTTAATTAATATAATGACTTAAGTGACTGCTGTGTGCGATAAATAACCTTATTTATTGCACGGCTCTAGGGGTGTTCTCATTTCATGGTTGAATGTTGGAAGAATAAATCACAGTGCCGATACTTTACGGAATATTCCTACAGAATAAATATTAAGGAACAATTTATACTTAAGGTGGTTTCAGTCCATACAAAAGTTTGACGCACAATACGCGTAAACGGAATTAATAAAAATAATATTTTATATATGGAAAAAAAGTTTGAAAAATCTAGTTGCGGCGTCATAAATAACATTTGCAATTTATAATATAATTACGAAGGTATGAAGCTTTTAAAATATTGTATGAAAAATTTCAAAGCTTTATTATATCTTCGTAATTATTTTATAAATTGCAAATGTTATTTGTGACGCGGCATCTAGATTTTCTAAACTATTTTTCCATATATACAAAGTTACAAGTTATATTAATACCGTCTATGCATATTGTGCGTCAAAGATTTTTTTTATTACGTATGGTTTTGCTCTTGACCTCAATCTAGTCCTCAGACGAAGATGGGGTCGAAGATGTAGCGAGCTCACCCAGAAGAAGCCTATTCACTCGTACTTTAAAGGAATTCGGGTTGTAAGCGCTCGGAAATACTGACGCAGGCAGGGCGTTCCACTCCTTGGCTGTGCACATTATAAAAGATTCAGAAAGGCGCTTGGTGCGGATATGTGGGATGTCAACCAAAAAGGGGTGATATCCCGCGTTGCGTCTGGAAGTCCGATAGTAGAAAGGGGAAGGCGGGATGAGCTCATGTAGCTCTTGGGCACACTAACCGAAGTACAATCTGTAGAAAACCGACAAGCAGGCTACTCTGCGGCGGTGGGCTAGGCTATGAAGCTTGGTCGCCAACAGCTTACTGTCGCCAATGAGCCTCCTGGCTCTGCGTTCAACCGAGTCGAGTGCGGCAAGTTGATACTTGGCTGAGCCAAGTTTTGTATAAAATTGACCCCTCTGCAACCACCTTAACTAGATTTCGCCTGTGACTTCTCCGCACCTGTCTTTTTCTTCCTGTCCGCACCGCACCAGCTCTTGTCATCGTAGCAAGATAAATACAACCGATTATTTTTCGAAATTCCGGAGGTTGGCTCTATAGTGAAAGTTGTTCAATTTGATGGTCTGAATTAACCGTTTTTTTGTGTGGTAGTAACTTTATTTACAACTAGCGTTAACCCGCGACTTTGTCCGCACAAATTATATAACAGATTTGAAGTCAGATCATTAGCTATCAAACAAAAAAAGTTTCAACAAAATCGGTTCAGTAGTTTTCGCGTGATGCTCGATCAGACAAACAAACTTCTTTTTTTATTTTCAGTTTTAAAATAGACTAGAGTTAACCCGCGACTTTGTCCGCACAAATTATATACCAGATTTTAAGTCAGGTCATATAAGCTATCAAACAAAAAAAGTTTCATCAAAATCGGTTCAGTAGTTTTTGCGTGATAGCAAACAAACAAACAAACAGACAGACAAAAAAAAACAATTGTTGGTGATATGGATTCAGGCACACCTAAAAACCATATCGTAACTTTTTTTTTGTTAATATCTTCAATGTAGACACACTTCTGTTACAGTTTTAAAATAGTTTAGATAGATAGATATCTATGCATTCTACACAAGGTCATAATTATTACCTTCATAGATAATGGCGCGAAAAACCCGGATTTGAAAGAAGACCCGATTGGGTCGTTTCCGAGTCTTCACTCTGCGCGTGCTGCTTATTGTTAGTTTTAATATAATTGCTTTTTAGACATTATACAAGTCAAAAACTGTACCCTTCTTTTAAATTCAGCAGTTGGGTAAAAATATTGCATTGGGATTCCTCCAGTGGACGATAACTTCGACTTCTCAGAATGACCGATATAACCTATTTAGATCAAAACGTCAACATTTTAGTGTTGCGCTAAATACTAGCCGATCGATACCGGTAACTAGTACGGAAATATCTGTTATCTACCGACCGCTGGCTTCTCGGAATAGAGATGTCACCCGTTCCGAAATAGATATCGATTAACTGCACGCTTCTAGGTATTACGTTGATTTTTGTGAAAGATTTTCTGTTTCGAATATTTTATAACAAAGGCTCTTCGTGACCAGAATTTACGACAAAATACTTCTCAAAATGCAATTATCCTCACGATTTGTTTTTCTTCACTGTTTGAGAGCAGTCGTTATTTGTTATTTCAATGAGGGATTTTCGGAAAACCTTTTAAAAAAGAAAAAGTAGTTCCTAATGGCTCGATAGATGGCGTTGACGAGACATGGGTGAGCGACCTTGCAGATATTAAAATACAAATAAAATAGAAAGAATTTGTGTTTTTAAGTAAGCAGCTAAATATGAACATATATTTCTTCAACGGATGCGTCTGACTCAGTCGCGTGCATTTTTGTTTACTTTTGAGCCTAAAATTTTCGTCTTCGGACCCCTCTCTGGTCAACGCCATCTATCGCCGGTATGTTGAACTACGTTTGACTACCTGTCAGAAAATTCCTCATTACATAGTTAAGTTAGAAAAACTCATTGGTACATGACATGTCGTCCTTGCGGATTTGAACCAGGACCAACACAACCACTGACGCTATAAATACGTTCTACATTATTGGTTAGATCGGCATAATAGATGGATTTCAAGACTTACATTTCTAATGTGAGACATGCTCTTTATTTCCAACTATAAATAATATAGTTGACCATCACTGCACCTGCTCGATACATTACCAAAGCAGTAGTGTAACACATCCGCCCATTCGAAACTATGTAGGTAGGCAAACCCCTAACTGAAATAAAATGTCGGTTCACAGGAGCACATTCTTCAATCATCATTCATAATTTCAGCCAATAAACATTCACTGCTGTCCAGCAGAACATAGACCTCCCCCAAGGATCGCCTCATTGACCGGTCCTGCGGCGCCTTCACCAGGTCTTCGGTCCACCTTGTGGGAGGAGACTACTCACGCTGCCCAATTTTTTTAAAAGCTAATGGTGACGAGCCCATACTACCATGTCAGCCGTAACAGTTTAAATTTTTTGTTTAAAATGATTCGCAAATAATGAAATATTCCATTAAAAGATGCGCTGGCATCTTTTTGATCATGTTTTCTCTCTTTATTATTTTAAAGAAACACATTTTGGAAATTTTGAGCTCAATTCGCGAAGACCGTGGTGACATCTAGCGATACCCTAGAAAATAACTGGAGAAACGCTCATTTTAATTCGTATCGCATCTTATCCTGTTAACTCCTATCCTATGCGGTGGACAAATGATTACAAAAACTAAAGGGAGATGTGAAAAGGGAGCGGGGCCAGTGTCGCAGCAATATGCGCAAAAACGGAACACATTGCTCGCGACAGTAAAGATTCAATATATTATGAGGCTCAAAGCCAGTCGAGATATTATGTGTTAATAGTTTACAATGCTTGCGTAGTACTAAAGATTATTCGAACGAATGAATGAATGAATGAATGAATGAATGAAATATAGTTTATTTACACCAAAAGAAAATACAATGCACAATAGGAAAAATAAACTGAATATGGTACAAATAAGGCGGTCTCATCGCTAAAAAGCGATTTCTTCCAGACAACCTTAGGGTAGAGGAAATATAACAAAGAACGGGTCGGTGTTATAAAAAACAAAATTATAGGTGAAAAAGAAGTGAATACAACAAATACATAAATACATACATATTACATATAATTAAAGGTACATAGATAAATAACATATAAATAATAATATATATCATACATGCTACAGCAAAACATAAACATACCTACACGTACCGGATTAATTTAGATAGAAAAATAGAAGGGGGAAAGGAAAAATCAGGAACAGAGGTCCAGGCAGTGTGCTTTGACTTTCGATTTAAAAACATCCACAGAAGGAGAATGTCTTATCGACTCTGGCAACAAGTTCCAAAGTTGAGCAGCTTTGACTGTAAAGGAATGGGTGTAGAAGTCGAACGTTGAGTTCTGATACCGCAATGGATAATGAGCACATTCAAGCTAACAAAATACTTTCTATCGCGTGGTACTGGTGGTGATGCGACACTAGGTTTCGTACTCAGCGCGTGGGTTGGCATCTCTCTAGATCTCTATGCGGTGGACATACACAGTTTTGGACTAATGCTATTTTAATGAGCGTTTTTCTTTTCTTTTTAAATTTAGTTCCTCAAAAACTCAGATAGCATGATTATCGCTCCATAGAGACATACACATGACATGATTTTGACAGGATCTCGCATCCTGTCAAAATCATGTCAAGACTGTGCCTGCCTTTTTTTAAAGGTCAAGGGATCGAGCCCATACAACCGTGTCAGACGTAAACATTTTCATATTTTCGGTTAACATTATTAGTAAATAATGAAATATTCAATCAAAAGATCTGTTGGCATTTTGTAGAACATCTTTTCCCTCTTTATTTTAAAGAAACACTTTTTTGAAATTTTGACCTTTATTCGCACAGACCGTAGTGCGATCTGTCGATCCCCTAGAAAACCAAAAGAAAAACGCTCATTATTCTGTGCCTTTACAACAATCTGACAAGGACACAGTACCGGTACTACTAGAGGAGTGTATTGCGGGTAGAATATCGACAAACGTCAAAACTATAAACTGACCTATTTTGTACTTGGAATGGCGAAGTTACTCCGACAAGTCTCTCGTTTTGTTCTGTTCTTGTATGAAGGTGAAGCGACGCGTGAAACGGAACGTTTACTTTACTGTTCTCTCTGGGAAACAGCCATTTTAAACTCCAGTCGTGTTGAAAAAATCTTCACCATTTTACGAAAACAAAATAGGTATATAATAATAGCAAAATACCGTCCCAGGAAAACATGCCGTGATCAAATTAAAATGATCTATACTTTTCCGAAACGGATAAGTGCGTAGCACCCTCAGTTAGTTTAAGGGCCTACGTCGAAAAATAATTGAAGCGAAATGGGCGTGTGATAGCTTATATTACTGCCTGATGCGCGAGAAAGACATGAGGCGGCGCGCGTGCTTGAAACGACGCAAGCGTAAAACATACTTTATTTTATTGTGATTGTACTATTTATATAAGTTCAATTCTGCTCTTATCAAATTTTATAAAATATCAATCTCTTTTTTTTTCTCTAATCAAAACTTCAATTATATGTTCAATTTACACATATCCGCAAATTATATTCCTACTGTTAGTACGTCACATATGACGCTTTGAAAAATTATATTTTTTTCACATATCCTCTTAATGTAGGCAGGTTCACCCTCAGGCAGAAGTTTCAAGCCAAAAAGTCCACAATTTCCCTTCAGCTGGAGAAAAGGAAAACCTTATCGATTTAACTCCTTCCTTCTACGTACCTACCTACCTATTCAATAGGTAAATAAAAGTCCAAGTATTTATCGATGCAATACTCTAAAGAATAATTTAGGTACTATAAAACACCTAAACCCTCTTCGCACCATTCGTTGTCAGTTTTATTTTCGATTTTTTTCGGCGAAGGTTTACGATATTATACAGCCACTACATAGGTGGAAAATCCTATTTTATGTTGATAGAACGAGCGAAGCGTGCGGTTTACTCGTTCGGTATTGAATGTTGTGGTTTTCTGTACTTTATAGCGTTGTTTAGTATTGAAATCACGAGGTTTCCTTACTACGGTCGGTGGATCGTAAATCAATCTTGAATTAGAGCTCTTTTGTTTTAACTTTACAAAATAAAATGTGAAGAATGGAACGTTAATTTTCTTGAGACCACAGGCAAAAAATATGCAAATAAGGAGCAGGATACTAAAATGCAGTTAGAGACTTTACAAGCTAGGAATAACAGATGGCGTCGTCATTAATACACAATTTAGTCACTTTCAAGACTGAAGTGATTATGAAGTGATTATGACAAAACAAAGTAAGGCAGTTTTTTGTTACTTCACGGGCGTTTATAGAGTGTTTAGTATAAATTCGAATGTTGTTTTTAACGTCTATATTTACTTGGGTGTCAGTCTTTTTTTTCATAGATCTCATGTATTATAAATTATATACACTTTTTATAAGAGTTCTTCAATTAATTAAATAGGACAAACAAGTTCATATTATGTGTAAATAACTGCTCTCAAACGGTGAAGGAAAATATCGTGATGAAACCTGCATACGCTGCAGAAGAAATTCTGATGCGTATTCAGAAGTCTACCGCACCGTTTTGTGCACGCGTGGTAAATTAACGTCCATACATCCTCCTTGAAGGTATGCCTGTCCCCTGTACTGAGATGTTTATTATTGTTAGATGTTTATGGCTGGTGATGATGATTAGGTTTACATAAACGCATGAACGATGTACAATTATTTATTTATAAGGCACATAATAGTACTGAATCGAATTGAATTAGCTGCACGCTGCATAATTTAATTTTCGCTTTAGATTCAGAACAAGTTTAGATCAAGGAAGGTCAGGCGGTACTTCACACCGGGACAGCTTCTACAACTTTATCAAGCACAAGTCCGATCGTGTATGGAGTACTGTTGCCATCTCTGGGACGGGTCTGCCCAATACCAGTTGGCCGCGTTGGACTCAATCGACAGGCGTGCCAGGAAGCTCATAGGTGATCCAACCTCGGTGGCGAAGCTGCAAAGTCTTGAGCATCGTCGCAAGGTAGCCTGTCTGTCTGTTTTTAATAGGATACATTTCGGAGAGTGTGCGACGGAATTACACGATCTAATACCTTCGTCTCCCTTTCATCTGCGAGGGACGAGACGCAGGCTGGGTTTCCACCCTTATGTTGTTGACCTACCAGCAATTCGCACGAAGAAGTTTGCTTCTTCTTTTATAATGCGCACGGCTAAAGAGTGGAACGTACTGCCTGCGGACCTGTTCCCTGAGCAATACAACTTGGGCCTCTTCAAGGCGAGAGTGAATAGGCATTTTTCTAGGTAAGCATGCTACATCTTCGGCCTCATCGTCACTTAACAACAGGTGAGATCGGGGGCAAATGGTTACCTATCAAACAAAATAAAAAAAGATGCTTTGATAGATTCAAAATAGTCTAAACTACAACCAAAATTTTCTCTATCCTTCTCATTTTCTTTAAAAACCCTTTACAAGCTAGGTCTCTTGGAAAAAAGCCCTTTCCTGGGACATTAAATTACCAAACGCTGCAACTACAAGAGCACGCTTAAAAAGATCTTGGGGTAGCAAAGGAGTAGCAATGTAGTAGAGATTTGAGTATAAAGCTTATATTATGTAGGTTCGTAAAAAAGGCAAAAAAATGATATACAAAACGCCCCATCTTTAACATAATCCAAACGACTGCAGTATTCGTAAGACGTCGTGGCTCCGGACACGCGAGGCGGTGATATCGCCAAGACTGGTTACTTGTATTGATTTGATTAGGAGTTACGACCTGCAGGCTTATTTAATTGTTTGAAAATATCTTTTCTTTATTTTTTTATAAAGAAAATGTTTTAGGGTCGGTCGTTCGCAATCACTGCCCAAATTTTTAGTCTATGTTCGTTTCCATGTCAGTTTAAACCTGTAAAGCTCCGCTTTGAGCTTAGAAACGATGTATTCTTTGTCTGACACCTGGAAATCAAAAATTCTAAAATTTTTGAAGATGAATCGCATGTTTCACGGTGGCGTTTGAGATGGAGATTAAGATGCAGGTTTGAGATGGAAAAAAAAGAAAAAACCAATAGACACTGAGATCTGCAGGGCAAAAGCCTCTACCAGTAAAGTCATTCAGCTCATGTCTTTTTCAATTTAAGTTTAAGACTGACAACCTCATCTCTTCTTGTGGGTGTTGTAGGAAGGAGACTGAGTGATAATATCATTCCATCGGATACCTTAAATAGGCTATAAGTGAAACTTTTTACCACTAAACGCTAAAAAAAGGTAAATGGAAATTGTGGAAGGGATTAACATTTTCTAAAATACCCTGTCAATTTTTGTGTATCGCAGACTGGAGATAAAAATTAATAAATAACTCAAGTAACACCGTTTTTATAACAAAATCTCAACGAGACGAATTTTTTTGATAATATGATTTAAAAATAATCTCAAATAGGAGATATCTACCTGAGATACATACCCAAATATATTTGGATGAACAGCGGTCAGCTTGAAAAATATCCTTCTGTTGAAGACATTTTTTTAACCAGAATAATGAAATACACGACATTGCCTAAAACCATTTAACACAAAAGTGCCTTAATAAAACATTTTCACAACATCAAACAACTTTCTGTCTTAAGAGAAGTCAAATAAAACTCAGATTTCTCCAAATCAACAATTCGTAGAGATAAAGATATGGCCGGGAGCAGTAGCCAATCAATAGGCCTGAGACTTTGTGGCGCCATCTTTATTATTATAACCTCACATAGAAAATAAAGTGTACGAAAGTAAATGTGAAGCAGAAACTAAGAAAGGGGAGGATTTTACGTTTGCCCGGGATAGGGGCCAACTCTAGCCATTTGTACTCGGAACAACATAAATTATACAACGTGTAAACTTAAATACTTTACAGAAATGAAACGTGGATGTTCTGAGGTTTCAGAATATGTCTGTCTAACCCCTCAGAGAATATAGTCGTGAGCATATATATAAACATCCATCAAACTTAACAACTTTGACTAATGGGACCAATATTGAAAACGCAAATAAAATATTGGTTATTGCATAGGAAATGTCGATAGAAATGTATGGAACCTATCCAAATGTATGGAACAGCAGATGTTGTTGCGATTTCAATGTTGAACCCATAAGTAAAATGTTGTTCAATTTGATGGTCTAACTAAACTCTAAAGTACTCTGAAGCACCTCCTTAAGGTGGTTGCAGAGGGGTCAATTTTATACAAAACTTTGACGGACAATACGTGTAGACGGAATTAATAAAAGTAATATTTTATAGATGGAAAAATAGTTTAGAAAATCTAGTTGCCGCGTCACAAATAACATTTTCAATTTGCAATATAATTACGAAGATATAAAGCTTTGCAATTTTTCATAAAAAAAAATTAAAAGCTTATATCTTCGTAATTATATTATAAATTGCAAATGTTATTGGTGACGCGACATTAAGATTTTCTAAATTATTTTTCCATATATGTATAAAATATTACTTTTATTAATTCCGTTTACGCGTATTGTGCGTCAAACTTTTGTATGGACTGAAACCACCTTAAGTATGTAACGCATTTAAGCTAACATACAAAACATACATTCACGACTACTTATAATACCTATCGGGATGGTCAAAACCTTTACTACAAGTGGATCAAAATTCATTTCCAATATTTATACCATAATAAACTAAGAAATGAAATTAAATAGAAGCCTTTAATAAATGAAATAGTTTTTGCTAGGTCGCTAACGGTCTCCCTACATCCCTTTTCGCATTAATATAAAGCACAGAAATCGGAAAAGGTTAGCCGGTTCTCCAGAGGGGAGAGCAAAAAACACTTACTTATAACAAGGTCACTAGATTCTCGACCGACGGTTTATCAGAAAAGTTGAATAGACGGACTATTGACATTTGACAAGAGCCATGAGGTATTGAATTAAAGTGATAGTAATCCATCAGGTTCTAACATTATTATATTACTACAAGAATATACCCGCGACTTCGTCCGCACAAATTACATACTTACCAAATTTTAAGTCAGATCGTAAGCTATCAAACAAAAAAATGGGTTACGGGGTAAATAATGTCATACTATATTATTCAATGGAACTGCCTGGGAAAAGAAACAAATAATTTAAAACAGCTAACTCTCTGCTCTACGATGCCATAGATGAAATCAGCTACTTTTATTCATTTGAATTGAGTGGTATTGTAGTTTTGTTTGTAACATCTGTTTTTTTAAGTTTAGACTCCAGGTCGGCTCCTCCTCGTGGTTTCAGTCCATACAAAAGTTTGACGCACAATACGCGTAGACGGAATTAATAAAAGTAATATTTTAAAATAGTTTATAAAATAACATTTGCAATTTGTAATATAATTACGAAGATATTATAATGCTTTTAAAATTCTGTATGAAAAATTTCAAAGCTTTATATTTTCGTAATTAGTTTATAAATTGCAAATTTTATTTGTTACGCGGCATCTAGATTTTCTAAACTATTTTTCCATATATACAAAGTTACTTATATTAATACCGTCTACGCGTATTGTGCGTCATAGTTTTGTATAAAATTGACCCCTCTACAACCGCCTTAACCACGCATTTAATATGGCACCTTTCTGTTAAAAATACACCATACCTTGGACTATGCCATTGCCTACATTTTCCGCCGCCATGCTTCCTGCCAGAGGAGGTTAAAATTGGTGGAGACACGGAGTAACCTATGAGATACTCTTACTTATACTGTGGTTACACTCTGTATTGTACCATCTTAGCTTCAAAAATATATTTAAAAAATTTAAAACTGAGAAGCCGTTTCTAGATTAGACTATGCAAATCAAACTACTCCAAAACAAAACATCAATATAACTGGTTAACCGTAAACTGCTGTAAACAACCAAATCATGGAAGCGATCACATAAACATTGATCGAGTGACCGGCAGATAGCGCCAGCGTCGCTAGCCCACTCAGTGTTGCCAGAAGGTTACTTTTGTAACCTTGTTATTTATTTATTTAGGCTCACCAACAGATTACATATTATAACACTCACATTTACATCTTTAGTTAAGTATAATTCTGATACATAACCCAGTTACAGGTGGGCACAACATTCACTACAACTAGACAAAATCATCATTTAAAGGGGACAGTTACAGTATAATACACACAGTTTCTTTTTCTACGCCATATATTGAGGACACAGGACACAGAAATTAAAAGAAATTACAAAAAAATAAAATAAATATACTACTTAATAATAACAATAAAAACGAAAATAACCAAAAATGAAACAGAGAGAACATAATGTAACAATTGACTTAAGTTTAAAGAGAGATCATTTATCTCAGCACCTTACGACGAAACACACGCAACACAACTTTTAGGTAATTTTTAACTCCGTCTGGTTACTTTTAGGTTACACGATTCAAAAGGTTACTTTTAGGTAATTTCTTGGAATTTATTTTAAAATTCTTATTTTCCCTTGAAATGGAACGTTTTTCCATATTTATTGCAATGTTTTATAACGCAAAACGTTCGTAAAATAGTGAGTGCAAACTGCAACTCCTAGAAATAAGTTTTTCTCACTCGCACTAATGTGTACCAAATCGGAGACCAAATCACAAATGACTCTTTAGTTTTCTCACTTACTCGCTCGATCAATCAATCAAATGAAAAAAGCTACTAAATTGTTTATATTTTGGTAAGTTAATAAAACCAACATCTGTCTATCAAATTTTAATACCTTATTACTGGAAAAAAAATAAAAAAGGTTTTCACACCAAAAGGTTACTTTTTTATCTATTTCCGGTTACTTTTGACAAGATCCGGCTGGCAACACTGAGCCCACTGGCCGCACTAACATAAATCCGTTTATCTCATTATGCGCGGTAGTGTTGCTATTTTGTAAATACTATCGTAAATCATGTTTGGTTTGATTTTGCATCTAGTTTCCAAGTTTGTTTTGGGTTATCTAAATTGAATCTAGGTAATTTTTTAAAGGTTGGCAATATTATGACACTTTTTAAAAGGTTGGCAATATTAATGACAATTTTTTTCTTTTCTTGAAACTACAGGGTGTAACAAAACACGTTATTAATATTTAAAAGGGGGTTTTGACCATCAAACTGAACAGCTTTCTCTATGGAGCCAAAATCGAGTAGAAAGAGTAAAATACAGCTCGTTAGTTGAGACATCTGTCACATACAGTACATTTTTCAGCTTAATGTCTGTCGCTCTTATTTCTTATGCATCTCTCCGTCCTGCTATTACAGATATCAAGCTATATCGGTATAATTATGAAAAATTAAATGTGTTACATAATTAACCGGAGCGCTTCAGACCATCAAACTAAACAACTGGGATGGGAATATGGGACAAACTTTGAAATTGTGAGAAAATTAATTCGCTGTTCCATACAAAATGTCGATAACTACAGGAGGATATTGATATCATTAGCAGCCTTTTAAACTAAGAGCCTACCCATCAAACTGAACAACTTTTTCTATGGGAGCAAACCGATCGGAGCAAAAAAAAATTAGCTGTTGCATACATTTGAGTCGAGTAGGCACTGCAGTTTAGTATGAAAAAGTTTATTTTTTTGTTGCTCCGATCGGTTTGCTCCCATAGAAAAAGTTGTTCAGTTTGATGGGTAGACTATTAGTTTAGAAGGATGCTAATGATATCAATTTCACCCTGTATATTCGACCACTCCGATTTTTTCATGAAATATTGGTCCCGTAGTGAAACACCCCCTTTGACATATAACGCATTTAATTTTGCACCCTGTATTTTATGAACTGTAATAATACGATATAATATCTCGCAAACCGCATTTAATGCGATAATGATAATACGCTGGTAAACTAGTTAGTAAACTTGCAAGCGTTAGCTAAGTTAAATCGATCTAACTGCGGTCAACTGAACGTTTTCATGTCTTTGCCTCCCGGACAAACACGTGTTAATAATAATAGCTTGGTTTTTTTATGAGTTACCACGGATACAATAACAGATATCGAAACAAACGCGTAGAAAACAATCAGAAACAAAAGAAAAGTTATTCCAGTTTTTTTTTTTTTTTTTTTTTTTTTTTGAGATGCGGGAGCAACTACTGCTTTTTACTGCGGGCTATTGGAGGGACCACGAAGGTCACCGAGCCAATTGAATGAACTTAAGCAACCGACCTAGGGGCACCCAGAGGGGTACGGACCTCGGCCTAAGACGTTGCTGGGGCTACGCGGCGGATTGTGTAGTTGGGATAGGTGAGAAGCGGCCTGCGATTGGCCTGTAGCGTCTGTAGGCGCCAGAATTGAAAGGAGCACGACCACTGCACGGTCGCGTTCTTCCGGTGGTGATTTGATTTGAAAATCATTGGTGATTTTCAAATCAAAAGCCGTGGTGGTGCAGTGGCGAGTAACCTTGCCTGCCGTGCAGGAGGTGATGGTTCGATCCCCGTCCAGGCCGACTCGTACCAATGAGTTTTTCGGAATTTATGCACGATTTGTAACACCATTGGCTTTTCGGTGAAGGAAAACATCGTGAGGAAACCTGCATGTTTTAATTTCGGGGCATGTATTATACCCACTGTCCATGACAAGTGGCGACGGGCTCACTCCCCGTCACACTGGACAGAATTTCGGTACTAGTGAAACGTGGATATTCTGAGGTTTCAGAATATCTCTGACTACCCCCTCGGGGAATATAGTCAATCAATCAATCAATCAAATATACTTTATTTGAGCATATGCTTATGCTTATGATTTGAAATTCCACATTTTAATGGACAAAAGCCTGGATTAGGTTTAGGCTTATGATAAAATCGAGCAGCCATTCTAGGTAGCCTAGCTTTGTTATCAAAAATCTGGTTTCATCATAAGCTTGCGATTCGTAAAATCTGTTGACGTTTGACAACATTAAGTCACGAGTGGGAGTCACGTTCAGAGGGGGGACAGAGGGGAACTTTGAGGAAAAACTCAAAGAAACCAACGGCACCTTCTTTGAGTAACGTGTAACTAAAAAATATTGCCTCAAACTTCCGATAGATGTCTCTTCAAACTCAACATTAAAGCAACATTATTACTAAAATTATAAAAAAACGTTGATCCTATTTTACACAATGTATATTATATTTCAAAACTGTTTTAATTACAATTAGTAAACAATTTAACTAAAACAAAAATAGCTTTTTATTTTGTACCATATTATTGTCACCTAGCGACACCAGCTACACAAGCTGTCACAATATGGCCGCCGTTGCAACTTGCGCTTACACTTGTTTGTGTTTTTGAGTGTTTTCGTGTGTTTTGTGTTTTTGAGTGTTGTGATTTCGATATTGGTCTTATAGAGAAACTGGTTCAGTTTGATGGTCTGATCATCCCCTTAAAATAGTTTCACCTAATTTTGTTAGACCTTATATATGGAAAAATATTTAGAAAATCTAGTTGCCGCGTCACAAACAAAAATGCAATAAAAAGCAAATAATTACGAAGATATAAATCTTTTAAAATTTGGTAAGAAAAATTTCAAAGCTTTATATCTTCGTAATTATTTTATAAATTGCAAATGTTATTTGTGACGCGGCATCTAGATTTTCTAAACTATTTTTCCATGTATACAAAGTTACTTATATTAATACCGTCTACGCGTATTGTGCGTCAAAGTTTTGCATAAAATTGACCCCTCCGCAACCGCCTTAATGTAAATGAGTACATAGGTAAAATGCACCCCAACGTCAGGTGTCAAAAATTAACGACACCCGTCCGGCAATCTTTAAAATGATTAATGCATTCCGTATCCAAACGGGCGGCCATATTTGAATATTTTTCCCATAAAGTGGCACGTGTGCGAAATAGGGTTAGCTTAGCGCAAATTATACGATATCGCGTGTGGACTGAAAATCTGAATATAGATTTTCAAAATAACATAAGGTAAACGTAAAGGCTACCTTTACCTTTATATCTTACGAGCGTTAACCCGCGACTTTGTCCGCACAAAATATATACCAGATTTTAAGTCAGATCATAAGCTATCAAACAAAAAAATTTTCATCAAAATCGGTTCAGTAGTTTTTGCGTGATACTCGTTCAAACAAACACACAAATAAACACCCAAACAAACAAACAGACAGACAAACAATTCAAAAATTGGTAAAATGGAATCTGGGACACCTAAAAACCATATCGTAACTTTTTTTTTGTTAATATCTTCAATGTACAGACAAACTTTCTGCTACAGTTTTATAATAGTTTAGATTTCGGAAATTGACAAGAAAAGAAAGATTTTTCAAGAATTTTCTTTCTTTCATGCTTTGATGACCCGGTTGGTGCAATTGTTACCACGCTGGACTGCAAAATCAGAGTCCAAGGTTCAAATCCCGGTTCGGTCATGGATGTGGATGTTATACATGGTGTTTGGTTGTTACATCTGTTCTTTTTAAGAGGCTATGTGAAGAAAATAGGATTCTTCAAAGCGTCATATATCATGAAGTACTAACAGTAGGAGTATGATTAGCGGATATGTATAAATTGAACGTATAATTGAAGTTTTGATTAGAGCCAAAACACGATTAAGACACATTTTCTCGATAGAAAAACAAGCCAAAGTAGCCTCCGTTTTTATTTATAAACGCTTGGAACTGCTAAACGGTGAATAATAGAAACACGAGACTTGATTTAATAAAAAGAGATTGATATTTTACAAAGATAAGAGCAGAATTGAGCTTACATATTACCGCTGCTCAGAAAAAGATCTAGAAGGCTCATATCTGTTTGTGCCTCTTGCGGTAGAAACGGCGGGTCCTTGGGCTGCCGAAGCCAAAGTGTTTGCCAGGGACTTGGGCCGCAGGATGAGAGAGAGGGGCTTGGACCCCCGCTCAGGGTCTTTTTTCGTCCAACGTATCTCATTGGCCGTCCAACGCAGCAATGGTGCGAGCATAATTGGTACGTTTGGCTCGACCCGGGGTGGGCTATTGGACTAGACAGTTGTCAGGTTTGGTTGCTTTGTTTGTTCTTTTAGAATTAGTTAGTCTTAGGATACTGTGTACATTTCTTCTTATTCTTTTGTAAATAATGAATTTCTCTTTTACTTACATAAATAGTACAATCACAGTTAAATAAAGTTTGTTTTCCGCTTGCGTCGCTTCAGGCGCGCGCGCCGCCCCATCCCTTTCTCTCGCATCAGGCAGTAATATAAGCTATCACACGCCCATTTCGCTTCAATTATTTTTCGACATAGGCCCTTAAGCTTATGATCAGACAATAAAACTAAATAACGTTCTCTTTGAGAGAATAGTCTATGATGGGACTAACATCGACATCGCTAAAAAAATATCCGCTGTTTCCTACATTTGAATCCAGCCTAACTACATGAACTCCAGTTTTGTATGGAAAAGCCGATATTTTATTTGCGTTTTCCAATTTTGGCCCCATAGAGAAAGTTCTTCAGTTTGATGGTCTGATCATCCCCTGAAACGCATCTAATTACCAAATACCAACTAAGTGTAATCTATATCTATACTATTATAAAACTGTAACAGGAAGTTTGTCTGTACATTGAAGATATTGACAAAAAAAAGTTACGATATGGTTTTTAGGTATCCCTGATTCCATTTCACCAATTTTTGGATTTTTTGTCTGTCTGTTTGTTTGTGTGTTTGTTTGTTTGTTTGTTTGAACGAGTATCACGCAAAAACTACTGAACCGATTTTGATGAAACTGTTTTTTGTTTGATAGCTTATGATCTGACTTAAAATCTGGTATATAATTTGTGCGGACGAAGTCGCGGGTTAACGCTCGTAGTTACATAAAAACCACGTCAGAGGCTGTAAGGTGTTCTGAAAAAACTCTGACACCAGGGCTACGTTCACGACCTTTGGGTGCAGTTGTTTTTTCAACACGCTCTATGGTACGGAACGACCGCGCCAATTTTTAACTCGCTATAAGGTACGGAACGATCACGGTTGTTATATAACCACAAATTTTGACATTTAAAGTAATATGGGCTTCATTATTTTTTTCGCGATTTCAATATTGGTCCCATAGAGAAAGTTGTTCAGTTTGATGGTCTGATCATCCCCTTAAAATAGTTTCAGCTAATTGGGTTAGACCTTATATAATGCCTTCATCATATCAGCCATTAAACGTCCACTGCTGGACATAAGCCTCCCCCAAAATGGGGGGATTTGCCATAATCGCCACGCTTGGCAGGCGGGTTGGCGATCGCAGTTGGATCGAATCAATGTGTGTACTCAGAGGATGCTGCTGCCCATCCTTCAGTAGATCCCTTAGTCGCCTTTTACGACAACCACGGGAGGAAATGGGATTATAATGCCTTTGAGCGTTATTTATTTACCTATTTATTCTTTTTCACAATGCTCACAAAATCACGACGAAATTCGTCCCCTAGGGTTAGTCTAGCAGTTCCCGAACTTTGTCCAGCGTTAAAGGTATTGGACAGTTTTTCTTTCCCTCAGGACATTGAACTAGAGTCTCCTATAAAATATCAGCAAACTGCCTGAAATTTTTTGTCCACATTTTGTTGTAATTGTAGGTACAATGCAATTGTTCCAAAAATTACATTAGTAACTACTGTAAGTTCCCTGTAGGTGGCATTGCAACATAGACGAATAAATCTCACCGATCCCCGCTACCCAATCTGCCGCGTAGCCCCAGCAACGTCCTATGCCGAGGTCCGTACCCCTCTGGGTGCCCCTAGGTCGTCTGCTTAAGTTCATTCATTTAGCTCGGTAGACGCTTCGTGGTCCCTCCAATAGTCCGCATTAAAAAGCAGTAGTTGCTCCCTGAGCAGAGCTGTAATAGTCATCTCCAAAAAAAGAAAAAAAAGGACTAAATAATTTTCGGGATTTTTTTTCTTTTTTTTAATTTTTTTTTTTTTAATATCGGGAACTCAAATATCCCAAAACGCGGTAAGAACCCGTTAAAATGTTTATTTCTAGATTGAATAATTTTCGCTTATGACCTACTGTCATCCTTCTGTGGTTGTAGTGTGGGTAGTAAATATCTGTTTCTTTTCAACTGCTAAACAATGAACCCTTATGATAGTTAGGTAGACAGATATGCTCCCAAAAAGGATTCCCAAATGAGAGCAAAAGATGAGAGCAGACCAACTTATTGTGATGTACATACACACCGTGCCTGTTGCATTATATAATATCAAATGCTTATCTGAATAAAGGACAGTATTCTACCGAACTTGATGTGTATCACTCGTCACCTTCAATCCTAACACTATATGGCGACCCTGCCTGTAAAACGAGTGCCGGGAGCGCGTGCGCATACCAATACTCCAAAAAAGGAGCGCGAACTATAAACATTCCGTTGCTAGTGCACAAAGTTTTAAATAATGAATTACTACAACTTAGAACTTCGACATACGTCGCTGCAGTTATTATCAGAAGTAAAAGATATTTTGGATCCCATCTTCAAATATGGGTGGTTCGGAGTCAACTTTTAAGGAAGAGCTAGTGCTTGCTCAAAACGCAGGCGCACATCGAGCAGCTCAAGTACCATGTCGGGATCACCACCTACATATTGATGGCCATATGTCTCATCTTGGCAGGTGAAGCACTAATAGTCATTTATAAAATGTATAAAAGATACCACGAAAATCTGGTACAGCGGCAGATAAATGAAATAACTTTGAAGAGATACGCCAGCCTTTTACGTCATCGTCACGCTAAAGGAGAGGAAACCGTATAGCCTACCAAATACAGTGAAAAAAAAAATGAAAATGTACTTCTAAGATCCGCCACATACAACCGGAATAAACCTGATTCGGAATGAGTTTCCGTATGGAGTGTTGCCGCTTTCAGACACTTTTTCACTATATCTAGTGATTTTTTTATGTTTTAGGTGGCATATTTTAAAGTGATTTTTGAGCGTAGGCGTTGATGGAACGATACCGTACCGTGACGGTGCAGTTGCGACGTCGTTGCGGAATAGTTGCGAAATCGGCTACGCTCAATAACCGCTTGTGTGATAATGGTTCATGCAATTTTGTATGCAGATTATGTCTAATGTAAAAACCATCTGGTCTTTTGATATAGTTGCATTAATATTGGAATACAATTTACAAACCATCATCGTACATCGAGCTCTGGTACGCCGAGCGCCAGACCATGCTTGACTCAATAAAATCGTTTTCTGGTGTCCCTTACTACATGGATCTTGTTGCGACTAGGGATAACTTCCGTGCGTTCAGATGTTTTTGCCATACTTATTACTGGAAGCAAAATAGGTCATAGTTTCAGTACAATGTTAGGTTCTTATTGTTCCTGTTGTATTTTTGGTGCTTTTGCGGTCGTGTCTTCAACACTGCCATAAATGATCTCTTGAATTGGCTCTCTAATAGCCATGTTTTTTTTTTTTTCCTTCTTATTGCTGTCTCCCGTTTGCAATGGAGGGAAGTCGGATATTTCGTTTTCCTACTCCTCCTATCTTCTTTGATTAATTCATTGCGGGTTCCAAGACAGATTAGAGTCATCCCCCGGGCTCGCTGGACTTCATTGTCCAGTGTTGTGAATGGTCGCCGCTGTTGATCCTGGCTTACAGGAGTTACAGCGGTGGGAATGTGTGGTGGGCCTATGCCCGATAAAAAAAAAAAAAACCATCATCGTAACATTCGTAACGTCATGACCTCATCACATGATAGTAATTATCATGTATAGAAATTGTTCGTTTTATTTTAATAAATACCTAAAAATGCAATTATTGTCATTAATTTGGCGTTTCATACATTTTTATTTTTGGCATTTTTTAAACAGCACTCTAGTATTTTTTGTAACCATAGTTGACAACACTGAATCCTGAATCAGGATTCCGGATTTCCGCAATTCCGTCTATGTGTGGCGGACCTAGGTCCGCATATTGTGACGGGCAACTACGGAACCCGACACAGCGCGTGGCCCGACACATACTTGGCCGGATTTTATTCTGTATTTAAGCACGTACCTACTTAGAGCGATAGATAGATAGATAGATAGATAACTCATTTATTTCACCAGAACAATACAGGATAAACAGTGACAGACAGAGGCAGATAAGGAGGTCCGTGTAAAGCCGCAGCAGGAACAGGGAGCTCCCATAACGGACCAAACAATAAAAACAAACAACAATATATTTTATGTATAGATGTTGGAATATGACACCGTGCGACCTTGTATTGCGCCGATGAAAAAGGTTCTCAGCATTTATGCTGAAGCAAAAGCTGCAGCGCTGTTAATTCTGCCACAACTTTAAATTCTTACGGTTCGAGCGTGCGTTCGCGCAGCGCGAGACAAACTGTTAAATTAGTTAGGTAAGGTATCCAAGTGCAAAAAATTTAGCCACAATAATAATATATTTACCCATAAATTATGTTTGTGTTTAATAAATATGTTTATAAGATTTTTGTTAAAAGTAGACAATAAATATCCAATAACAAATGTGTTTTAAACTATAATAAAACTCCTATTTCATCCAAAACAGGATAGATAGTTGGGATTTATTTATTATACTATTTTATATTTTAATATAAATATAGCAGACACGTTTTGAAGGCTGTGCTTCAAAACGTGTCTGCTGCCAAGAGCATCGTAGATTAACCACATTAAGCTTATCGCCACATATGCGTCCAACACGCCATAAGCAAAGAGAATATAATCACGCCATCCAAGCCATAAGGTCCCCATAAGGTGCAGTGATCGGTTGCTTCGACACGCGCGCACATAAACTGTCTACCAACACCAACTATCGATGGCATAACTATAGCCCAGTCATTTTACGGTTTGAGCCGGGACTAATTAATAATTGATTTTTTGTCGGTATAATATTGAAGAGCCAATTTAAGCCTAGAAATGTACCAAAATTAAAAAAAAATCACGTCAGCTACAGTTCCAATTTTAAAATTTAGCTATTATCTCGTTTTAAAAAACCTGATGGTAAATTTTTTTTGTACATATTCAAAGCTTTACCATTATTACATACTTCAAACATGGTGTAAATATTTACTTGGCTACTTAGAAGGTTTTGAAAAATCCATTCGTATTTTCTTATAAATACCTCATTTTTTAAACTTAAATGCCTATTTTATTGCTAAAAATAATTTATATTGTTAAATCTAAGTCAAATGAGTGCATTGGTATTATTATATTATTAAAATATTATTAATTAAAAAGCATTCTGGGAAACACAATTTTGATTTCTATGTTGCGTAGCGATTTTTATTTTAATATGTTTTAAGATAGTTCTTTTGTCACTAAATGGTGCTGGTTATCGTTTAAAAGTCCAATCAATAATTACTCCCTACCCCGCCTAACAAAACTCCGTAAAATGACTGGGCTATTGGATGTGTTAGGATGCTAGCGTGTGTCTCCTAGAATAGAATAGATCCTATCATTTCTCCTCTCATCGTAGTTGTCTATTCTAGTGTTTTTGTGGGAGAAAACCCAGTCTAAAATCTTGAGAACTTTTATACAGCTTTTACGCTCGAAAAAAACGTTTTTTTTTATCAAACTTTCAGACTGTTAGGAAATTCGATCAAGTATACAGGGTGTTAGAGTAAACAGTTGCGTGATTCTCGGAGAAATCGCATTTAAACTATTTGATTGCGTATGTCCTGGAGGAGAATAAAATGTATTAAGTAATGTCAAAACAATGTCATTTAATAAATATATATAAAAAGAGCGTTAACCCGCGACTTTGTCCGCACAAATTATATACCAGATTTTAAGTCAGATAATAAGCTATCAAACAAAAAGAGTTGTATCAAAATCGGTTCAGTAGTTTTTGAGTGATGCTCGTTCAAACAAACAAACAAAAAATCCAATAATTGGTGATATGGAATCTGGGATACCTAAAAACCATATAGTAATTTTTTTTTTGTTAATATCTTCAATGTACAGACAAACTTCCTGTTACAGTTTTATAATAGTTTAGATTAACCACAAGAAACATTATTTCTGGAGAAAATCTGCTTTAAAAGCTTAGGACTTAGTTAAAATGTGGTACAAATTGCTGGACTTTGTGATTTCTTACTTTTACTTAGGTATTTTTTCATGGGCTTATGGGGTTTATAAGTAAAACGCAAGGACTTAGTGAATTATTATCATCTTTTGAAAAAAACGAACATAGAATAGTACATTCTGGTACAAGTGTGTAATGTTGGTGATTACTGATTACCGCTGAGGCGCCATTGAGACCCGAGCCGTAGGCGAGGTCTTAAGAGAGCCGAGGACGGTAATCATCAATATGCACGTGTATCATACGACGTTTTTCAACACACTTGTGAAGAAAATAATAATAAAAAATCATTTTATTTAGTAAATAAAAAGTTTATTTAGAGAATTTATTTGTACTTTTGAATATGATCTTTTTTGTATCGAAAATTTTAAGAACAAAGCAACTCAAGAACTCAACCAAGAAGTTTAGATACCTACTATAAAAAACCTATAACTCCCTTGTGAATAATAGTAATGAAAAAGTCACAGTTTGATTATAGGTGTCATTATGTGCCTAATTGTGGTGAAATAAGGGCCATTTTATGAGCAAGTGTGTTGAAAAATATTTTTTTTAATGCTTTTTTTAAATCATAATATTTGGACACCAGTGCTAGTCATTTAGGGCAGAAGGAAAAACAATACTAGGGCTTTTTGTAAATGAAATGCTAGGAAAAAATTACCTAGAACTTATCTGTGCTAGAACGGATTGACTTAGAGATATTTTCTTCAATCCTATTAGAGCTATTATGAAATAACATGACATACACCATTCGATAGACAATGCTCTGATTTTTGATAAAATGATGCTAGATCAAAAAATCACCATCTGGACCATCCACTGTTTAGGTCCGCCACATACATACGGAATAAACCTGATTCGGAATTAGATTCCGGATGGAGTGTTGCCGCTTTCAGAGATTTTTTCACTAGATCTAGTGATTTTTAGATGTCTTAGGTGGCATTTTTTAAAGATTTACAGCCATACCAAACCAGTGATTTTTGAGCGTAATCGTTGATGGAACGACACCGTATCGTGACGGTGTAGTTGCGACGTCGTTGCGGTACAGTTGCGAAATCTCCTACGCTCAAAAATCGCTTGTGTGATAATGGTTTATGCCATTTTGTATGCAGATTATGTCTAATGCTAAAACTATCGGTAGTCTTTTGATATAATTGCATAATATTGAAATACAATTTACAAATCATCATCGTAACGTCATGACATCATCATATGATAGTAATTATCATGTATAAAAATTGTTTGTTTCGTTTTAATAAATACCTATAAATACAATTGTCATTAATTTGGCATTTCATTCATTCTATCACTCTAAGTAATTTTTGTAACCATAGTTGACAACACTGAATCCTGAATCAGGATTCCGGATCGCAATTCCGTATGTATGTGGCGGACCTAACCCTAACACCATGTAATGTGTATATTGTATCACAAATTGAATACCTTCACTATAATTACCCACATAGTTTCACTCAGTTATTAATTGTTTTCTAAAATCCTGTGCATGATGAATGACCGCGTCCACTCGCAACTGCCTGGAACCGGCTGAAACCGGCTGGAACAGGCGTGTGACAGACTTGACGAGGGAACACTAATATGTTTTGGGGTCGAAATGTAATGCCATTGAAAATTATCAGTTTGAGTTACAATTATATTATGATACTTTAATTGTCATTGAGATGGTAAGGCTTGATTTAATTATCAAAGCCATGGATCATAGCCAACTTCAACTGCAGCGACCGCTTTATTATGCATAAAAACAGTAATGTACGTAGAATATTGTTAACTGGATAAGTGTGTGCAGTATAAGAGAGTAAATAAAGTTAGTAGGTAAGTGCATCATCTATAATTTGTTAGTAAGTGCAAAATCTATAATTTTATCAATTACGAGCGTTAACCCGCGACTTCGTCCGCACAAATTTTATACCAGATTTTAAGTCAGATCATAAGCTATCAAACAAAAAAAGTTTCATCAAAATCGGTTCAGTAGTTTTTGCGTGATACTCGTTCAAACAAACAAACAAACACACAAACAAACACACAAACAAACAGACAGACAAAAAATCCAAAAATTTGTGAAATGGAATCAGGGACACCTAAAAACCATATCGTAACTTTTTTTTGTTAATATCTTCAATGTACAGACAAACTTCCTGTTACAGCTTTATAATAGTATAGAAAAGACATCTCTCTGTCTCTGTCATAATTTGAACTTCTATTTTCAACCTAAAAATTGGCATTACCGTACCGGATCCGGATATATCGATCGCATCATTAACCGTAAAATAAGCATAATAAAATAGGATACATTTTAGCTTTTCCGGGAGACGCGGGACAATGTATCCGGTTGTTTATATCAGATGAGTCTGATAAACATGGATTGTACAGACGGAAATGCGATGGGAGATGGGAGTCGAAAATAGGATAGCTCTATGTAATTTTATTTGGTTTCAGCTGATAACAAATTCGTATTATCTAAACATAATGCAAAATTGACGCTTATTGGCACAGTGGAAACCATCACTGAAGTATTGTTTAAGATAAGTTTATTCCGAAAGCGCTGATGCGCGCTGCATACAAACTAAGTTCCGTCCTAGTTTCAATATTAACCAATCAAAGAAATGGTCCTTGTTTAGACACGATCTAAGGACCAATATCTTATTGTGAGCTTTACATTTGTCAGATTTCCATTAAAATATAAATTATATTTTCAATGCTAGGATTAATTTAAGATTTATATGGAAAACTTTGAGCCACGATAAATTTGAAACTATAATATGTATAGTAATAATAATTGCACTGAAAGTAATGCTGCTCGTTAGTCTTTGGATAGGTGTATAGAGGAATGAGATGGAACATTCCTACATTGAAAAGGGAAGATCTTCCACCAGGCTAGATGCGATGCCTGGCGACTGAGTCCAAAAGATATTAGCCAGACAGAACAGATCTCAAATTTTAATATACAGGGTGAAATTGATATAATTAGCATCCTTTTAAACTAAGAGTCTACCCATCAAACTGAACAACTTTTACTATTGGAGCAATCAAAAAATCAGCTGTTGCATACATTTGTGTCGCATAGGCATTACAGTTTAGTATGGAACAGCTGCATTTTTTTGTTGCTCCGATCGGTTCGCTCCCATAGTAAAAGTTGTTCAGTTTGATGGGTAGACTATTAGTTTAAAAGGATGCTAATGATATCAATTTCACCCTGTAGAAACTCTGTTTAATCTTTGATAGTGCGATGTTAGTTCTGCAATCAATACTGCTCCTTAATGGATTGTAGGTTTACGGTTTACATTAACTTGCGTGTTCAGTTTGCTTTCCGTCTGTGAGTCTTGTTCGTGAGACATGTGGCGCTATCTGAGGTAAGATTGCACAGGTGGTTATTAGGTCCCGGAATAGATCTGGTAGATGGCGTTGTAATTTGTCAAGCACGGGTTGAAAAAGAATGAATGAAGGAATGAAATATACTTTATTTACACCGAAACGTATTTTATAAAGCGCACGGCTAAGGAGTGGAACGCACTGCCTGCGGACCTGTTCCCTGAGCAATACAACTTGGGCCTATTCAAGACGAGAGTGAATAGGCATTTTTCTAGGTAAGCATGCTACATCTTCGGCCTCATCGTCACTTAACATCAGGTGAGATTGGGGTCAAATGTTTACCTATCAAACATAACAAAAAAACAAAACAAAACAAAATACAATGCACAATACGAAACATAAGCTGAATATACTCCAAAAGACTCCAATTATAGCTGTTAAAATGTTATCAATAATATTTTATACGTTTTAATATTATCTGTAACACGTTTTACATTACATACATACTTTAATAATAAAATAAAAGAAAATTCAGGTAGACTATTTTGCCTCCACCAACCCACATAGTGTAACGTGAATATCGTGATGGATGGAGTATGGCCTATTTTCTCTCGCCCTTAATCGTAAGGCCTTTAGTTTGCCCTGCAGTGGAAACCTATAGGCTTTTAATATTATATTATAATTATAGTATTTTACTTACCTACCTACAATATGATTCCTTAAGCCTACATAAAATGCAAATCTACCTTTAAAAACCTTTACGTTCTGGCCCATAAAAGTTTTCATAATAAAAAGGTTTTCAAACTAAAAACTACTTGAAGCGACCTCCAGACTCTGCCCAGAATAAATTGACTGTTCCGTTCTATTTGACCTCCATTTTGTTCAGTAAACGGTTACGTTCCCAAACTTTTGTTGTCAAAATGGGTAGCCTGGACGAAATGGGACCTAAAAGTAATTGACCTGTCGCCCAGCCCAGTCCACTCAGACTTTAAATTGTGGTCAGTCTCTATTCTGCAATTTGAATACACTATCATCTTTTTCTTCGGAATGAAAACATACATAAGCTCACGATCATAATCCGTTTCGGGGTGGTTAGATGATTCTGTTATAACAAAGTGTTGTTACTGTAGAGAAGATGCGGCCAGAGACTATAATTATGGTGTAGAGTCTGCCACACGGTGTATTTTAATCTCTTCGTTTATTTTTTGTGTGGATGTTCTAAGGTTTCAGTCTCGGACTACCCCTCGGGGAACATAGTGGTGCGCATATGCCTATGGCCTATGACTATATGCTTTTTTAATTTAATAATTAGTTCTATACAGTATTAAAGCTAATGCATTTTAGTCAATTTACACCTAATATTATTGACGGAGGACTATACTGTACGAGATGGAGTAGACTTCATTGTAAAATTGATGGTGTTACAGTTTTTTTTGTCCTTCCTGTATAATTGTTTTGACGGAGGTACGAGGTGGGTGAAGTTTCTTATGAAGTATTCTGGGAAAAACACATCACCACTTGTCGCATCATTATTATTCTGAAATCTTCGATAAGTGAGCCTTGCTACTTACCGATTCAATAAATTATGTTGATTTTGCTTAAAACTCAACCAACATAGGTTTCAGTCCATACAAAAGTTTGACAGTTTGACATACAATACGCGTAGACGGAATTAATAAAAGTAATATTTTATATACGGAAAAATAGTTTGAAAGATCTACATACATAGCTTTTGCAATTTATAATATAATTACGAAGATATAAAGCTTTTAAAATTTTGTATGACAAATTTCAAAGCTTTATATCTTCGTAATAAAAAAAAGCACTAATTTTATTAAACAAAATACATCACTCATATTCACAACAGGCTTCGTCATAGGTATATACATCACTCACATCCACAACAGGCTTCGTCAAAGAAAGTACATCACTCAGATCCACAACTCGTTTCGTCAATAAATACATCCTGAATATCTGCAACAAGCTTCGTCAGGGGGGACCTACAACCTATAAACCTCCTCCAAAGCCTCTCCCTGGGGGACGGTTCCAAGAACGCTGGCAGCATTCCCCCTCTGTATCGCCAAGCTTATGCGCTGACGAAGGTAACTGCCAGCCCTCTTATCACCAGTGGTCTCTATAAGGCGTGCTGAAATCTCTTTTATAAGCTGTTTTGCATCGGGTCCCCACGGTCCCAGGGTCTCCACTCCCAAGGGAACAAACATATACCCCTCTCCAATATCAACATATTTCCGGCGCTTCGATGATTCTGCCGATGCCGCAGCAGCACCCGCGCCCAACGATGTCCGACCAATATGTGACGCCGCCAATGTGTCCACACAAGTCGCGTCCCAAACCAAAGACCTTCCCAACTTCCAAGGCCCTACAGTCATGCCATCAGGACGCTTCCCATCGGTACGTATAATACCTGAAGGCTCACGTACCGTAGGCACATTGGAAGTTGTTAAGGCCCTGCGGATTATATCGTTTAGGGCAGCGTGCCGCGGCAAACGACCCGCGCTGCTGACGCAGGAAAGCCCATGATGGCCTAGCTGACCAACACGCTCACCACAGTGGCAAACATGCGGATGAACCGATCTAGCCCCCAGTCTCAAACACACGGCTAGGGTCAAAGTGGTTCTGTCCAGTAAAGTCCCCACATTGGCCGATGGCCAGGCCTGCAACCACATACCAGATTCACCCTCAGCAACCGCTAAAAGACGGGCCCGGTCCCGCAAGCCTGCGCTGCCGTCGAGTAAATCCTGGTATACCAACTTACTGAGAGGCTCATCCCACCCCCTCTGAGAAACACGATTTTCCGGAGGCTCACTGTTTGGACACGCCTCACGCCAAGCAGACTCCGCGTCCGACAAGTGCGTCACCTCCACGGTACCCAGAGATGGGTCAATAATAGTTCCATGAAGACGTCGCACACTATGTACGGACGATAAGTATGCTGGAAGAGCGATACCGGACACCTTCCTGATTCCTAAACCACCCAAACGAATGGGAAGAGAAGCTTGCGACCAAACACGCCCGTCCATAGGACAATTTAAGACCCTCGTGAGAACCCCCTGAATCAACCTATCCAAGGCAGTCATGTGATCGGTAAATTTCCAAATTGGAGCGCACCGCAAAGCATACGTGAACTTTGGAACGAAAAGGCAAAAGCGAATTATAAATAGAGCCATATGCGAATTTATCTGCACCAATCTTTCCGACGTTCTATTAAATTTGCATATTTGCTCGCTAACGAAATCCGGAATTGCTTCGTCCAAAATCGGTACTCCAAGAAGCTTAAAGTTTTCTTCGCTAAGCACTTTAATATTGGGTGCCAGGGAATTAAACTGCGCTATTATATTCCGTCTCTCCTCCGAAGCGACCGTACTAGCTACATACAGCTCACACTTTTCAAAATTAAATTCGAGCCCCAAGGTACCAAACTCTTCAATTAACCTGCTGAAATCGTTCAAAACGGTCTCGCAGTCACCCCCCACCGTGCCGTCATCCAAATACCATACGTTGAACTTCGAATTTAAACCCGTCAACAAGGGATGGATAGCTAAACTAAAAACCGCTGGGCCCAATGGATCACCTTGTTGACATCCAACCGCGGATTGCAAAAAATGTGATCCATACGCCAACACAGATGGATCGCTGTAGCATTGCCACAAGTAGTTATAAATTAAAGGGATCTCTTCTTTTACTCGGCGCAACATCGCACCTCTGTCAACGGAGTTGAACGCGTTTTTGATGTCAACTTTTAAAACTACCTGCCCCCCGCCATTGACGACAAAAGTGCGAGCTGCATGGACTGCGGCTTCACAGCCACCTTTGGTCCCAAATCCTAACTGCTGAGGCTGAAACTGGCTTGTTAAAATCGGTGTGATATGCTTACAGCACACCTTGGACGCTATCCTACGCAATGTACAGCCAACCGCTATCGGCCTTATTCCTCCGTCCTTCTTCTTTAAGGCACACAAGTTTGCACCATAAAGCACGCGAGTAATGCTAGTCGGGACCTGACCAGAAAGCATATGGTTTACTAGAGACGTCAAATTGGACAGTAACGCCCTACCCGCATCCCCAGTCACACCCACTAAGTCCTTCATATGCTGCGGTGTGATGCCATCCAGTCCACCAGCAGAGCCATTTTTGAAACTCATAATCGCTCTGTGAATATCGTCTGCTGTCGCCACTAGATTCTGGTCGTTTGACGATGGAGGATCATGGAAACTTGACGCTGCAGCAGGCATAGGATGCTTGGAACGCAACGCCAAGAGCGTGTCCTCTGAATCAGGAGCGATTACATCGTCGGAGAACAATAAATTGGCGGCGCCCTTTAAGTCCCCATCATTAAACTTGGATTCTACCTTTTTATAATCGTAATGATTGGGCCTTCGCTCACTTCGGCGACTGACGGACTCACTGGGCAATGTAGATCTGGAACAGTTATCCTTTATTTTTTGTGTTAGAGAGCCACTAACTTCGGATCGCTCAACGTGAAAAATTCTAAATGCAAAAGTCAATAATTCTTCCCACGCCAAATCCGAATTGTCACGTAATACCCGTTCTATGGTCCTGCTTAAAGCACTCGCCACTGTAATCCTTGCACCCCTAGGGATCCGCTTTACAATAGGGACATTATTTTTGAGACTGGCTAATCTCTGCTGCAGATGGGTATCACTAGTACTAGGATTTGTTCCTTCGTCAGGCGCCAACAAAGGATCAATAGAAGCTGTATCGCATGGTCTATGTATTCTACCTACATGGATATTCAAACCTCGTCTTCCTCTGAAGAAACGCGGCTGTGAACATTGCCCGCACCTCACATAATCCGAAGGATCGTCACCCGATTGTCCTTCGCCTGCTGGAGTAGCCAGTGGTACCCGAGACATGGCTCACGATGCAAAACATACAAACACACAACTACAAACTGGCTAGGAGGTAGGTTTTTCGAATCAAAATTATAAGAAAAAAAAATTCATAAATGTAATAACTGTCCACAATAAGCTATAATATAGGTATGTCGCGAATACAATGTCAAAGTGAATAAAGTTAAATTAGATAAAATATAAAAAAAAAAGAATATTGTAAACAATGTATAGGTACTTCTTACCAAATGTGGTAACCGTCAACTACTTGCTAAACTATTTTTGCTAAAGTCACTATCTCTAAGCCGCTTAAAAACTAGCGAAGTTCACTCTCACAGACCACACCAACAAGTAGAAATAATGCAAAAGTACTCACTGCGCCACTTCCAGAAATCAGCTATCCATATCCGTCAAAAACCCGGCTGACCCCAGCATGGGCAAAAAAGTCCCCCTCACGAATATAAGTGAGAGGGAGTGGACCGCACTTCGCCACACGGGACCAATGCGTATTTTTAAACTGATAAATTCCTATTATGCACTGAATTAACGTAACCACACAAGATACGCCTTTCTTTAAACTGTAAACAAACTTAACACAAGAACACGAAGGCCGCACGCAGCGAAACTAGCGCTGCACCGGGGCTAAGCACAAACACAAAGCTGCGTACTGTAGATATCACCGTCTAGCACGCGCAGTACGTATGAGCCTCGCAGCGCACCTCGCGCTGCGCGCGCTCAGGAACAATCCATGCCCCAATCGAATAATATGGATTCGATTAGAATGCCCATTCGTACCGTCTCCACTTTAGTAACCGGGCATCAGGCAACACTTTCCCCATGAACACAGTAACTGAAAGATACTTTTTACTAATTTTCCGAATTTCTAATACGGAGCTCAATAAAACGCTCAGCGTCGCCCAGTGACGGTGGACCGTAATTATTTCCGTCTTCGTAATTATTTTATAAATTGCAAATGTTATTTGTGACGCGGCATCTAGATTTTCTAAAATATTTTTCCATATATACAAAGTTACTTATATTAGTACCGTTTACGCGTATTGTGCGTCAAAGTTTTGTATAAAATTGACCCCTCTGCAACCACCGTGCTTTATTCGTGCCTTTTAATCCATTTTAATCAAGCTAAGTACGTATTCCCTGGATCATCATCGATTATCATCATACCAACGCAATATTAAAATATATTAAACGTAAAAGCGGTTGAACTACTTTAAACACTAACAAACATTCAAGTATCTGAAATTAAAATCTCGTTCAGCGTTTTCAATTTATTCAAATTTTATCAATCTAATTTACGAAAATTAATTCCCAGGACCTTTCCAAGGAATTTGTTAGAAATAACGATTGAAATCTTCAGTAAAATTTGAAAGCGTTGACATTTTATAAGATTTAACGTTTTGCGTGAACAATTCTGGGCATTTTGCGAACAAAAATTCACCGCCCCGGCCCCCAACCTCCTTCATTATAAAGATGAGAATCGAATCAATAATTCCTACTATTTCTTTCATGCTTTTCCTTTAGCGCGCCATCTAGCGTTGGCAGGTGGAACTAGTTAGCGAAGCTCTTAGATTGAAACCTTTCCACGTCACAAAGCTTAACAATATAGATGGCGTTGTGAATTTATTTTTCTAACGAATTTTTTTCTTGTTTCAGGTACTCTACACCTGCCCTACCTACATGAATTTCTTTTTTAGACTGTCAAGTCAAGAATCAAGATGCAAGATGGTTCCAACTATTAAAAACCTGAGAAAATTTTATTTTATCTATGCGTTTAATAATAGTAATAAACAGTAAACTTTCACGTTTATTATCGAAACAGAGACCCGTTTTTGTGGAAGACATTAAGTAATCGTAAATAACATCGGAAACTTTATGTTTGTCCTTCGAAACTCCATCCATTGTAGCCGTACTATCACACTTTCCCGAATCAAACTCGCTTTCAATATTTCCTACAAAATTACTAATTTATTACAACCTAATTTAGCTTTGAAAATGTAAATAAAGATTGTCATGAATTAAAAACAAAGTAAAATAGAGTATAATTTTATTAATGTATTGTTGCTGTTGATGTACCTTAAATAAATAAAACGTTGATTGGATCTTTGAGCGATGAAATAATTAAAATTAATTTAGAACCATTACAAAGAAAAGTGTCGACTTTTCATAGAGTTTGCATAACATGGTAACACATCGGGTCATGGACATTTCCCTGCGATTTCCCAGTAATTTTCATGTCCCTTTATTTGGTGATCGAAATGTAATTTTTGATATCATAAAATTCATAACGTCTTTTTAATGTTATTTTTTCAAGCAAATTATGAGTTACAAAGTGATTTATAATAATAAATAGGCTCTAAAAATGAGCGGGAATTTCTAACCATAACCAAACTTTCGGCACAAAATATGACGTTTAAAAAAACATTACGATAGAACGTAACATTGATGCTTCGTTTTCTTTCTATTTTGGTGCCATGACATTGATTTATTCAATTTTCCGCGACTATCCATCCGTGAATTCGGTGTGATCGGCAAATCTGTGGCACTTGAAAGTTGACTGAACAATGTCATAATCCTCGAGTAAACATTCTGGGTCGAAAACCTCTTATAGGTCGTTTCTACGCCATTAAACCGAATATGAAACGCAGACCAAGCCGGATAGGGGTGAATATGATATTAATAATACTGTAGGACCTGTCACAGCCGTGGTCATAAAGCGCAGAGTCTTTCAATGAGGGTTTATGGACAAAAAGTGCTGAGAGATAATATCTTTTGTCTAGGTTTGTTCGTGACGGGAGAGTGTGAATTATGACTTTCGAGTAACGCCTACGTAGGGGCTGGTTTTAATGGACGCGCTCTTATCATAATCTTTGTTTTATGCTGTAATTTGGATACCTATATAAATGAAACAGGAACAAGGATTGATTAATTGATTAATCATTGATTAAGCTTGCATCAAATAATCGTGTATTAATTGATTTATATTTAAATTCCATGGAACCGAACTCCCTCACTACATGTCACGCTGGCGCTGGGCAGATAATCAATAAGTACTACTAGTGAAATAATTTACCTCTCTTCTTGTGTTATGAAGGAGAGTTGTCTATCTTATGTTAAGACAACTGATATTATTTAAAATATCTCTGATAATTGAATATAGTCGTGAGCATGCATTTGCATACACTATAATAGCAGTTTGAAACCGTAAATAAAAAATGAATGCGATTCTGACAAAGTGCCGTATTAACAAAATCTTATGTTCTTATGCTTTTTGGCTTTGGTAGGTGCTTGTTCTATGTTGTAAGTTGCATTTTTAGCATATTTTGAGTTTGATTTAAACGTGATTAGGTTTCCTACTCTAATACAAATATTTTCTCCAACCTTAATAATTAGCTGATCACAAAACGATAAAACGTTTACTTTATTTTGTTTTTTTTAGGATCACCGACAAGGTGAACACAATATTATAACAATTACATAAAATGACAAAAAGCGTGTGCCACCTCAATTACAGGCAATCACGATACCTACGTTCGAAAAGATGCATCATTACTCTTTTTGATGTTATAAGCTATAACTAATAAATTGTGTGGGATAAATTTGATAAACGCTATGAACGATAGATTAAATTAGCATTGTGTTTGGGCAACATGCCCTCCTGCTAAAACTTCGTGCTTCTATTGTTTCTAATGCCTTTTGTAGTCTATAAAAGGGTCTAGGCTACCTAGACTACTACTTAAGCCTTAGGTAAAATAACTACGTAATTATTACGATTAAATCGGAACAAACTATTTAAACTAATATTTCCACACTTTTAGCTTACTAAGGTCAACATGGTACTATCTGGGATCAACTGCTAACATCCTTCGGAAGAATAGATTATGATTATAGAGGTGCTTGATAGATACTAAAACAGTCACCCTCTAAAGACCAACCATCATTCAAAGACTGTCATGGGCGAGCGTTGCTTAACTGATGTGAATAATATCAATAATATTAGCACTGAAATACCGAAATATTGTTTAATTATTCAGTGTATCTTTTGACAGATTTTACTACCATGGAGAAGATGATGAGCAACTTCATTATGCTGGCTCAGTATTCTTCAAAGGCAATTTTATTGGCCATCTTGCTGGAGAAATAAATTTTATCGAGATTAAATTATTTCTCCAGCAGCCGCTAAGAAAAACAAAGAACAAAAATTTCGCAAACTCAATTGACTAACCGCAATCAATCGCGACGGCAAATTTAGTTCGATACTTCACCGTCAGCGTGAACTTAGCAAAAAGTGAAAAGAGAGATTGCTTACTTCATCCGTTAAAAAAAAGACTCGTCACTACAGACCAACTTTAATTTACTATCCGTATATTGGTTTACAAGCTAATCCCGACCTTAAAGGATCGTGATACGGCAGTAAAATGAAATTTCTGACATAATAGATGCTACTTTCAATAGCTTAATGAAGTCGTGTACTGCTAGTGCTCCTTTGGAGCGAAAAGTGAACAAAAAATCCATGACAACGCCTTTCATAGACAAAAAAACTATTGGCGTTTCTTCGTAACGAACCTTACGTAAAAAAATAGCTTTCTCATTTTAAGGGGCTATTTGCTTCAGGGATTTTCGTGAGAAAATAAATCGGGAAATCTAAATGATGGTTTCGCTCTTTTCCGATAATGGTGACAATCATAGTTTAGTCGGATTACTAGCGCCCGATTTCTTTGTCTGTAGCTCTTAAATTATTTTGATATCGGTTCAATAATTTAGAAAATAGGAAAAATGTTCTAATTGCTCTCATGTTGTTTAGACGTGAGAGTTGGTACGCTTACCAAAAAAGAAGAAATATCTGTAAGTGATAATAACGCCGTTTGTAGTCTTTTTGTACGCTTCATTTATCACAATTATTATTTTCGGTGTGTGAATACAGAATATTAATCTTATTGTATTGTACTATTGATTGATTTATAACTTGTTTCATCATCATCAGCCCGCATTAATCTATTTCACACATTGTGACACTGGCTGTCCTCTCACAAAATAAGCGTGGAGGAAAGCGGGCTAAATACAACAAAACGCAGGCCAACTACAGATTAGTGAAGATAAGATTAGTCATCAACTTGAGGTCTAAGTATTTCCAAGCTGCCTTAAGGTCCGCCACCGGAATTGCAATCCGGAATTCCGAATCTGAATTATGATTTCGTATAGGATTTGAAATCTCCGCAATTCGTGATTCAGGATTGCAATCCCGTATGTGTTTGACGGACCTAATAGTATTGTAACACGTGGTCAACGCCATCCAACTTATTTAAAAAGAATCTCAAAGAAAAACATGCTATTAGATTTCCTCTCGTGAGTTACTAGAAAGGAAAAGCTTGTCATACGTCGAGCCTTTGACAGCCTTTTCCGAGCGAGTTACAAAGAGCTTTGTTTCCATCGAAAATGGTGTTAAATGATACAATGTCATGAAACTGTGTCACATTTGACATGGGATGTCTTTTCTTCCTTTCAAAATGTAAGAGAGTCTTTATGCTTCATTGTGTTTAAATGATTTATTGAATGAAATTGTAGGAATTGAATGGTATTTTCTAAAGCAATTTTCTAAGCAAGTAAGTTCCACCAATCTGCTCTGGAGTCAGATTTTTGAAAGTCACACGTTGAAATCTGCAGTAGAAAATGACCTAAACAGTATGAAGTTTGTGTATTCATTCGATCTTTATTTCGAATCATTCATTTAAAAAATATTGATCATTGGGAATTGGGATCCTATTGGTTTTTATAACTTACTTTCTAAAGAAACTCCTAATAAAAAAATATGCTCATGACTCTATTCCCAAGGAGGAAGTCAGCAATGTTGTAAATATAACATATAGCTGTTGCCAGTGACTCCGTCTGCAAGGACCTTAAAAAAGTATCCGAAGTGTTAATCCAGAACATATTCTATCTGCGTGTCTTTCATACAAATCCGTTCAGCCGTTTGTGCGTGATTGAGGGAGACATATTCAAACTTTGACATCTATAATATTAGTGAGATTATTCGGAAAATCTGTGTGACAGAAATGACCAGACTCGTATCCAGGGGGAGGGGATAAGTGTGTTTTTTCCTCCCCGAAATCCAAATATTTGTATGGAAAAGTGATTGCAGCACTTACTGCCGAAAATTAAATGGTCCCCCCCCCCCCCCCCCCAATTATAAAGTCTGGATACGTGCTTGGATATGACACCAATGAAAAGTAGATGGTAGTTTTCTGACAACCCTTATAAAAAATTCAAAATTCAAAAATATAGACATGGTTGGTGGTGAGTTTAAATGTATGTAAATTTATAAATTGAAGCTTTTCAAGGCTACCTTAGGTTCTAGTAACTGGAAAGGTCATGAACTCATGCCATATGCCATACCTACTTTCAGCGGTAATTTATTATACTTAACCATTGGTTACGAACAACTCTGAGAATTATTAATGATTGTACTAGCTGCTACACTTTAATTTATCAATATAGATTTATGTCCGTATTATATTTCTGGGTGGACAGAAATTCCACAACCTGTCAACCACCTTTTTAATAATAATATTTAAAAATTATTAGTTCCGCGGAACTACTGGGAAAAAGTCTCACCAGTTCCGTGTCGAAACTTCCATCACGGAACTACTGGGAATCAATGCGTTTAAAGTTGTAAGGGTGTGGTTAAAGGTGGTCAACACATAATTTCAGTTATAGTAAAAACAGTGAATTAATAACATGGTTTTATACTTTTTAAATATCTGTTTTTACTATTTATTTTCATTTCTAAATCAGAGACTTATTGGCTAAGTAGCCGTTCGTTATATTCACAGAATTCACACTTTTTCAGGGTCGATTGAAGTGTCAAGTCAAGTGGTAGTTCGGAAGCTTAAAATTTTTTCCAGTTATCTATATTTTTATACTGTGGCAGTGTTGGTGGTTAATAGCAGCTTCTGTGTATAATTATATATCTGTAGCAGCAAATCTATCGGGAAAATGAGCGTGAATATAGATAGGTGTATTACAATATTAGCTTGATCGAAAGCGAATATTAATTTCAATATAACATTATTATAATAACATAAATGATTGAAAACTGCGATTATTTATCATCCTAGCTAGGTGTCGATGGTTGTTCCTAGTTTTGACCATTATTACTTATGTACATTTCAAACTGATTATTATTTACAAAAATTGAGTTAAATTCCTGAAGTATGTTAAGTTCTCAAAATAAAAAACCTCCAAAAATTACATGACAAAATCAAATAAAACTAAACGAAAGTCAAAAAATGGTGTGTACACAATTATTTAAACAAAATAATCAATGAATCATCCATAGAAAAGGGTGAGCATTCCCCATAGGATCGTACTATCACCCCAGGAGAAAATGGCGGAGCCTTTCGGATGCAGCCAAAGATGGCGCGCGCATGCGTCGTAAGCCGCTCGATACGTGCACCCTCCGGCGGTCGTAAACCTAATCTCTATTACTTTACCCACCCATCAAACTAAAAAAAACTACATCCCAAACACTGCCACATATGACAAAACAACCACACACAATCACTTAATCACTTGCAGCTGGCCGCTCCCTTCAAGATGGACCTGCAAGAAATTTACACAGTTATAACGGAATTGATGCTGAAGTCTTGAAGTTTCGGGTCTTCTTTCTTCTTAGTGTTGATAATGCGACACCTCAACCGGTTTGTCCGGACGCAGCAGTAGCCTTGACGTACTGCTGTGACAGGACAATATGGCAGAGGCGCGCGACGTGGCTTCTACGGGTGTCGGCAAGCGTGTGGCAGCGTGGCCGAGAAGCGCCGCGCCCCGCAGCCCGCGCACGCGCTCTGAGAAACCACCCCCGTCACCCACACACCCTCAATGAACACCCTCAATCAACTATCGATTTTCCACTAGAAAAACTTTTAATTCATTATAAGTGAAAGAAATCGCTTTGAATTGATAAGACCATCTTATCTTTATCAATAACATCTATTGCTACCTTAACATTTACTGTTTTTAGTAAAAAAAATTGTATAATTTATTTTCATTCGATCACTAATTCATTTTATACTTTAGTTCCGTGCTTCGTTTAGACTAAAAAATTAATTGTCAAAAAATAAAAATTTGTTTTAAGCGTATATTGTGCGAAATAGGTTAAAGTTCATTGGCCTCGGAGGGTGAATCTCCCTCCGTCTCACCTATCACGTTGTTCGACGCACAAAATATTCGAGTCTAACTGTAGTCACAGCTTTGATCCGAAAACGGTTCATTTCATAATGTATTTCGTACATTCAGAAATAAGGTCAAAGATTATAAATTTATGTAGCATATTCAGAATAATATTCACATTGTACTCTCAAACTCAACCCACCGTGGATTATTATCATTCTTATGAGCGAAAGCTGTGGTGCAACCAGATCCAGAAAATAACTGTTCTGATTAAAGTTTAGTGTTTTAGTGGTTACTGGTTAGATTTAATAAGACAAAGACAGCAAAATTGTAACAAATTATTATACCCTATCACTATCACGGAAATGTCCGACATGCTCTTGGCCAGTTTTTCTACCTATGATTTGAAAACCTAACAGTTATCAAGCATTAGGAGGTCCGAGACGATCAAGCTCTAAGCGGCTTGAATCAAGCACGTAGATTTGTCAGTTGTGTGAGTTGTCAGGGTCATGAAAAGGAACACATCAGGTCAGGATACTTTTAATTGTCTCTGCCTACCCTAATGGAACATGGCGTGAGGTTGAGTATGTAACATAAATAACAAAAGTTACGATTTAAGTTCAAACCAATTACTCCGTTCAAACTTCATCTAATACAAGGTTTATGCCTTAACGCCGAGCCGAGCTAGCATGTGAAACTTTCACAAGTTTGTAACTTCTGAAAATTATAACTAAACCTACCCATGCACAGCTTGAAATCAGCACATTGGATTTATGTAGCAAAGCCCTTCTATCGATATTATATTAACATTATTTTATTAATTACATTATTAGTAGCCAATATAAATTATGTTACATAAATTTAACATTTATTTATGTTAGCTACTTATAATCATCACTACGTAACGATACGGGATTATGAGGTAGCAAATTCTAAAATAAATACACCAGCTTATGCACACGATATTCAGAATATCATATCCACATGTCACTTGCAGCGCCCACACTTCATCCAGTGAGAAGGATTCAAATCCTCTCATTACTTTTAATGGATAGTAGAGATGCCTCGATTTTGAAGCTTGTGCGTCGAGGCGAGGCGAAAGCGATTTTCCTTTGCCAAAAACCTGTGGTGTTACAAACCCAACAAGTTCCTCAAAATTCAAATATTTGTATTTAAAATATCACATACAGGTTGTAAGTGACAGCCTAGCAAATACTGAAACGGAGAACTCAGACCATCAAACTGAATAACCTTCACAATAGAGCCTACCTCGGGATCTAACCTTCTTCAAATGCACTGAAAGCAAGACTACTTAAGGCTCAAAGCCATCACAGTTTTTAAAAAACAGTTTATGTACCTACGAAAAACGATTTTTTTTATATTTCATACGAAAGTGTAGATCAGCCGAACGATTTTCTATGGATGGTCAAAAAAAGTTTGAAAGTTTTATTGTCTAATCTAAATACATCCCTATAATATTTTACAGTAATTAAAAAATAGGGTGTATACCTCTTAATCCTCCCATGTTAATGGCAATGTCTATTCGTCGGTGATGGCCCTAATTTGGTACAACGAAACCTACAAATCGATTAATGGAAATTAGCACATTGGACTGACGCGGCCAAGCCCTTCTTTCTGTGGAAACGAATTGCTTCTACCTCACCTCTGACCTCTAACGAAATCATTTGTCACGCTCAATCTTCACCAGTCACGATCTCGATGAAAATGATTCCTGATTTACGTCTTTTATTTAATTCCAAATCTGACGTTTAAGAAAATTTCCTGAATAACTATGGTTAAATTTAATCTAAGTACATTTGTTAGCTTCGGTACTGTTATCAAATCTTTTTACATGATACAGAAAGTTCAACTGTTTACATTAATTTATTACTCGAGATTACATTACATCAAACTATAAGATTGCGCAAGCTGATGATGTGATGATGGTAAAGATAGGATATTGCAGCTTCCTTCAAAAAAAGCAAAAGCTTCAAGTGACATTACAGAAAGTAATTTATGAAAATGACTGATATTTCACATTATAAAAGATATATATGTTTAAGAATATCAAGAAAGAGACATTCATAATTCGAATATTTAGCGACATTAATATGAGACGAATTTCGTAAATCGCATACAAAAATATCCAGCATTTTCTGGTCAAAGAGCCTTTCTGACGAATAGATCTCCCTGGACTTAGCGATTATGTTTCGCAGAAAGATAAATTGCGTGTGTCCGCCCTGCTTGATTTATAGTTGCTCAAGATTTTTCTCAAAGGAAAAGATTTCAGCTGCGAACATCTATCAAGCAACTTTGTAAAGTTAGATTACCCGGTCAACCGCATCTAATCTAAGTATTTTTCATGCAAATTAAGAGCTTAACAGATTAAATTGGTATGGAACAATTTTATATTCAATTATATAACAAAAGTTATTAAAAATATTGTGAAATATTAAACAAAATAGCTCTTTTAATGAAGGTGTGCATAATTCATTAATGTTGACAAACCGAGTCAAATGTTTGAGGGAACCAACCGCGCAAATACTAGGAGCCCATGGCTGTGAGGAGTCCACCCAACACCCTCTAAACGTGTGAGGGAGAAAATAATAGGGAAAACTCTTTTGTAAAACAGGAACAAGGACATTCGTGAAACGGTACAGCGTAATATTTGTGTCGCGGGAAAACATAAGCGTGTGACAGAGATGGGAACGTTATCCTCCTTGAGATGAAATGCGCAACTCGTAGGAGGGTAATTTCTGTGGAGCAGCTGGATGAAACAGGAATAAGTTCATTTTCAATAAAATAAAAGCTCTTTCCGTCGAGCTATATGTTTCGTATTACATCGAGCTTCGTGGAGTATGGAAGAGATGTTTCGGAATGTTCTTGGTAAAGCTGGATAAATATGGAGGCATATTTTCTTTATTTAAAGCAAGTTGTTATTAACTTAATAAAAATCTGTCCATAAACATCCATTGTTGAATATTCAAAAGGCTTTCATCTACTATTGTTTAATTTAGGATTCTCAGGACCACTTGGAGAGAGATATAGTCTTTAATTTAAGACTATCTTTGAAATACACGGAATACTTTGTTCATTAATGAACTTAGTATCCCACAGTTAGATTTATATTTTAGTGTCACGACAACGTCCAAGGCGATTAATTTGAAACTATCAAATTTACGTTCTATGTTTATGAAATATTGAATGAAGTTTGCGTTTGTTGACATTGGACAATAGAAAAAAAAAATAAAAAAAAGTTATGGCTACCTCCAAAGATTTAGTTTTGTTTGTTTACAATAATATTTCATCAGAAAATAACAGTAAAATGATAGCAATATTTGAAATGTAATCAAAACTTATTTATATAAAATTCAAAATAAAGTCTCTTTCGTTCACTACAATATCTAGCTGGCCGTTTGAACGTTCAATTGTTTTAAAACAAAAAAAGTTTGACAAAATTTTCGCCGCCTTTCAATTTCAAAGTTGAAAGCGTGAAAATCTAACTTTTAATCGCGAAATTAGTCTCGCTATCACTATAAACTAAACAATATCAGTTTTGAACGATATCAGAAAGTTTCAAAGTGTGTTCATAGTGTTTTTTGAAGCAAGTTATTCAAGATGATGGGGCTTTATTCCAGCGGCGCCCTGGGCGGTGTGGAGGTGCTTGAAGGCGGGTTGGTGGGCCAGGAGCTCACGGCCCATGTCCTCAGTGCCCAGGCGGCGGCCCACGCGGCTGCCACGGCGGCCGCGGCGGCCCACCAACAACATCAGCAGCAGCAGATTGCAGCACAACAAATCAGTAAGTGGAATCCATTTTGTTTTGTGAAAAGATTTTGAGTGTCATCTTAGGGGCGGTTTTTTATTAAAGAAATGGGAATCAAGCACATAGGTATCCAGACTTTTGGTTTGGGGGGACATTTTTGGGGGGGATAATCATTGTATGGAACGGTGAGAGGGAATCATCTCACCGTTCCATACAAATATTTGGATTTCAGGGGGGATAAATCTTTATTGGGGGAAACGGGTTGGGTTCAGTATCCTGCAGCACAAATTTTTGGGTGGGGGGGGGGTGATGTTGATTGTGGGGGTTCCCCCCTCCACCCCCGCTCCCCTAAATTCGTGCCCTAGGGATACCCGGTTGCCTGTTCTCCATATCCCTTAGTTAACTCGTAACACCTACATGAAGTAATGATAACGGAGTTTTTATTCTATTATTCTATTCTATAATGGGATGTTTTAAATAAAATTATTATTTTATTCTGTTATCCCTTAGTCATCTCTTACATATTGTGTGGTTCATCATCTTCCGAGAAGTATACAATAAATTTGTTTACTTTCAAGGCTTACCAACTTAATACATCCACACTTATTATTCCCATATCCCTTAGTCACATAATACAACACCCACAATCAACTAATCAGCCCATATGGGCTATCCACCCACAGTTGGACATAGGCATCTGTCACAACACCATCAGCACTATGTAATGTTTCTAGAATCAACAGTCCATCTATCTTCAATACACGGTGTTACAAAAATACAAATTAACATTTAAGGGGGTGGTTAAGACCATCAAACTGAACAACTTTCACTATGGGACCATTATCGAAATCGCGAGTAAAATCTGATGTTCCATCATCATATCAGCCGATAGACGTCCACTGCTGGACATAGGCCTCCCTCAAGATGAGGAGATTGGCCATAATCACCATGATGCGATGCGTTTGCGATGTTCCGTACTAACGATCTACTCGAGCTAAATGTATGGGACAAACAAAATCCACAAATGCCACATTCAAAATCTTAGTCCATTCAAAGTATTATATGACACCTGGTCCCAGCCTCCAATAGCTATGTGTGATACATCGTTGGATAGGTATTTTTGAGCTAAACAAAAATTTACTATAGCGCGAAGTTCCAGAGTATGGTCATTCGTCTGGTCATGCAGGAACAAGGAGCGTGGGACCAGATTTCGTATAATGCTCTGAACGAACTGAGATTTAGAACTTGGCGTTATAGTAACTTTTGTTCAGCTCAAAAATACCTATCCAACGATGTATCACACATAGCTATTGGAGGGTGGGACCAGGATTTGCATCCTCCTTTGAAATTCATATTCTACAGAGGATGCACTATCAAAGGATTTTTCGAAAATCAACCCCTAAAGAGGTACAACGGGCTGTTGAAGACCACCCCAATTCTTCCCGTGGGTGTCATGCAAGGCAACTAAGGGATTAAAGGTTTCTAATGCAGTGTTTGTGTGGGCGAAAGGCTAGCCACCTCTCACCTAGCTAAATGTGAGCATTGCTACAACTACATTCTTGTAGCTGGTTGCAGAGGGGTCAATTTTATACAAAATTTTGACGCACAATACGCGTAGACGGTATTAATATAAGTAACTTTGTATATATGGAAAAATAGTTTAGAAAATCTAAATGCCGCGTCACAAATAACATTTACAATTTATAAAATAATTACGAAGATATAAGGCTTTGAAATTTTCATACAAAATTTGTGATATTGTTTTAGATTTTCTAAACGATTTTTCCATATATAAAATATACATACACACATATGCTCACGCCTATGTCCCACCACTGGGGTAGGCAGAGACAACAGATCACCACATGCTACGATTTGACACACATCTTTCGCCTCCTCAACATAAGTTTCTTCATACTAGCTTGTCGGTTTCGGGTGTACCCGATGCGTACTGAAGAAGAGCCAAATAAAATGTATTTTATTTGGCTCTTCTTCAGTACGCATCCGATTTGATCAGCGTACGTGCGCCTAGGGCGACCCCTTTTACCCATTCCATTCACACTTGCCTTGTAAATTTCATATGTCAACCTACTTTCGCTCATTAACACAAAAGATCCCATTGGGTCGAAGTGTTGCTGGCTTGCCAGCCCCCACAACAAGATAAGATAAGATACTTTCGCTCATTCTTTCCACATGGCCAAACTACCTCAACATGCCTTTTTCAATCCTGGTCACTACATCTTCTTTCAGAACACATCTTTCTCTAATCACACTATTCCGTAACCGGTCATTCAAAGTCACACCACACATACTACGCAGGGAGCGCATTTCAACCGCATTTATTCTAGATTCATGCTTCTTCTGCTATACCCAACTCTCACTTCCATACATGAAAGTTGGTGCCAACACACCGTCGTGAACCACCAAGCGAGCCTTTTTAGACATTTTGACTCTTCATGACGGTGTGCAAGACTCCATTAATCATATTTCCTGCTTTCACTCTTCTCTCTCCGTCGTACTTTCCGTCTCTTGTGAACATACAACCCAAGTTCACAAACTCACTGACTTGCTCCAGCCTTTCATCACCTCCACCTATCATAATCTTACATTCAGTCACTGTTTCATCATGCTCGATAACCATAACTTTCGTCTTATTCACATTAACATTCATTCTTTCAAAATATTACTTTTATTAATTCCGTCTACGCGTTTTATGCGTCAAACTTTTGAATGGACTGAAACCACCTTTAACAGAATGTTGGTAGTTATAGCAACGTTTCTGACCACCCCGAACCTCTGCCAACAATTACATGAGATCTGAGACTTCTCTTACTTTCCTGCCCTCGGTGTGTAATCTACTATTAATCATAACTGCTAGCCACATTAAGGGTGTGTCAATGGGGTTGGTACCCTTGGCCTACTCATAACTCCATAATGTATTAGATATTCATCTTTATGGCTGAGCAATATGGAAGCTAATCTAATTAAATGTTTTTACTATAAGTATAGGGTGCTTCTTAATATGCTGGCGGTTTTTTAAGGAGATGATCAGACCATCAAAATGAAAAACTTTCTCTATGGGACCAATATCGAAATCACGAAAAAGAAATCAACTGACATTTGAGTGGAGTCTTGCAATTTTTTATGGAACAGAGCAGATCTCTCCACATGATGAAACCAATGAAGCATACCTTTCTCAGTTCTTGTTACAATATCTTTTTTCAGTTTTAATAAGTTTGACAGCTAACTAAATCCTTTTCCCCCCACAGAAACCTCCCCGTCATCAGGCCGTTCGACCCCTGTGACCGCGACGACAGGCACCACATCCCCCTCCCCGAGCAAGCTGTTCGTGGGAGGCCTGAGCTGGCAGACCAGTTCGGAGAAGCTCAGGGAGTACTTCGCTATGTTCGGGCCGGTCACAGACGTGCTGATCATGAAGGACCCTGTGACGCAGGTGAGGGTTGGACAGGGTGGTTCGGGCTGTTCTCTGTAGGGTATGTTAATATTGAGTCGAAAGTCTTAGAATCTCAATTTTTATGTCAAAGTAGTTTTATGACATACAAGGTGTAACAAAATACCCTATAGTAATATTTAAAGGGGTTTTAGAATGCAGAATGCTGCTGCAGAATGGGTGCAGGCCGGCTGCAGGCCTATGGAATTATATGCGAGGATTTCACACTGCGGCTACCGTTCCGCAGCTGTTCCGCACCCGCGCCGGACTGCCTCTAATGTGACACCTCGCATATAATTCCATAGTTTACAACTACTGCCGGCCTGCACCCGTTCTGCGGTTGCACTCTGTGTGGCCCAGCCTTTATAATTTTTAGGGTTCCGTAGTCAAACAAGGAACCCTTATACTTTAGTCCATTCTGTCGGTCTGTATACCCCGCCTCAATAACTCGCTCAGTTTTGCACCTATTGAATCGAAATTTGGCATAAAGACAGAAAAGTAACCCAAAAACAGAAATATTGTAATTATGAAGAAACATTTTTTTCCCCTCCCATATAACGAAAGAGGGGTTGAAAAGATCAGATTTTTTGTTTTCATTAGCACTTGTGCTATGTGCCTGTAAGCGTTTTTTTTTTAAATTAGGGTTAACAATTTCTGGTTTTTCCACTTAATATTAGTATTTCCTTCGTATTAACGTTACTATTACTACAGAGAACAGAATCGAATTGATCATTCAGGCTTTCATTTAGTTTTGTACATTCTCACCTTTTTTTAAACTATCTAGTAAAATGCAAGGTAATGTTGCGAAAAGGAACGAAATAAAAGTTATTAGTCATATGGATTGGACAAAAATCACTAGAAAAATAATTAGGTATATCTAAAAAAATCTAGTTTTATTCTATATCGCTTTTCTTTAATTACTAAAAAATAGTTAAGGTTTTATCACGGAATATTTAAGATAATTAAACAACCACTTTCCCCAAAGAACATGAGTCGAAAAATGATATTTTTTTCATACCTCCCGTAGAAAATTTCTCCTCGTTTTTCGACCCATGTTCCCGAGAGAAAAATGTTTTGTTTCATTATCTGAATACAAAATTGTGTTGATAATAAATAGGGGCATATATAAAAATTGAAAATACATTATGGACATAAAATCACTTTTTTTTTATTACGTATGGGTTTGCTCTTGACGTCAATCCAGTCCTCAGGACGAAGATGGGGTCGAAGATGTAGCGAGCTTACCCAGAAGAAGCCTATTCACGGAATTCGGGTTGTAAGACTCTCGGAAATACTGACGCAGGCAGGGCATTCCACTCCTTGGCTGTGCGCATTATAAAAGATTCAAAAAGGCGCTTGGTGCGAATATGTGGGATGTCAACCAAGAAGGGGTGATATCCCGCGGTGCGTCTGGATGTCCGATAGTAGAAAGGGGAAGGCGGGATGAGCTCATGTAGCTCTTGGGCTCACTCACCGAAGCATTCATATTATAATAGCTTCAATAAGATGAGCTTAGTTTTAATAAGATAAAATTAGCTTTAATAAGATTTTATCAAATCAAACTAAATTTGCGTGCTAAAACAAATTTGTAATAACCTTTTATAACAATGTAAAATACATAGAAATATACCAAAAAAAAAAATTTTTTTTTGATATATTTCTATTTCTATAATTGTGGAGATCGTTTTATTGTCTCTGCCTACCCCGATGGGAAATGGGCGTGAGTGTATTCATTGACAATATTATTATGTTTCTGGTGGGGGTCAGGAATAGGGTTGTCATCTTTCTGGATTAAAATTTATAAGGGAAAAATTATAAAAGGAGCTAAAACATCAGGATTTTTGCCAGATTAAATAAAGATTTTTGTCCAACACTTCTCAGTTTTAAAATTAAAAACCCTTGCATTTTACTAAACATATACAATAAGATAGACCACTTTAAAAAGATAATAACTAAAATATTTTTTCTAAGACAGCCCTATAGGCAACGACGACGGAATATCAACCTTATTCGGTCAGTGAATAGAGTGTAAAATGTCGAAATGGTTGTTAGGACTTGGATATAGGTAGTTACGGATATAGGTGCCACGTAACGGAGTTTTTGTGTGCCATAAACAAGAAATACGTGGTCTTCCGGATTTTGACCACACTTTTCTTTGCGTGGGTGTCCTATGAAGCGACTAAAGGAGGGTAGACTAAGACTAAGGGGGGGGGGGGGGGGGGGGGGGTTCAGTAGGTAACGTGGTAACAGAGTTGGGCGTTATTTAGATAATTTCTTATCTAGATAATTATTTCAAATAAATTTATTCGAAGATAAATTCAATCACAAATAGTGCGCTGACATCTTTTTTATTTAGATAAATTATCTAGATGAAGATAACCGACCTCGTTTGTTATTGAAGTAAGCTTCATCATCATCATCATCTCAGCCGATGGACGTCCACTGCTGGACATAGGCCTCCCCCAAGGATCGTCAAAATAGAGTTGTGACAACCGAGTTGCAAAGAGCGTTTTTCACCGAGGCTCGGAACGGCGTTAGTGCGAAAAGTTCCACTCGGGGTGCACCTGGGGCGTAGGTTCTGAACGCAGCCCTGTACTACTGACATTCATCTTTTATTTAAAATCCCTACTAATTTATCTAGATAAAAATGAAACTGATCTAGATAAATTCAAAATAACAAATGACAGATTATTTAGTTACTTCAAATAAAAGATGATTTAGTTATCTTCCCGGTTTTTCGTAAATAGATAATTTTTGCCCAACTCTGCGTGGTAACCACCTATATTTGACAGGACTTACCATTCTAAAACCTAATTGGGCTAAAAATGTTACGTTGCTAAAAGAAAAGGAAGAGAAACGCTGCAAGTTTGCAAGCGGATATGTCATTCGCGTGGTGCTTGCGCGTTTCGCGATTGAGTTTGCCATGAGGGCCACCATCTCTTCTCAACTATATTCTTACTACTTGACTACTAGCTGAAATGCAGAAGCAGAAGTGCTCATGGACATAAAAACGTCCATTAAATTATAAAGAATTAAAGGGAAGCAATCGCGTATCTGGGGGGGATTTATAAATCGGACATTTTTGGGGCTTCGTTGATTAATGGGATATAATGCAGAGCGCGCTCCATACAAACGCAGTCTAATTATAATTTTCATACTAACCAATTAAAGTAAATGAACATTACACGATCTAGAAAATAATATCTGTGCTTTTAATTACAACAGAAGTCTTTGCTTTTAATGTGTCCGATGTTCATTTAAATATTTACTTCTGAAGTTGGACTGAGGCATGCGAAAGAACTTGTGACCGGCTTTTCAAACAGACATACCTCGGATGCCATCAATTCAAACCGCAACGACTTAAGGCTCTTAGTACGAGCCTTAACAGGACACTGCAAGTTAAACAAACACCTACACAGAATGGGGCTTGTAGATTCACCCACTTGCAGATTCTGCTGTGAAGCAGAGGAAACGCCCATACACCTCCTCTGCGAATGCGAAGTGCTCTTTCGCAGCAGAAGTCGCCATCTCGGTGGATACATAATAACACCTACTGACATTAGGGACCTTCCCTCCAAAAGCATAACACGGTTCATGATGTCCGTGGGCCTAGGAAATACCTTTAGGTCTAGGGTGACAGCTACAATAGATCTATCCAGGTCGCAGTAGCTATTTGGTCATTGACCAAGCCCTTATAACCAAATAATAATAATACTTCTAAAGTTATCGTTGCTCAAAGTTTTCCGTACAAATCTTAAGTTAAGCCTAGCATTGAAACTATTTATTTAAAACGCAATCTTACACATTTAGACACAGATGTTGGGTTCTAGATCTTGATTTAAAAAATTCATTGACTTTAATTGGTTAAGGCGGTTGCAGAGGGGTCAATTTTATACAAAACTTTGACGCACAATACGCGTAGACGGTATTAATATAAGTAACTTTGTATATATGGAAAAATAGTTTAGAAAATCTAGATGCCGCGTAAAAAATAACATTTGCAATTTATAAAATAATTACGAGAATATAAAGCTTTGAAATTTTTCATACAAAAATTTAAAAGCTTTATATCTTCGTAATTATATTATAAATTGCAAATGTTATTTGTTACGCGGCAATTAGATTTTCTAAACTATTTTTCCATATATAAAATATTACTTTTATTAATTCCGTCTACGCGTATTGTGCGTCAAACTTTTGTATGGACTGAAACCACCTTAATATAGAAAATAGGACGAAATTTCGTTTGTATGCAGCGCGCTCGGGAGATTTCGGAATATACTACTCTTAAAAGCGGAGATTTCGGAGCCTACGGAGCCTATTGTGAGCAGCACAATGTTAGTATTTTTTTTATTTCTAAACAATTAAACAATATTTCCAAAAAACAAGAATGTCACATTGTAGTCCTGATTGGCTTTCAATTTATCGAAACATTACGGATTATTATGTTTTATGCTTGTAGCTATTCCACTTTTAGCGATTTTATAGGCTACAAATATTATGAAAACAAATCCGCAGTGACCCGATAAATTGAAAATCAGCAATGACTACAATGTGATAATCTTGTTTTTTTGAAATATTGTTTAAATGTTAAGAAATTGAAAAAATACGATTGGGGGCAGCACAATAGACTCAGTGCAGCCTTAAGGAAGCGCGGCAAAAAAAAACCCTACCCCATAGTCGTCTTCTACGGCATAAGTGAAGAAATGGGGTGGTCTTTTCTAGACCACTGTTCCCTGTGAACTTTTAGTTGTCTTTTGTTCATGGCATACAACAGGTAAAAATAGTTGGGCTATGGTTGATCCGATGTATTTAGGTACACCAATAACAATATAGAACTACTGGCATGCTAGCGTCACTAACATTCTAGATTTTGTTAGGCATAGACTTGTCTTTCTTAGTCCTCTATCTTTTAAAACTTTGCGATTACTAAAAAGTTAAATATCTCGTTTGCTGGAGTTCATTGTCTAGTCTAGTAGCTAATTTATATAAAGTCACACTTCTGATTTTTTAGTTTTGACACTTTATACGACCCCTGAAATGTCGGTGTTGCTATGAAGATATATTTAAGACTTTTACGGTTCAGTGGCAGGCATCACAATATTAAAGATTTCTCAATAATGATAACCCAAAATGTAACTTACATAGAAAAGCCTGAAAGCTGTTTTATAAAATACTTTAATAGGTTTTAGATACTGCATTTTAATCTTCTAGAATATTAGTATAAATGTAGAAGAGGCCGTTTTTATAGAATTTCTAAAAACTTCTTCTTCTTCGGGTTCCTCTCCATTACTGGAGGTTGGCAGTCAGCTCTGCATATCCCCATCTATCTCTCGCCAAACGAAACAGCTCTTCTAAAAACTATTTTTATTTAATTCCACATTAAAAGATACCATTGTTTTTTTTAACTACATTGGTACCGTAACTAAAAGTTTCCACAGATAGATAAATATTTCTTTGAAAAAAAAAAACTTGATCCTTTTACGTCTTATTTAAATGAAAAATGTCTAACTCGAAAAAACGCGCCTTTTACAACCTATGGCATATAAAATGTCCCAACTCAAAAAACAACCATCGCGAATAATAATACACATAGCAACACCGACAATGTAAACACAAATAAACTAAAAATCACTCATTTAGCCTAGCTACTCCACAGAACAATCTAGTTAACAGAAACCTAACTGAATTAGTAGAAACACTAACATTTCGTAGACTTAAGTAATTCTAGTACCAAACTATGAGTGCTCCGATAATTTGGTAGTAATTTGAGAGGGTTCACCCGTGCTCGGTTAGATAGGTATTTAGACAAAACTAAACCGTTCTGTTTGTACTTACTAAAACACTTACTGCTTTAGTGATTTGTCGATACATTTTTCTTAAATCTTAGGTTTAAAAAGCTAGTTTTCGCCAGTAAACATAAGTGGCGATAATTATGGTATGATCAACAATATAGATTTTCATAATTAAGTAGAAATGTACTGCGTTATGGTCTCGCTAATTAGTACCTGTCACCTATATAAAAAATTAATATAGTTTAAAAAAGTAACCCTGTAAGAAGCTAATAACATAAATATAAAATAGTTTTGTCGATCTCTTAGTAAATCTCAGCATGAAAGTAACTAATAATTTTGTCCCCTGTACGGTATAATAGGACTAAGTATTTTATAGGAGGGTTTTTATTATAGATTATTTGACATTTTAAAAGTATTTCTAGTGTGATTTCTAACAATTTTCCATTTGTTTTACACTTGTCAACTGCATCTTTGTCAAAATATTTTCGGCAACTAATAATAATTTTATGTTGGTTTTTTATCAATATTTATTGGAAACCACATTATAAATTATTGTGGTAAGAACCTGTTTGTAATGTGACAGGTTCCTACATGTTTTATTGAGAACTCACATTAATGATTGTGGTAAACAACAATTTCTAATGTGGCAGGTACCTACTTACCATTTTATTAAGAAGGGTTCTTAATACCTTGCCCTTTGTTCTTAAGATTCTTAATATTGAGAACTTAAATAAATTACAAATGTGGTGAGAACCCAGTTATAATTATTGTCGTCGGTTCTTGCCCATTTTCCTTAAGGTTCTTCATATTGAGAACCCAAATTAATTACAAATGCGGTAAGACTCCTTCACAATGTAAAATGGTAGTCTCAGAAACGTTGATATGCAGTTGACAAATGAGAACAAAATGTTTTGTACGGGAAATGTGCTCTTGATTTCCTGTAATTTTCGAAAGATTTTTTTCTGAAAGTAGTTGTAATAATTACAGTTTAGACCTTAGTTTAATACTCTTGTAGTTAAAGATATGTTTTAGTAGAATCAAGAAAGCAATTCCCTTTTTATTAAAGGCTATTTTTCTGTAACACAAAATATCGAAGATCATTTTATAAAAAATATGTCATCATTAAACGTGAATTCTAGAAACTACTCTTAGTTTTGACCGCACTGTTTTTCGAGATTTTTTGTTACTCGCAAACAATTTTATCCGGAATTAAAAATGATATGTCTTTGAGATTGTTTATGTACTACATTTTTTTATCTAACAAAAGAGAAAAAAAGGTAGACGTCTACGGAAAATAGATAACAGTTATAAAGAATACAATGATGCTAAATAACTTCGTTCCAGATATCTTTAGAATTTTAAAGCTAGTTTGAATTACAAAAATAGATATTTCAATCACCCATCTATTTTTAAAATGGCTTTAAAAGAGTCCAAAACATGGCGAATTGCATTATCTTTCTATAATTAAAAAGAAATAGAATTTTCAATGAGAATTAGTCAGAAAGCTATAAAATGCAGAAAATCTGTCTAATCTAATCTTTTTCATATAAAGTCTAAACCACTCACGCATTCACAATCTTACCACCAATTTTGTAGGTAACATTATGTAGATTACAAACCTGGAAGTTGACATTCTTGCTGTCTAAGTGCTTACAAAGCAAAAATTGTAGCAATTGAACCAAATGTTGAAATGGTGAAGAAAGTTTGTATGAAAACGGAGAATCCAGCTAGTCTTGAACGAAGTATATTACGAATTCGTATGTTATTCCATCGGAAATGACGCTACGAATTATCTTTCCACAAAATCTCAAAGACATATCCCCAACTAAAACCCCCCACTAACCCAATGCCGCGCAGAGATCGCGCGGCTTCGGCTTCATTACCTTCCAGGAGGCGACGTCAGTCGACAAGGTCCTAGCTGTACCGGTCCACACGCTCGACGGCAAAAGAATCGACCCCAAACACGCCACCCCCAAATCAGCACCGCGACCAGCAAAAACCAAGAAGATATTCGTCGGCGGCGTCGGACAAGACACGTCGGCTGAGGAGGTCAGAGCTTACTTCTCACAGTTCGGTCTCGTCGAAGACGCTGTCATGCTAATGGATCAGCAGACTAAACGCCATCGAGGCTTCGGTTTCGTCACTTTTCATTCTGAAGAGGCGGTGGAACGCGTCTGTGATATCCATTTCCACACTATAAAGAATAAAAAGGTTGAATGCAAGCGCGCTCAGCCAAAGGAAGCGGTTGCAGCTGCGCCGCTCGCTTTAGGCAAGCGTTTAGTATTGCGCCCTGGGAGAGGGCTGGTTTATGCTACGGCTGGCGGCGTAGGCGCAGTGCCTACGGTTGGGGCTGCTCATGCTTACCGATACGCGCCATATGCACTCCCTACAGCTGCTACGGCGGCTACGGCCGCTCTCGTAGCGCCTCCCCAACCTCAACCAGCCCCAACTTTGCCCCAATTCGGGACCGCGTATTCCCTCGCCGGGGTCGATATGTCTTCGTTCCAAGGAGTCGACTGGGGCGCTATGTACGGCCTCCCCATGTATATCTAAATACGAGCAATATTTCGAATTTTGAGAAAAACCCCACCCGCCTACCGGAGGATAGGTTGTAACCTGCGAATGCAGCTTTTTTTCTTACAATAGTTCCTATATGTACTTTGTTTAATTTTTTCGTAATTTAGGTTTTTTGTCTTGCCGCGTTCTCGGAGTGGCCACAGAGAGGGAATTATCAGTATTTAAAAAAAAAAATTAGCGTTAAGGTACTTATTGGCTCATTAACTTAGGATAAGTCAATTTTTACTCGAGAAGCAATACTTGGCCCCATGCGGGACCGAATCAAAGAAAACGCATTTCATTTTTTTTTAAAGTTAAGGCGAAGATCTCAAATAATTTAGTTTGAAAAAAAAAAAGAACTAATTTCTTATATTTGTCTTGGATTTATATTAGTATAGTAGATAGTGCACGATCGTTGGCAATATATAACAATTATTATTTATATACTAAGAATTGTATTTAATGAATCTCATTGCAGCTATTGTATTTTTTATAAAATAGACGAGGACGCCACGCGACGGCATTTTGCTTCAATATTTCTGGCAATATAGTACTTAATTATACGTAAAATCGAATCAGTATTAGATAATTTAGTGCCATTAGAAAATACTAAATTGTGCCAAACCGCGTCCTAACTTTGCGTGAAGCGTAAATCACAGGCATACTCCAAACAAATTTGTTTTTACCCTACTTGGACACAAAAATATCATCTAATCATATCCCGTGTTACATACAAATTCATATATTACCGTAATTGAAGTCTGGAATGGTAGAAATGACATTTAAAATCACTAGACTAAACATAGTGAGTATAACGACCATTAAAATACATTTTTATTACTGTATTACTCTCACAAAACGAAAGAAACACAATATAAATGTGTTTTCAACAAAAATAAATAGTGGGGAAATGTCTTGTCAATTTGAAAAGAAATTGCATTTTTGTGATTTTAAAACTTTTTATAGTTTGCTCAAAGTGATTAATAACATTTTTTTTATTGCAGGCTTCATTATATTATCTTATTTATTTTTTGTATGGAACACGGTTCATGTTTCCTCCAAAATATATATTAATTTTAGTCATAATATGACTTAATTAATAAACCAATTAATAAATTACAAAAGTATGCTTACATTTTCGTCACGCCTAATCGAATTTTGACGTAAGACAAGACCTGACGTCGATAGCCGTCGCAAGGCGTCCGTTTAGCTCACAATACTCTTAAAACATATCTAACCTGAGTGGAAGCAATCTCATTTTCATAGTTTATCCTCTATTGATATTATTTACGTAGACCTATTTAGAGAAAAATGACTTTTGTGGCTTTTGAATTGATTAAAAACAGTTTCTCACGTAATTCTGTCTACAGAATACTTAATATTTTCAGAAAGCAGCCTCTAATCATTCTATTAAATTATTTGCCTACTCCAAGGTACTCCGTGCGGGTACACGAGACAGGTCATGGTGTAGCATAGTTCTTTAACAACAACATACATAAACCCTCAACCGTTCGTACCATATTGGGGTTAGGGGCAGATTGGTAGAATTACAGGCCACACGAAAAAAAGGGAGATACAGCCAGATACAAGCTGTCGTGTATTGACGTAAGGCGCTTTTTATTATAGTTCGTCGTATGTCGCGGTTCTGCAAAAGCGCGCGAAGTCTGGAGAGTATAGTATCTGTTACGTTTACTATTTAACTATTAAAAAGTCTGTATCCAGGGTGCGTTGTAAATTCAGTGTCAAAGATATACGTTGAGAGACACTATTCAAACTTTCAAACTCTTAAGAATATAAAATGTCATTAGCTTTTTGACAACGATAGCAGACTGTTTTTTTTAATTCAAAAGCCACAAAAATCCTTATAAATTAGAGTACTTATATTTGATTATAGTTTAATTATTAAAAGGGAATGCGTACTAACCCGATGTCTCTTGACAATAAGCTAAGTATTAAGCCGCTGTAGTGTCGATGCGTTTTCCGAAATGGCGGCGAAGCTTCAATCTATTTTCGACTTTGTGGTGTCCCAGTTATAATGGTAATTTTGAACAGGAATTCGAAGGAGATAAAGTTGAAAATTGATTAGTGCTTTGCCGTAGTTTTTTGGGACTGCGTTGACCGATAGAACCACTGCCTTTGCCTGGACACTCGTTGGGCGCCAATATGACATTAAAATTAAGAATTTCGTAGCTATTTATTATTTTTTCCCAGTGAGTAAAAAGTTTGGCATTGTAGTTTTTGTATTGACAAGGATGATTTTAAATTGATTCCGCTAAGAAAAAATTAAAGTCATTTATCTAAAAGGATGCCCTGGTATCTTAAAGACAATGCCATCATAATTGTTATTTATGCTAAACCTTATTTCATTCGTCACATATTCGCCAAATATTCGATAAAAAGAAATTCAAGCAAATTTTTAAATTAGAAAAATGTTTCGACGACTTGTTAGTCCACCTTGCTTATCTCAGCCCACATGGTGTGTCTACGGCCAGTTAGACTCTCTGCATTCGACTCCGCTTCTCCAGCGGTGTCCAGCTCTTTGATACATAAGGGTAAAGATATCGGTAGAATATAAAATACTATTTATTCAATACAAACACAAAAATTACCACAAATCTATTTAACAAGTAGCTGATGGTATAAACCAGGCTGTTAATTTCTTATTTAATCGAGGACGCTTAAAAATCTTATTAAAACCTTCCTTGTCATTTCATAAACGAAAACTTAAATCTGCAAATACTTTTTTAACACATAAACTTATATATAACCTCGGGATTGTTAAATCTTTGCAATGACAACCGACTACAATACAAAAACGTGCAGTTGTAGCCATATAAACTTTTATGTTATTTCAAACTTAAAATAAATAGTCAAATCCCTAAAAATATACTTAAAAAACGTACTTAGTAAATAGACTTATCGAAAAGCAATACTTAATATTTGAAATTATGTGATTGAAATTATATATTTATAAAAATAAAGAAAAGACGTGAATGGTTGTGTTCGTGCAATTCTTAGGTTTAAGAACTTTTTAGGACCTGGTCCTTAGCAGTATTATTAAAGAAATAATTTTAATTCGTATTCGGGTACTTAATCTTGTAGCATGGTAGAAAAATTGAGATTTAGGTTCAAATTGTATCCCTAAAATATCTTTAGACACTTAAAACTTTCAAAATGGCCGTCGTTGCTGCTTACTTTGACAGATGTCAACCGTTAAGAAATCTAGACAGTTAATATTAATAAATAATCTATGAACGCAAAAAATAAAAACAATAAATTAATAGTTATTTCAAGAATTTACGAGATTTTCAAGCTATAAATATGATATTATACTTTTTACAATAGGACGTTAGTGTCAAGTTTCGTTGAAAAAAAACTGGCTAAAAGAGAGGTAGTTTTTATTTCGTAGAGCATTTTAGTTTTCTTTTTAATTTAAATCCAGGCAAAGGCAGTTGCCGCGTAGAGCCGAATGCATGCGGTAGCTTAGTCGGCTACATTCCCCCCGCCAAGCCGACTCACCATGTAACCCTGATGTTTGGGACATTTTGTAACCATAGACGATGGTATCATTTTTATTTTATCCTCAGTTCCAAGCCAAGTATAATCCATAGACAAGGGGATTGGCTAAAAACTTTTTAATCCAATTCAAACGTTGATCGTTTTCGCTAATTGGATTTTTTTCTTTTTTGTTAATTTTTTTCCATACATCAGGGCTACCGAATGCTGAATCACATGTATACACATACCTATCCTTTATATTATAGCAGTATTGTTAGTGTAAGTAGGTTAGAAAACCTCCTGAGATTATTTTCGTGCGCCGCCATTTTTCGTGTCTCGACCACATTTTGGGGACGTAAAAAGTTTGTTAGAACTTTAGCAATAAAGGGGAGAGGTTATTTGGTAAGTTTTAGAGGGCAACTATTAAGAAAGTTTGGTCTAGATCAATTTGTTAAAAAGGCTATAATGGTACTACCTTTTCAGTTTTTTTTTTATTACGTATGTGTTTGCTCTTGACCTCAATCTAGTCCTCAGGACGAAGATAGGGTCGAAGATGTAGCGAGCTCACCCAGAAGAAGCCTATTCACTCGTACTTTAAAGGAATTCGGGTTGTAAGCGCTCGGAAAATAATATAAATAATATATAGATAATAATATTGTGTCGTTTTTCGAGTGTGCTGTGTGATTTTGAGCGAATTAAGCCTGAGCTATGATTGCTCGCAGAGCAAAGGGTCTTTACCAGTGATCTATTGGAAAGATATTGCAAGTTGCAATATATTGTGCACGGTTATTTAAAAACTTATTTTGTCATGCAAACTTTTCAGTCGATAGCGCGACGATGTAGCTGCTCTGAAAATAGATAAATAGAGTAAATGTGGTAAACACGAAAAGTCCCGGCGCGCGTTTCACCCGATGTATGACAACACCTTTTGTATATTAGCATTTTTTCCTAAAATTCTCAGTATTAGATGGTTGATGATGTGATGTCTACGCATAGATACCCGGTGACCGCTTTATGTCTTGCCAAAATATCGGAATAACGCGGTTACGATAGTATCTAACTATGTACTTAACTTTTATATTTATTATTGTATAACCATTCTAAGAGTCATAGCTCACGGCTACTTTTTATGGCGATAATGATACAGTAGAACACAGTCGCAAAAATGCCGGGATGCTGTTCTTAGATATACAGCATCAAAACAGACTAAATGCAACATCGATTTAGCGGCGATGCAGTATCGATACAGCGGCGATGCAGTATGGATATACAGTCGTGTAATTTGCGACATAAGTCTGCTCGTTTTTCCCCCGATATCACCTATACAGTTGCGCGTTCGCTGAATCGATTTAGTGGGACCGCTTTTCAAAGCTTGTCAAAATCGCTGCACAAAGTAGTCGTGGGCTATAGCTAAAAACCCTCGCGCTTTCCAAAAGCGTCAGAGTTTCGAATGGCTTAACAGTATTTATATTTTTTTCTCAAACACTTTCTTGTATTAGTTACACTGGTAACAATGCTGTCGTCCGTTGTTTTGTGATTTTTTGAAGAGATTGTGTTTTTTTGTGCAACGGAGGTAGGCAGTAGGTTAGAAGTAGTTTTGTATCTTAGATGACTTAGATTTTGCCCGTACTTTGTAATGGAGCACTTAGACTTAGCCAATGTGTCATTACATGGATAATATTAGAACAATAAAATGTGTGTTTTATTTCGTATCTGAAGCGTGGGGTAGATCCTTTTTGCTGGGTTGTGGTTTTGTTTCCGACACCTTTTTTCTTCATTAGCTTGCACGTTGATTTTGTGGCTTGGGGCGTTTTCAATTAACTTTAAATTCTGGGCCCATAACCTGTCTTTAGTAACACTTGCTCTCTAGTTATAATTATAATTGATTTTCATTATTAAAGCTCATATGCTTTTCCAGTGACTTTTGCCTAAATACATGCCTTTTTTAGTGTTTTAGTTACTTAAGCGCTTGTGTTACTGAAGATAGGTCATGGGCCCAGAATTTACAGTTAATTGCAATAGCCCCGGGTGACTTAAAGTAGCATTTTGAGTGTGAATTGGATTTCGCAAAAACGTTTGCCCCACGGCGGGGCTATCCTTGTAAGTATGGGAGGGTGGGGCTTGGACACGCTTGCAGTCGTGCGATGCGGTAAGTCGGTGATACGTAGAAGCGATTGAGGCATGAGTACTGTAGTAACAGCCATCATATCGTGACTAACATTCAATTTTTCACACAAATTTACGATAAGGCATGGTTGGCATGGACTTACATACGTAAATTATAAAAAAAACTATTGAAAATATCTTCCAATTTCACTGTCAATTTTCCAAGGCGCTCGCCACACGTTGGTTGTGAAACGTGCTATTTAAGTATTTCTTTTAAAGTTGAAAGTATGGATTTTAATTTTGAAAGGAATATTGATAACGTAGTCACGTAGTTTAGACCTTTTAGTGTAGCTACGCTTGAGGCCTACTGTCTTCCCGGTTTAGGAAGAAACTAAAAATTGTTTTGCCAAAAGTACAGGCCAAATTCTTAAGCCAAATCGTGTCATTTTTTGCTCAACGCTATTAATAGATTTTTAGGAAACAGCTTTTAACCATCGAAACAAAATTGACGCCATTTTGTGTAGGTGATCAAAATGGCGGGTACGCGGGCTGCGTGGAAGAACCTTTTTTTTGCAATAAACGCTATTTTCGCCAGAATAGCTTAAGGATGTTGACAATAATCTGACGGGATGATGCCAACTAAGACGCTAAACCTGTATTTAATTCTTCGTTGCCATAAACGACATACATTCCTCTCTAGTCATTTATTAATTAGTCTAAAAAAAACTATTTTTGAATTGTTTTTTTTTATTTGGCGGGAAAAAATACTCGAGTCTAATTCTTGCTCAATACTTGTACTTGCCTAGTTGTAGTTCGTTTCAAGTATGCTTGACGCAGTGCAGTAGTGATGTGCCATACACGATCCAGCACGCCATCGATATCGATAATAGTGATGTTTTACCGTGCTTCTTCGCGATTCCAGGTTCTCTGGACCAATGTAAACAACATATAATATATTCTTAATTAAGGTTAATAAGATATACATGGATTAAATATACAATTTTTGGATTGGTATAATTATAATGTTAAATGGAAAAAAAATACTTAAATATTATGTTGTGTGTTTTAAATGTACGGCAGATGCTAGAGTAGTGTTGTAGTGTAGCAATTTTGAAGTTTTACATACATAATATTGATAAATATAAGTATGACTAACCGAAAGCAATAACATTATAATATTACAGCACGCGCGCGCTGCGGCCGAATGACACATGGATCATAGACTAAATTTAAAAAAAAGTTAAATTAAAAAATAACAGCACCTCTTTTCGATAAGTAAAAAAAATGAGAGAGCACAGCAGCGCGCGCTATTACATGTTAGATTATTATTATTATACACACATGCATACAATATAAAATATTACAATATTTTTGTATAAATAGGATTGGTGTATTCTGTAGCGAGTTGGTATTTGTATTTTAAAAGTTATTAATCGTGATAATTAATGCGAACACTTGTTGATAAGTGAGAGTTTGTGATTTCTTAATCGTTTATTAATCATTTAGGGCGTCGGATACGCCATTTGCTTGTGGGCGTGCGGCCATTTTCCTTTCGCCATTTCTAAGGTTGGCGGCAGATTTTGAAATATTAATTTAAAGATTTTGCTGTAGTATCTCAAAATTGAGTCGCTGTTTGACATTCCATTTGTGTATATTATTTTTGTCGTGACGACTATGCATTTTTATTTATTGTAGTTTTGTAATAAAAGTTCTCATCATAGACAAGTTAGAAATGGGCTGAATTTTTAGTTTGTCATATACACCGACTGCTATAGTTAATGTGCAATATGTAATGGATTTACTATGTATATGTTGACAGATTGGATACCTGTAGTTAGGGGTGGGTCTGGGTTCGTAGTGATGTAGTTCGTATTTTAAAATGTCAAGTTTAAAAAAATCCCTGTGCATAGACAATTGTTTTTTTTAGGACTATGCGTATGGGATTTAACGCTCTGGTCTGGCTTCCTTGCAAATAATTATACTTACTGAATGTTTATAGTAATCGGGTAATAGATTGTCGATGTAGTTTGTATTTGAAAGCACCCTTTTTTAATAATTGGCATTCTTTTTTCTATAAATCTTGGTTTTTCATATCTATTTTATTTTTAGTATCGATGGCAAACATAATTTGGATATGCCGACGTCGATTTTATTATTAAAATAGATATTATTAAAGCTTAAACCACTTGAATAAATATCCCTAAACGAAAGCTTATAAGCGGCTGCTGTCAGTGCACGTATGTGCACCTCGTGCACCTGTTCGTATGTCCTCGAACTCTTGCTTTGTGTGAGTGCACCGTCAGAGCTTGTATGAAGCTTTCGTTCTGTAGGGATGTTTATTTATGTGGCTCAAACTATATGTCAGAAAAAAAGGGTGTTTAAATAGACAATCTATGGTCAATAGTGGACCGGGCTCACTAGCGCCCGGCTTACTAGAGCTCAGTAGAGCGGGCCGCGCGCCTCTATCAACGCCATAAACAAAATATCTATGGTTCATCTTCACTTAGAAATCTTAGAAATAAATGGTAATAAACATAGTTGTTCTTTCATTTCTCGCTTGGTTTATTTATACCTATCTTCGTTAGTTTTTTAGAAGTAAAAATATCGATTTTTGAGTAATTTTTTCGGTAGTTACTTAGAGCTTCTGGCCCCAATTTGGGCGCCAAAACAGAATTTTTTTTAGTTAGAATCCCAGTTGTAGATAAATTGTGATAGTTTGGAAGATCTGAAACTATGTCGCGACATAGATGCATGGACGTTTTGGACCTGTGTAGCGGTGGTGCATGACTGGGTCAACAGATGGCGCTGGCTCCTCGACCTTGAAGACCTTCGAAGAACCCACAGGATTTTTTTTTCGATTTATAGACTCGGATTCATTCAGTTTCTTGACAAAAACGTCTTTAATCCATGACTCTTGAGCGTATCGTAAAAATACATACCTAGATCGCTAGATGGCATTGGCTGTACATTGATATTTATGTCAGCTTCGAAAAAAATTAAAAGCAAGGGCATGTCGCCAACAATTTTATTTCCTAACTAATTTCGCAAGGGCAATTTCGACCTTTAATACTAAAATAATTTGACAAGGAACTGAATTTAAAAGGGAAACTAAAGGCATGGTTTTTTAATACAATAGCTTAAAACAGATTCCATTAAAAACAGTTGTGAAATCAGTATTGTCATTACCAGCTGTCTATTAAATGCTTAGTTTTTATTTTTAGTACCCATTTCCAGTACAGTGCATCCCAGTAAATAGATATTGTAGAATAGAATGGGTTTTGGGTGCTGGGTTTTATGTAGGTTGATTGGCGGCCATTTTGTTACTGTGTTTTAATCTTTTAAAATATTAGCAATCCTTAGATTTACTGAAATTTTAAATAGTGGATAACAATTGTATATTTCTTGTGTTCTTATTTTAATGTATATTTCAGGTTAAAGCTACAAAATTCGATTTAAGGCGGAATGGTTTCCTTAGGATTGGAAATGTTTTGTATAATAGATTTCTTAATACGCTGGTAAGAAAATGGTTCTCCAATTTGACTCAGTAGTTTTAGTTGAATGGTCGATTCAGTTTTTTTTTATTTAGATATCAACAAACAAAAAAATGTGATGAGATATACAAAACCCTTTTTGGGAAATCGCTTAGAAAGAATTTATTTTTTCAATCTCGCGTAGTGTAGTCTCGTGTAGTTTCGAATTAGATGGAATTTAAAAAGCATATCAACCGAGAGACCCATGGGAAAGACACAATCGTATTGTGCCTTAAAATTAGTTTTTTTTTAAACGAAAATGTAGAATTTTTAGACGTAGAATACGGACCAAAGAACAAATTAGTTTGAAAAGAAAATATTTTTTACATCTCAAATTTTTCCGTTAACATGTTGTGATTGAAAAAAACTCACGAGCTAGTTTTCTCTTGTTATTAGCGTATTTTAGAGAAAATAATTGTGATTTGAGAACATATACAATAAAAAAATTAACGAACCCCTTTTTGTAGTAGTACAAAGTATTCTAAGTATTTTTTAAATGCATTACTTATTGTAAAATCACTTGTTACATTAACACGTCTTCCTATAACATTAATAGACTGAATTTAGTCTCCCTGTTACTTAGTATTTTATCCCATTACACTGGGATGCACTAGATTTTGTTTGAATTAATAGAAATTGTGTAAGGCACTTGTTTAGATCGTTTCCCGCCCGCATATTTCTTGTCTATGACAGTTAACTTTCTAATTAAATGTAAAGGCATCTACGGCCTAAATTCTTATTTACATTTTTCCCGCCGTTTTATAATTCTTGTCTATGACAGTTAACTTTTTAATTAAAATGTAAAGGCATCTTGTTATTCTGCCTTAGTTAAAAAGTAAAAAGATGGTCTAAAAAAGTGCTTTTTCAAAATAATTACCTGAAAGACTAGAATTTTGTAGTTTAAAACAGTGTTCAGTAGAAAATAACCCTAGTACAAGAATTGATATGTACTTAAAAGAGTGCCTCGTGTGACAATATGTAAGCACACCTTTGTTTTTCTTTCTCAAAAACTTATTCAAAGACACTTTTTTCTGAAAGAATTTTCTGAATAAGAATTTTAGAAATAGGTGACCTATAATGTAAAGTTTGTAATTTTTATCTAATTTCGATAGGAATGGCATCAAATCTAAACAAAAAATCGTGAATATTATCTTCATTACCCAACGAAAAATTCAAATAAATAGTAGTAAGTTGCCAGCCCTAACGAAATAGGAAAAAACATTTTCTTTTCGTTTTAGCCTTTTTTATTAATAACAGTAATTTTAGTCTAGTCACCCATAAAATTGTTATTTACAGATGTTGATTTCGTAATCTTTTAGCTTAGGAGTTTCTTTTTATTTTGTAATTTATGCGACGAAATATTTTGTCGCTGAACTACTCGAAACAATAGTTGTTTTAACCTTTGTAAATAAATAGATGTAAGAAATTGTTACTAAAAATTTAATGCGTGTGTATTTTATCATTATGTACTGAATTTATAAGTATCATAGGGTCATATTAGATCATAGGTAACTCTATCTATCTTATTTGGTCTTTTGAAATTTGAAAATAGTTTTTTCTATAAATTTGGAGTAGAAATTTCTTCGTATTTCTATAAAAAAAACTGGTTATTTAGTCGTCTAATTCATTTTCAAATATTATTGATTTTTAAACATGTTACAGGCATGTTGTGGTGTTTATGAATAAAATTAAAGATTGAAAAATTTGTCTCGGGTGGGACTCTTCCAAACCGGGGGACTGCGTTATCCAATTTCGCCACCGTGCCCACTGCCTAGAGAACGAAATTTCCCGAAATTTTTCACGTCCCCTTAAAACGCAACAGATTGAAAATTTCGTTCCCTGGGTAGTGGGCTCGGTGGCGAAATTGGATAACGCAGTTCCCCGGTTTGGAAGAGTGCGGGTTCAAGTCCCACCCGAGACAATTTTTCTATCTTTAATTTAATTCATTTGGTTTCCATTTTGCAAAAAATATAAATAATACCTAAGGTGCTGTTTATACAGAAGAGACGTGTGGCGGTGGCGGATAGTCAAAGTAACACCAATATGAACCTTATAGTACGTAGCATAGCGTCGTTATTGTCCTAAAGGAAATTCGCGCCACACCAGGCGACGCTGCCTGGAGGCGCGAGCGTAATTCTTCAAACGACGCTATGCTGCATATTATAAGGTTTATATTGCCGCACCCCGCCCGCATCACGTCCGCGCCACGTCACTTCTATATAAGGTCTAACAAAATTAGGTGAAACTATTTTAAGGGGATGATCAGACCATCAAACTGAACAACTTTCTCTATGGGAACAATACTGAAATCGCAAAAAAAATCTGCTGTCCCATACATTTAGGTCGAGTAGGTTTGTATGGAACAGCTGATTTTTTTTTCGCGATTTCGATATTGGTCCCATAGAGAAAGTTGTTCAGTTTGATGGTCTGATCACCCCTTTAAAATAGTTTCAACTAATTTTGTTTGACCTTATATAAACCGCGCCTTGGATTGTTTATTATTGATTGTTGATTATCTTTCAACTTTCACTGTACTTTTAAATTGCAGTTTAAATAAATCTAATATCTTTTTGAAAATACTTAATGCAAATCATTATTTTAATCTCATGCAAATGTTTCTGAAAACATAAGATAACATGAAAATGTAGATACCTTTTTGTAAGCACAATTTTAAAAATATCACCTCATTTTGAAAGTCATATTTTCTGTAATTTATTATTAGCATGTTTTAGTTGACTTATAACCAGCATAGCCTGTTTGAAATTATAAAACGAAAGTGCCCCACGAATTTGTATCACTTAAGATCATTATAATCGAAATTATCGTATTTACATACATAGAAGTAGTGCGTGAATTGTAATTTGATCCTTTGGAGGGATCGTAGATTTTTTACTAGTGATAATTATCTACAAGATAATTTTGTTTGTCATGACCATCGCTTCGGCTAAAACGCAAATTAGACTGAAATTCTGGGCTAAAATTTAAATGACATTGAAATTCTGGGCTGAAAGTTAAATGATATTCCGATTCTGGGCTAAAAGTTATATGACGTTCCGATTCTGGGCTAAAAGTTATATGACATTCCGATTCTGGGCTAAAAGTTATATGACATCTGAATTCTGAGCTAAAATATTAGAATACACGTCAATTCTTTGGCTGATAAAATTAAATGACATTAATTCAGTGCTGATGATTATCTAAATGACATGATGAATTTCGGGCTGATAATCAAATTATTTTTTTTCGAGAAATTATTTCGTGCATAGAATGATATTCGAATTTTGGCGTAAATAATAATTATGTTCTGACGCATTAGGTCCGATTTGCATAAAACCATACGAGCGCAAAAGGTCAGATTCGCAGAAAGTTTGATTCTCAAAAGGTCCTAAAAAGTCTTGTAAAAAGTCTAACATCAAATGCTCATATTCGATATTCTCAGAAAAACAGATTCTCATAAGGTCGAATTCTAAACTGACTAATTATATTCTCAAATTAAATGACACATGAAATGTCTTCGTGACATACTGAACATCCGATGGTCGGACAGAGTACGCAATACAGAGGTTCTGCGCCGCTGCGATATTGGGGGAATTGAGGCCTACTTGATGAGACGTCAGCTGCGATGGCTGGGTCATGTGTCTCGAATGCCGAACGAGAGAATGGCTAAGCGTGCGCTATACTCTGAACTCCAAAATGGAAAGCGCAAGCAGGGCGGCCAACTGCTCCGCTTCAAGGATGTACAGAAGAGACACATGAAGAACTGTAGCATTGAGAGCTCAGATTGGGAACGAAGTGCTGGAAACAGAGATGAAAGGAGGCAAATGGTGTAGAATAGCGTGTTTGACTTCGAGGAGCGCAGACGTAACGAGCTAGACAGAAAACGTGACGTGCTAAAGGCCCGCCCACCTGTGGCCTATCATTATAATTATGTGGATGGAGTGCTAACGTGTGCTCTGTGCAGCCGAACATTCAAGGCGAAAATTGGTTACACTAGCCACTTGAGAGCACATGTGCGGCGTGAAAGAGCACAGCGGTCGGACATCGGTTGGACTACTATATATAGTCAGCGATATTCTGAAACTTAGAAACACGCACGTTTCCACACGTGAACCACCCCTTAAAATATTACTAGGGTTGTTTTGTTACACCCTAGTAAACAATTTTGTTAGATTTACTCAAGTTAATGACTTTTTAGATGAGTTTTTCCCAAGCTTGAATTATTTTTGGAATAAAAGCAGATGGTAATTTAAAAAAATGGTCTTCTTATCGTGTGGGCAGAGCCCTGGTGTCAAGAGTTTTTCAGACCGCCTTACGGCCTCTGACGTGGTTTTTATGTAACGACTACTACCACCAGAGATAGTAGCCGGGACCAACGGCTTAACGTGCCATCCGAAACACGAAATCATTTCTCTTTTCAGACAATCAGGTGATTCGGCTTGCAATGTCCTAACCAACTGGGGAAAAACGCACAAAGTGACAATTCACTAGGTGTCCCCCGTGGGAATCGAGCCCACGACCTCCGTGTCGAGAGCCAATGCTCTTAACCATTAGACCACGGAGGCAGTCCAAAATGGTCATGTCAAACAAACTTACAGTAAATTTGTACTAACTAGTCATTTCGTAGCTTTTTGATTGTGAAAAACTATATTTAATTAAATAACGTAATGAGAGTTAGCTTTGAATATTTATCTACACAATTTATTGCATATTTCCTTACGGGAGCCGCCATGGCGGCGGATGGCGCGAGCGATTTGAATTCGACGAAAAGTTATAACAAATAAATGGTTTACAATCGAATGTTTGTTGGTTTTATTGCTATTTTCCCTATTTAAGGTCCCTGTAGGTACACACACACACACAACTAAATCAAGATTAAGTTACTAATTAACCTATTTGTAGAGAAAAACAACAGAGCTACCTACCTATTTTACCCGCGAGTTAATAGGTAATCTAGGTTGACGCAAGTGATTGTGGACGTCAAAAGGGTCTTCCAGCTGTCGGGTTTTGAGTTAAGGTTAGATTCGGAATCTAGATCGGGCACATGATCATTTGGAATGATAAAGGTGGACAACGGGAAAAAATGTTTGCCCATGGTCCAGCAGGTGACCTAAATTGGGACCACGGGAAAACATGTGCGTATTGAGGAGCCAAATTGCTATTGAAAAATGGATTCTATGCCCATTTTGTAGGAAATTTTGTAGATTTTGTAGGCCCAATCATGGAATTTGTAGCAAAAGTATAGAGAAGTTACATGAACATAAAGGTGGCTCCTCAGACCAGATGCAATCTGGTTTGAGGAGCCACCCTGGATCTCGGAAAGTACGTGATGAATCTTTTGAAAAATTTGTAGCATTTAGGAGTTGGAAAAAGATCCTACAAAAAAAAATCTGCTTTCTACGACTTAAAATGAAAAAGCTACAATACTTTGTGTGGCTCCTGTGCACTGATACAAGCCACTCAGGACCCTTCTACCTACAAAAAGCAAAACCTGAAAAGGTTCAAGAATCGATTACAAATAATATAATGATAGGATCCTCGGGAAAATTTTCAAATTAGCAAGTTATCTTTTTCTACTTTCATACAGAGTCCACGTGGACGCCCACATTTATTTATTAAGGGCTTTTTTTTATTTCAAATGGGTTTGCTTTTGACCTCAAACCAGTCCTCAGGACAAAGATGGGGTCGAAGATGTAGCGAGCTTACCCAGAAGATGCCTATTCACTCTTTTAAAGTAATTCGGGTTGTAAGCACTCTGAAATACTGACGCAGGCAGGACATTCCACTCTGGGCTGTGCGCATTATAAAAGAATCAGAAAGGCGCTTACTGCGGATTTGTGGGATATCAACCAAGAAGGGGTGGCGGCATATTGCTCACGATTTGTCCATACAAAAAGCGTGATACACGCTGACACGGGTGTAGAGCCATATACGCACGTGGTACACCCAGGTGGACTCGCAGGAAAAAAAAATTGGCCATGGCGACCAGGAAAGCACTCCTTTTTCCTACGAATCGTACTTACTGTTTGTATGGATAAACCGTCGATCAATGTGTTGTAGCTAGGTTGTAGCTCTTACCTAGGTTTTCCGCAGCGTTATAGGCCAGCCACACACATATGTGTAGGTATTATATGTAGGTAGGTATTCGTAATTCCGAGCGGAATGGAGGAGTACCACGAAAGACGAATATGACTAATGTCGTGGCTACCCCTTGAGGCGGTCATTACCCGTGGACCCGGTAACCCACCGGGTTCGCTCTAATTTGAATTACCCGTGAACCCATGGCACTAGGGATTGTTCCCTGGACTTCTGACGATATCGATAGAAAAAATTAATTACAACCATAATTTTTTACAACGCCATCTAAATATTTCAAAGAAAGCATCAAGCAAAGAACAACAATTATTTTTACTTTTCTTAAGAATTTATACATCACCATCAAATTTACTGTCACGAATTTTACAATTTACACGAAATTAAAATTATTTGATTCAGTTGGTTAGGTTAGCGAGAAGCGAAGCAAACCGAATCGCTACTCTTTACAAATTTGAGAAAAAAAAAATGGTCATTGTCACTGGATCCATACCATTTGTGTTGTTCTTCGCATTCCACATCAGGAGTTGTTTTTACCTTTGCAGTGATTTCTCACTGCATCGAATTCTCTCTGCGGTGAGTCTCATAAGATTAAGTCAGTCAGGTTAGCGAGGAGCGAAGCAAACAGCATGTTAGATTTTAAGTATAGATCAATTTAAAATTTTTAACGCACCGAGTTATAAAATTAGAAGTTTTTATATATTTTTTTATTATTTTACTTCTCTTTAAAACATTGCGATTTACCAGGAGAGCAGACGTGTCAAGAGGTCGAACTTTCTTAAAGATAAGGTTTGTACTTAATGACCTCTTGTACACTTCTGCTCTCCTGGTACATCTCAATGCTCAAACCTGTAGGTACAAGTACACATGATGGTCACATCACTACTATATTAATTGATCTGAGACTATAGGGGTATGATTAGGGTCCCACCCTACCAACAGGGGTATGGCCAGGGGTATGTTGGGTCCGTCACGAAATTAAGTAGGTTCATGGTTGTAATTCGTTTTCTATCGATATCGTCGGAAGTCCAGGGAATGATCCCTAATGCCACGGGTCCACGGGTAATTCAAATTACCCGTGGACCCGGTAATGGGTCAATGGGCACACATTCATCATCATATCAGCCATTAAACGTCCACTGCTTGACATCAGCCTCCCCCAAAATGGGGGGATTTGCCATAATCGCCACGCTTGGCAGGCGGGTTGGCGATCGCAGTTGGATCGAATCAATGTGTGTACTCAGAGGATGCTGCTGCCCATCCTTCAGTAGATCCCTTAGTCGCCTTTTACGACACCCACGGGAGGAAATGGGATGGTGCTGTTCTTAGCCGACACCACACGGACCTAATCCAATTCCGTATGTAAGTATGCAGCGGACGGCCTTAGCATACCAGACAAAGCAGTAGGTAACAAGAAATGCACACATGCTTCCCAGAATTAATCGCTCCATGAGCCAAATCTAAATCGTGTCAAAAACTCAAAAGGTCAAGACTCCTTGTCTTTTTTTTACGAAGAGGCCAAGTGTGATTCGTAAATAATTAAATAACTATTACATGTCAGCATATTCTGTCATCTACCTATAGAAGGCAGACGGCAGAGAGAGATTCTTCCTCTGATGGGCAGAGCTCTGTGGCACACTAACGGTTCCCCGGAAAATTGCTGAAAAACTCTCATAAGGCCCTACGCAGACGATGGACAATGTCAAATGGTCAGAGTAGATATAAAGAATGACCCTATATTGATAAGATTGGCGGGGAGCGACTGGATGAGGAAGGCCGAATGTTCCTAAGTTCAGCAGTGGACGGAAGATGAAGAAAATGATATTGACAATTTGACATATCTAATAAACTAAAACCCATAGGCCGGTGTTACACGGTCAGTCTAAACTGATGTTAGACTGACCGCTCACATTCAGCTCTAGTGGTTTCTTTATCTTTTATCGGATGCCCCCGACACAAATAGTTGAACAATCGGGTACACTTATTATACTGCCAGTGCCAGAGGCACCACTCTGCGTGTCCATTTTTAATTGGAAATACAAGTATATTGCTATTAGCACTTTATGATTTGTCCAACAAAAGACATACTAACATACTAACTTATTGGTCCTGAGTGGAATAAACAGGACAATGCTGCGTGTCGAGCGGCACCCAGCGTAAAAATTATATGGACCAGCATAAGTGTTCAACGGCACTAAGCATTGCAGTTTTTTGAACAACTATAAACATTCGGGCATACAGCTTTGCATGTTTCGAAGTGGCATCTAGGTGATGTAGGCTTACAGGCGAGGCAGTGAATGCGTTAACCCTAATGCGGGCACTAAATTCTTGCCGAGAACGAGAGTGTGGATGCCCTTCATTGTTCTCGTGGCGTCATAAGCCGTAGTAATTTTCCAATTTCTTGCGAGATCGAAGTGCCTGCTTGATGGACTGAAGCCCCAGACGGAAGGATTTTTAAATATTTTAATAATTTTCGTCAATTTGACGCTGCGCTGACGTGACCAGACTGATGCGAGACTGAGCGTGTATCACCCATCTTGAATAAAGTTAGGAAGTGCCTAAAGGTACTACCGTCTAAAACCTATAAATGCTGTAAAACAATTTCGCAAACCGCTCACGTCACACGCACCAGATTTCCGCAATAAACTGTAATTTTTATTTCTATTTCTAAACAACGCAGCTAGCCGCCATAATTACTTTCTGAGTGTTTTCGCGCGCTTTTAAATATTTTTTAATGTCCGATGCACATGTGAACCACGTACGGTTTGTTCGCGTTACACCACGATATTTTATTTCGGAAATCCTTTGCCAAAGCTAAGCTCTATGCTTTCTGTAAAGCTTTCTGCACACACTTGCGCGAGCTTAGGTAAGCCCACTGTAATGCTTCTAATATAAAGAAAACTAGTAACAATCGTATTTAATTATATCAATCAAATCAAATAAAATTTTTTATTCAAAATAATATCACATATAGCTTTTTAACGTCATTTTTTGACTCTACCACCGTGTTGGAAGGTGTTCCGAGAAGATGCGGCCAGAAACTCTACAACACACATCTTTTAAACAAAACAAAATATACAAAGTACAATTAAAATACAATATTATCATTGTCAAGACCAGATATTTTGGTCATTCAAATAGTCATCGAGTTTATAGTAGCCTTTTTTACAGAGGACTTGTTTAACATGGGACTTAAACTTTTTGTCTGGCAAGTTTAGAATATCCTCTGGTATCTTATTATAATAGCGTATACAGTGCCCCATAAAAATGTGTTTGACCTTACTGAGTCGAAAATGTGTAACAATCCACTTTACAAACGAGTCTATGAACAGCAAGCTTGCCGAAGCTCGCGTAAGCGTGTGTTAGCATTTCAAGATTCAGATAGACTATTTGAGCGTGAGTAGTCTGAGTAGGGCCGAAAATAAATGAAAAAATGACGATTCAAGTGGCTCCTATTAGCCACAACAATATTATGATATTAGGTACCTATAGAATCCCATTCCCTTATAGTCGCCTCGTATGTCAAACACACTAAATACACGCTGTTTTAATAACTACTTATTAACTACACTTGCGGTCTGGAGTGTGATTTTTGAAACTCATTCTCTGAGCTTAGCAGTTGGAAATGTCAATATTACTATGGAGATACGCACCTTTCTACTACTGATTTAACTTTCAAAAATCATACTTCAGGAGTGCGATTTTTAAAGTCAAATCAGTAGTAGAAAGATGCATATCTCCATAGTAATTTTGAAATTTTCAAATGCCGAGCTCAGCGAATGAGATTCAAAAATAGCACTCCAGGTCTGATAGTAGGATAGGTAAGTAGGTACTTTCTTTGTCAAGACAACCTTATTATGGCAAGAACTTACTAGGTACCAGGTAGGTAAACCAACTTTTTGTGGTTCTGAGGTTTCAGAATATCTCTGACTACCCCCTTGGGGAAAATAGTTGTGAGCGTTATGTTTATGTGCTTACTACATATTTTTTTACATTTGAGCAGATTTATGGTCCTTCGAGTCGGATAATTAAACCAAAATCGTTATGTAATGGAAACATGCCCTTCTCACGGGGACACTGGCAGTAAAAATATTTCTTATTTTCGGCGGCAAACCGCGTATTAATAAAAATTCGCGATTTGAATTATGCTCACGTACGGAATGCGCGGCATGCTTCTAACTCGTAGTTGACTTTTTTTTTATTTAGAGGAACGTTCAAAATTTGTTGGCATTGTTTTGAATTTTTAATATTTTTGGGTATTTTTTTTAATATGCTTTCCTTTGTTTCGACCATAGATTACCTTTTATCATCATCATCATCAGCCTATACCTACAAAACATACAAAACTTAAATGTGTACCTTTATAATAGAATGCTTCAGACCCTCAAACTGAACAACATTCATTATGGGGCCACCATTGCACACGTAAAAAGAAATCAGCTGTATAAATACATTTGGGCCGAGTTATTGACGTTTACTGTAGACCAGAAAGAGAAAATGATTTCAATGTTAGTCCCATAGTGAAAGTTGTTCAGTTTCCTTGCCTGAAGGACCCCCTTAAATATCTTATGTATTTAACATTCAGTTGCAGAAACGCTCATTAGAGTTAATCCTCCATTAAATCTCTTGCTAGCTTTTACTACTAAAACAAGGCAAAAAGTGACAGCAAGAGATTTAATAGAGGATTAACTTTAATGAGCGTTTCTGCAACTGAGCGTAAGTTTACTTTACACCCTGTATACGTCCCAGTCCCACTGCAGTGCATACAAGCCTAGCCTCATGAAGAATGTAGGGCGTCATGCCCAATGCGGATTGGTAGACTTCAAATGCACATCAGAATTTCTTCTTCAGTCAGTGTGTGCAGGTTTCCTCACGATGTTTTCCTTCACCGTTTGAGAGCAGTCGACATTACGTAGGTACTATAGAATAATGCTGGCTGTATCCACTATACCCAGAGACTTTGTTTATGGGTTTCGACTTGCTTTTGAGGTACTCCACAGTACCTCAAAGGCTCAAGAGCCGCAAAAACTTTTCCTTTCTGTGTCCACCCTATACAAGGTATTGGTAATGGTCCTCGAGCTAGATGTGACCTCTGGCGAAGAAAGAGCACGCTACCCGAACCGTTTGTCCCCCCCTCGGAAAGCCTTCCCCCAGGACATGAACTGCCCAGGCCGATTTGGAGGTCTTTAAACAGGCTCCGAACTCAAGTCGGCCGGAGTAAGGAGAACCTGTCCAAATGAGGTTTTATCGATGGATCAGACCTGAGGTGTGAGTGTGGTGTTGCCCCTCAAACTATGGCCCATCTCATATCTTGCCCTTCCTGCCCGCAAACTTGCACGCGAATGGAGCTTATGGACGCTGCTGGTAGTGCTATCCGCGTGGCAAAATACTGGGCTGGAAAAATATAAAATGACATGCCATCGACTCGATAGAAGAAGAAGAGACTTTGTAAATGATTATTTTCCCTTTTCTTCACTTTCATCTTGGACAGGCTGTAAATTGAATCTTAAAACCTAGTCGGGGAAATCTACGGATTTTTGTATGGAGTAGGTTGCATTAGTTGCACTTTAAGTGATAGTTTGAAATATTAGTAGATACATACCTGAAAAATATAAATTCTCAAAAATACCCGATTTTGTACTGTGTATTATGGAATAATTAAGACATTTACAAAACATTTAAATATGAACAAAAAAATGGGAAACTTGTGATTTTGTACAGGACGGCTTCGTTCAATACGTTTTACTTATAATATCGTAAATTTGAGTAGATATTTAATATTTTGTAAGTATACAAAAATTATAACCTCAAAACTTAATTATTTACTGTTTGTTTGTACACAATAAATTTGTCTCTTTTGCTGGTATGCTGGAAGAAATGTCTTTAGAAATAAGCTTGCCTTTTGTACATTTATATCGATTTTAAGGTATTTCTCAGGGTCCTCAGCCTATATAACCACCAAATCTCGACAAAAGTGTTATAAACTAACAGTAATATTAGTTCAAACACAATTTACTAAAGTCTATTTAATGCAATCTCAAACCGTATTTTTCCTAGACTAACCTGCTATCGATAGGGTGTCGATATGTATCACAGGAACAACTCTAGTATCGTATATATAATTTAAAACAAATTTCTGTAGATAATCGGTCTCATTGGCATACAAGGTAAAGGTATAGGATATTTATATGGCATTTTATAACGTAAAATAAAAGAGAAAACCGATTCACATGTTCCGTCTTAAAAAAAAATCGTCTATTCTTAATACAAAGTCTCTGCCACTACCAGTGCAAAACAAACGATTTTTTTACTTCCCTGCTCACGCACGATTTACTATTGCAAGTGACATACCTAACGGGCAGCAAGCAATTTAGTTTTGGAGGGAAAAATTACGCAACTGTCAATGGCAGTTGAGTTTTTCATTCGTGCGAGTCGGACGCGGGTAGAGGACAATGCGATTATATGCAGGATTTGACTTGATTTATAGTCTCTACCAGTTCCATTAGGGTAAAGAGGGATATATACAGGGTGTCCCGTAAACCGACGTCAACCCGGTGGATGCTGATAGTTAGGTCATGACTAAGCAGTATATCAAAATGTGACTTTAGTAAAAGTGTCTCTTAGTTTTCGAGATATTGACAGTTTTAACACAGATGCTGCATATAACATTTATAGCCGTGGAACTCAAAATAGTGGCTAAGGTAAAGAGTTTCACGAATTTCATAAAACCGTCCTTATCTCGAAAACTAAGAACCTTTTCCTAAAGTAAAATGTTAACAGATTGATTGATTGATTGACAGATTTTTAAATTTTATTTTAGTATATTCTGGTTAGGCATCACCTAACCTATCAGCAACCGCCGGGTTGACGTCGGTTTACGGGACACCTGTATATTTTCGAAGTTTATTTCGTAAGTGATTCGGTGTTAAAAACGTTAACTGAAGATTAACAATGCCCATGCATTGGATCTTTCGCTCAGTTGCAGAATCGATCATTAAAGTTAATCCTCTATTAAGGGCCTATGTCGAAAAATAATTGAAGCGAAAAAGGGCGTGTGATGGCTTATATTACTGCCTGATGCGAGAGAAAGAGATGGGGCGGCGCGCGAGCCTGAAACGACGCAAGCGTAAAACAAACTTTATTTAATTGTGATTGTACTATTTATGTAAGTCCAATTCTGCTGTATTCAAAATTTTTAAAATATCAATCTCTTTTTTTTAAATCAAGTCTCGTGTTTCTATTATTCGCCGTTTAGCAGTTCGAAGCGTTTATCGATAAAGACGGAGGCTACTTTGGCTTGTTTTTCTATCGAGAAAATGTGTCTTAATCGTGTTTTGGCTCTAATCAAAACTTAAATTATATGTTCAATTTACACATATCCGCTAATAACACATATGACGCTTTAAAGAATCCTATTTTTTCACATAGCCTCTTAAATCTCTTGCTGTCACTTTTTGTCTTGTTGACGTAGTTAAAGCTAGCAAGAGATTTAATGAAGGATTCTTAATGAGCGTTTCTGCAACTGAGTTGTGGAGAGGTATAGACTATAGATACAATCAATCATGAGTACCTATCAATAATTTTTTCTAATTTATGTACACACGGCGACACATCAAGCTATACAAAACCAACATAAGCTGGCCGCGCGATGCTATACATTACTCGGCCTACGCGCGTTCAGCTTATGTTGGTTTTGTATAGCTTGATGTGTCGCCGTGCGTACGTATTATCGACTGCTCTCAAACGTCGGCGTCGTGAGGAAACCTGCATACGGTGAAGATGAAATTCTGATGCGTATGTCAAGTCTACCGCACCGCATTGTGCACGCGTGGTGGACTTACGCCCTACCTTACCTTCCTTGAGGGTAAGCTGATGATTCAACCCCTGGCCCCAGTCCAGTAATGCGGACAAAATATAGAAGTTGATAATAACCTAAATAATAAATACCTAGGTACCTAATATGATACCATTATTATGCATGCATGCATATGCTCAGACATAGATATTCTAAAGCCTCAGAACATCCACGTTTTTTTTTTTTTTTTTTTTTATGTCTGATAGGTAAGCATTTGACCCCGATCTCACCTGATGCTAAGTGACGATGAGGCCGAAGATGTAGCATGCTTACCTAGAAATGTGCCTATTCACTCTCGCCTTGAAGAGGCCCAAGTTGTATTGCTCAGGGAACAGGTCCGCAGGCAGTACGTTCCACTCTTTAGCCGTGCGCATTATAAAAGAAGAAGCAAACTTCTTAGTGCGAATTGCTGGTATGTCAACAACATAAGGGTGGAAACCCAGCCTGCGTCTCGTCCCTCGCAGATGAAACGTTTCACTAGTAGTACCGAATCTCTGTCCAATGTGACGGGGAGTGAGCCCGTCGCCACTTGTAATGGACAGTAGGTACAATACATGCCTCGAAATTGAAGCATGCAGGTTTCCTCACGATGTTTTCCTTCACCGAAGAGCCAGGGGTCTTACAAATCGTACATAAATTCCGAAAAACTCATTGGTACGAGTCGGCCTGGACGGGGATCGAACCATCGCCTCCTGCACGGCAGGCAAGGTTACTCGCCACTGGACCACCACGGCTTTTGATACCATTATATACCTTGATTACACGTTCCGGGGCAGTGAATGAGACACAATAGAACTTTTATTGTTATCACGTCTATAGCCGGTCACTGTCCCGGAACGTGTTAAAAGAGGATGTAGTGACAAAGATAATGAGAAAGGTATTTTGAGATGGTTTGGTCATATGGAAATAATGGATGAGAGCAGATTGACGAGTGCAATCTATAAGCGTAAGTGGAAACGTTGGAAAGGGGCGGCCTAGAGGTACATATATGGACCAAATTGGTGACGTGCTTAAAAAGGGCCAAGAGTGCGATTTTGAATCTCATTCGCTGAGCTAAGCAGTTGAAAATGTCAAAATTATTATGGAGATATACATCTTTCTACTGCTGATTTGACTTTCAAAAATCATACTTCAGGAGTGCGATTTTTGAAAGTCAAATCAGTAGTAGAAAGATGCGTATCTCCGTACATTTTCAACTGCTGAGCTGAGCGAATGAGATTCAAAAATCGCATTTCAGGTCAGATCTACCCGAAACTGACGAGCATGAATAAAAGGAATAATGAATGTGGAGGAAGCTAGAGAGGTATGTCAGGATCGTAGCAGGTGGTGCTCCGTTGTCTATGCCTACCCCAGTGGGAGACAGGCGTGAGAATATGTATGTATCGTATGTCTACCTTGATATCAACTTTAAGTGTTGCTAAAAGGGCATACCGAGACAATGTGCTAAGTAGACGTTTAGCGAACTAGACATTTTGCGCGGACGTTTTGCGCATGAAAACAAAACCATCAGTAAGTTCACTGAATGTACTATCATTTCTAAAACGCATTCACGTCGCAGTAGCTGCCTAAAGTCGAGTACAATATCAATGACGTAAGTTGTAAACAAACATTACGAAGAAGTATTTTTGTAATTATGGTGGGACAGGTTAAAGAAATGTAGTATACTGTATTTTAATTTCCAAATAAATAAAAAAAAAACATTATCCACCTTTTGACGCAGTCGGGTAAACCTGGGTAGTACCCTATAGATACTTATGTAGTTAGGTAGGTACTTCTGTGAAAATTTTTCGAGGCAACTACGGAATATTGATTTTTTTTTGCAATATGGTCCAAACACCCCAAAATATTTTTTATTATTTTATTTATTTATTTTTTTATTATAAAAATTACATGTAAATTTACAGAGCAATTTCCAAAATACTTACATGCTAAAAATATATAAGTTCGATAAGTTGGTTGATTTAGATAAGTTGTTCGGTAATAAATATTTTAGGGTGATCTCAACATAACATGTCACCATGTTATGTTGAAATCACCCAAATTAGGTACCGAACGGACACACACACACACTTGAGCTACCACAAAATGGTGGAGGCTCATGGCAGGCCGGAGAGCAGACACCGTCAGACTTGCAACGCTACTCATCGAATTGTAAGGTTAGTTTTATGTTTACATGTCGAGTCTGCTATTGAACGTGACTCTACACGGCAGCACACCGTTAAAAGCTCGCATCTAGCTCCGAGCGAACGACGCCGAGGGTTTAATGGCGTATAAACTTGATAAGGCGAGGTTATGAGTCGCCGGATTTATGATCTAGCTGGGTTTGTTACTGTAGCATCGATGTTAGGTTAGTATAGGATGGTATAGATAGGTAAGTATGTTAGCCTAATTTGTCTATAATTTACTATAACTGATTTCTATAAATGTTAATCTAATTGATCTGTACTATTATGAATATTAAATAGGTAAATGATTTATGTGAAATATGTTAGTGATAATGACTTCGATGTTATTAGTTCTTTGTCCAAGATAAATTGATGTACATAATAATAATTTTAAATGATCGTTACAGATATTCCATAATTCTTAATTCGATTTTCAAATAATTATAAACATCAATTTGTTTTATTTTGATTCGATTTCATATATTTCCGGTTGGAGGAACCCTAGCGCCACGAGTGCGTGTGCGTTACAGTCAGTCGAGCTCGGAACTTTGAAAAAAGAGGTTTTCAGTGTACTTTGTGAAAGTGTTTATGATCCACCAATATACGTTTGAGTGTACGAGAGCGTTTATTTTATTCCTCAACGCCATCTGATTTTAGTTCAGAAGTGGCATGAACGAGAATTTTCAAATCTCTCGCCACGCCCAAGGAAAAAACATGGATGATAATCAGTCGAATTTCGAAAATAACCAACCTGGGCCATCGCGACGGGCGTCACGGCCGCTGAGCGGAAGCCGTGAACGACGATCGCGAATTCTGCGTTCCCCGAGTCGGAGCCGCAGCCGAGAACGTGATAGAGACGTGATACGGACCAGGAGTAAGAGTTTTGTATTTGATTCTGGTCAACGGGGCTGCACTTCGAGGCCAACTAACTTTCAACAAAGGCCACGAGGTTATTTGGGTGAAGAACATGAGCAACACTCATTTCTAAGCCACTGTGACAGCCCATCGGACGATGAGCATGAGCAACGTCCGCGCGATTTAAGAAACATAGGCCTCCGTAATCAGAGCGGTGAGCTTGAGCGACGCTCTTATTGCAGAGACCAAGTGCGTGCGTATACGGGACGTGACGGTGAGCACGAGCAACGTCCGTCCTTTATACGTGTGTCTTCTCGACGTGACTATGACGGTGAGCATGAGCGACGTCTTAGTCACAATGTAATAAGTTATAATGAACGATCAAGATCTAAGCGTAGCATAGGTGTTCTGGAAGACGAAGAATATGCGAGATCTCATCCCAAGTACCGTCGCGAGACTCGTGAGTCACCTAGACGATCTCGATCCCCTTTAGCAACTGGTAGTAATGCTAATAAAGACCCTAGTACTAACGTATTAAATCACTTGATTGATGCACTTAAAAAAGTTAGCAAGTCAGGTAGTCACAATATATCGTCAGTTACGAATGTCGTACCAGAGTTCGATCCTCTGTCCAAAACTCAAACAATCCTAAGCTGGCTTACCAAAGTCGAGGAATGTGCTGACATTTACGACTGGGACGAGCGAGAAACCATTCATTACGCCTTACCCAAACTCACCGGCTTAGCAAAGACTTGGTATCAAAGCCTCCCCTCTGTGAAGCATACTTGGGTGCAATGGAAAAATAAGCTTATCGAATCTTTCCCTTGCCGAGAAAATTATGCAGAAGTTTTGACAGAAATGCTCAATCTGAAGGTAAAATACGGAGAACCCTTAGAGCAGTACTACTATGCCAAATTAAACCTGTTGAATAGATGTCAGATTACGGGTAAAAAGGCCGTGGATTGTATTCTATTTGGCAGGGCCATAAAGTTGGGAGCACAAGCAGCCACCTACGACCGGCCTGAACAAGTTCTTAAATATTTAAAGAGCGTTAAAGTTGGACACTTGAAAGAAGGCAATAATAATATGACTAGGAGTAAAATCGTTGATCGCAAACCTCAAAATTTACAAGGTAACTCTAATAACAAGCTCACTAATGGCAATAACATGAAACCACCTATAAAGTGCTTTAGTTGTGGAATAGAGGGACATCCTAGTTTTAGATGCCCTAAACCACTTGAGAAATGTAATAGCTGTCACAGATTAGGTCATCAGACTGCTTCGTGCCCTGGTATGATCGCTCCCAAAATCCCAGAGCCTGAAAAGGAGAAGCAGGTACTTAAGGTAGATTTGAATAAACATGACGAAGTTGCAGCAGACAAGTACACCGTGACGGTCATCATAAATGATACACCTCTTGATTGTTACGTGGACTTAGGAAGTGAGTGCACTATCATCCGCCACTCCAATGCAATCGCACTGGGACTTAAATTTTCCACCGATAATCTTCCATTGATGAGAGGTTTAGGGGGTAGTTTAGTGGAGCCTATTGCGAAAACATTTGCAACTATTGAAATCCAGGATGTAACTGAAACCGTAGAAGTAATCATAGTTCATGATAGTGTCGTAAGATGTCCCTTACTTCTCGGCCATACATTCACTGAGCGACCTGGCATTCTCATTTCAAAAACGCCATCACGCCTAATTTTTGAAAAGATTTCCGATGACACCAAATTGTTTTTGACCGTATCTCGAGACACGAAAGTCGAAAGCTATGCTATAAAAACAATACCTGTCATTTGCGATCGCGCCTATACCGGGAAAGTTTACGTTGACGGGACTGTCCGAGGCAAAACGGGGAGTGAGTTTTATCTTCTGTCTGGAGAATACGAGCTTACTAAGGGTGAAGGGAATCTTTTAGTTCAGAATATTTCGGATAAAGACGTGACTTTTACTGCCAAATCACTGATGTCAAGAGCTTTGCCAGTAGCAAGACCTAGAGCAGTTAATAATTTGACATTATGTGATGACGACGATGATATTATTAACCACGGGAACGACCTAAACGAAGATCAGCTGAAAAGACTAAAATGCTTGCTTAGCGAGTACGATACTTGTTTTTCCAAAAGTTTAAAAGATTTGGGTTATACTACAGCTGGAGAAATGGAGATTAAGTTAAAGGACTCCGAACCAGTGGTATACCGCCTATACCGAATGTCGTATGCTGAGCGTTTACTAGTTAAAGGCATGGTACAGGATATGATCGATGCGGACATTGTGCGAGAGTCTTCTTCGCCTTATGCGAGCCCTATAGTTCTTGTAAAAAAGAAAACTGGAGATAAACGACTCTGCGTCGACTATAGGGCTATCAACCGTAAAACGGTCAAAGACCATTATCCTCTACCACGTGTCGAGGATCAGCTGGACCAACTTGCTGGACATGATTTCTTCATCACCCTAGATTTAGCGTCTGGGTATTACCAAATACCCATCGCAGAGGAGTCCATACCAAAAACAGCCTTCGTTACACCAGAAGGACAATTTGAGTATTTGCGCATGCCTTTTGGGCTCGTAAACGCTCCTTCTGTTTTTCAACGCACGGTAAACAAGATTTTGGCCGATGCAAAAATAAAGTACGCAGTCATTTATATGGATGACATACTTATTCCCGCACACAACTTTGAGGAAGGCATTACTCGACTACACGAAGTTTTGGAATTACTAAAGGGAGGTGGACTAACGCTGAAACTGAGTAAATGCCATTTTTTCTATAACCAGATTGACTTTCTAGGATTTGAAGTCGGAGCTGATGGTGTCAGGCCAGGCAGTCGTAAAACTGATGCAGTTGCGAAATTTCCACCACCAAAGAATCAGCACGAAGTACGTCAGTTCATGGGACTCGCAAGTTTCTTTCGGAGATTTATTAGAGACTTTGCATTAATCGCGAGACCCTTAACAGACCTGCTTCGAAAAAACTGTGTTTGGGTATGGGAAGCTACGCAGAGCAAAGCTTTCGATATGCTCAAGAATGCTCTTATTGAACGACCAGTCATCGCCCTTTATGATCCTCATGCCGATACTGAGGTGCACACTGATGCATGCAAATATGGTGTCGCTGGAATTCTCATGCAAAAGAATAAAGAGGGTTTATTACGACCTGTATCCTTTTATAGCAGGAAAACAACGAATGACGAGCAGAAGTTGCATTCATTCGAATTGGAGACGTTAGCTGTAATAGCATCTCTCAGTCGCTTCCGTGTATACTTGGTGGGAGTTCCATTCAAAATATACACGGATTGTAATGCCCTGCGTACAACTCTGACGAAGCGTGATTTAGTGCCACGTATAGCCCGTTGGTGGATCCAACTACAAGAGTACGATTGCACTATAGAATATCGTGCTGGAAAAAGAATGGCTCATGCAGATGCGCTTAGTCGCAACCCGGTTGACCCAGCAGTACCAGAGGCTCATGTCTTAGACGTACTTGATATTGAGACCGACAATTGGCTCAGCACTGCGCAAACAATAGATGATGAGATATGTTCCATTAAGACTATCCTCGGTAGCTCAGATACAGAAAAAGTTGTAGATGTTCACAAAAATGTCAAATTAAAGAACGACCGAGTCTATCGTGAGACGACCGACGTTCTTCGTTGGGTAGTACCAAAGGCCGTTCGGTGGCAAATTTTAAAACGAAATCATGACGATATCGGCCATTTTGGATTTGACAAGACGTTGTCTCGAATTAGAGAAACATACTGGTTCCCCAAAATGCGCCGATTCGTCAAGAAATACGTCAATTCGTGTCTCGAATGCGCACACCACAAGGCAACAGGAGGCCCTAAAGAGGGTTTTCTTCACTCTATTCCAAAAGTGGAAAGACCCTTCCACACTGTGCACGCCGACCACCTTGGACCATTCGTTCGCAGCAAACGAGGCAACTGCTATTTGCTAGTGATCGTGGACGGCTTCACGAAGTTTGTGAATATAACACCTGTACGAAACACCAAAGCCTTAACCACGATAAGGGTATTTCGTGACCATATCAGCTATTTTGGGGTACCATCTAGGCTGATTACAGATCGAGGCGCGTGCTTTACAAGTCAAGCTTTTAAGAAATTTATTGAAGGCACAGGAATCAAGCACATACTTAATGCAGTGGCGACACCCAGAGCCAATGGCCAGGTAGAGCGTTTTAATAGGACTATATACAGGAGATCGTATTAGGGCACGACAGGAAAAAGAAAGAGAACAATTTAATAGGAAAAGAAAGACGCCGCATGTCTATCAAGAAGGAGACCTAGTCCGTGTGGAGAGGGAAATAGGCTCTAATGACGGGAAATCTAAGAAACTTTTAGCTAGATTCCAAGGACCATATCGGATATTAAAAATTCTTCCCAATGACAGGTTTGTCATAGAAGACACACCTATAACCAGAAAACGTAATACACGATACGAAGCTATCGTAGCTGTCGATAAGCTACGCCCATGGTTTAATCTGACAACGGATTTGCAAAGTTCATCTGAGGAGGAAGAGCAATGCGATGATGATGAGGCTGATTAGGAAATAGATGGTATTTACTCATTATAACAATTATGTATAGAACAAAATTATGATTAGAGGTCAGGTTGATTGGTTTTAGAAGAAAATAAAAATGTGTAGTAGTTATTCTATGTTCTTATTCTTTATCATGTTAATTGCATAGCGGTTAATTTGTTTATGATACTTAATTGCATTCAGTTATAATAATTATTAGAATTTTTCCTCAATTCTTTTTGATTGTATTCACTTCTTAGTTAATAATAATTATGCTAATTCGGTTAGCACAACATTACTATTTTTCATTCTCAATTAAAGGACGTAGTAATTGTAATTTTGTCAATTAAAGAATTGCATTACAAACAGTGATTGTCGTATGTTAAAACAATTAAAACAATACAAATGTCAGTAGATACTGTAAAATAAGGTACGAGGACGTACCCTAGAGTCAGATGGCCGAACTGTTAGCCTAATTTGTCTATAATTTACTATAACTGATTTCTATAAATGTTAATCTAATTGATCTGTACTATTATGAATATTAAATAGGTAAATGATTTATGTGAAATATGTTAGTGATAATGACTTCGATGTTATTAGTTCTTTGTCCAAGATAAATTGATGTACATAATAATAATTTTAAATGATCGTTACAGATATTCCATAATTCTTAATTCGATTTTCAAATAATTATAAACATCAATTTGTTTTATTTTGATTCGATTTCATATATTTCCGGTTGGAGGAACCCTAGCGCCACGAGTGCGTGTGCGTTACAGTCAGTCGAGCTCGGAACTTTGAAAAAAGAGGTTTTCAGTGTACTTTGTGAAAGTGTTTATGATCCACCAATATACGTTTGAGTGTACGAGAGCGTTTATTTTATTCCTCAACGCCATCTGATTTTAAGTATATCATAATCATAGCATAACATAAAACCTAAAAATATTAGCCTAAAATTGTAACACAAAAACTCTTAGAATCTTAGACACAAGCGATTTTTGAGCGTAGGTAATTAGCCCAGTCATTTTACGGAGTTTTGTTAGGCGGGGTAGGGAGTCACTATTAATTGGACTTTTACTGTAACCGGCACCATTTAGTGACAAAAAGACTATCTTAAAACATATTTAAAAAAAAATCGCTACGCAACATAGAAATCAAAATTGTTTGTCCCAGAAGGCTTTTAAATTAATAAAATTAATAACAATGCACTCATTTGACTTAGATTTAACAATATAAATTTTTGAGCAATAAAATTAGGCATTAAAATTACAAAAAAAATGAAGTATTTATTAGAAAATTCAAATGTATGTATTTTTCAAAACCTTCTAAGCAGACAAAAATATTTACACCATGTTTCAAGTATTTATAATGGTAAAGCCTTAAATTATGTGCAAAAAAATTTACCATCAGCATGGCTAGCATGCCACCCACGACAAAGCGTTTAAACGAGAAAAATTTCATGCGCGCTCTTTCTGGCATACGTAAAATAATAAAGATTGAGGCACATCTCGTTTTTTATCGTTTTCTCGGGGGTGGCATGCGAGGCCTACAGGTATTTTAGAACGAGATAATAGCTAAATTTTTAAATTGGAACTTTTGCTGACGTGATTTTTTTTGGTACATTTCTAGGCTCAAATTGGCTCTTCAATGTAGGTAATTCCGAAAAAAATTCCATTATTAATTAGTCCCGGCTCAAACCGTAAAATGACTGGGCTAAATGGTGCAACTGCACAGCAACGTGACTCGACGTCGGTCGCAACTACACCGCCGCGACGTCGCAACTGAATCACCTCGATTTTTACTGAGCATTCGCGGGTATAGTTCCATTCGTTCCGCCAAGCAAAAATCGCTTGTGTAATATTAAATAGTAGATTACACACCGAGGGCAGGAAAGTAGGAAAGGTCTCAGATCAACATGATCTGATCTGAGGCTTTCTTATTTACTGCCCGAGGTTAGTACACTATTTTTCTCCCCGACGGAGGCGGAAAGTGATAACTTCTTTTAGTCTATTGAATCAGGCGTTACTTTGCAGAAATCCATGACTAATATGTAGATGACACGATTGTATCAAGACCTCAGCTTTTAAGTACCTAGTAGACAAAGTTGTATTACGTTATGCAATACAACCTGCCCACCAAATAATTTCTACTCTACACGTGTTTCGCTCCACCAAGGAGCATCCTCAGGTGTTAGATCGACGAACAACGTTCGAAACAGAGTTGCGTTTGCATGCATTTACGAATAAAACCGCTAGTCGGTTGGGTTCGGCGAGTGTACCTACCTACCTTACTTGTTTGTACCATTAGCGTTAAGTGTTATGTTATGATTGTTAATTGTTTGAAAATGTTATCAAGAGCTCATTGTTTGCAATGGAGGGAAGTCGGATATTTCGTTTTCCTACTCCTCCTATCTTCTTTGATTAATTCATTGCGGGTTCCAAGACAGATTAGAGTCATCCCCCGGGCTCGCTGGACTTCATTGTCCAGTGTTGTGAATGGTCGCCGCTGTTGATCCTGGCTTACAGGAGTTACAGCGGTGGGAATGTGTGGCGGGCCTATGCCCGAAAAAAAAAAAAAAAAAAAAAAAAAAAAAAAAAAAAGAGCTCATTGTAGCCGGCAAACTGTTATGCAGTTTGGCATAAAATGTATCTGTCTAATGTACTGTGTCTTGTGAGAAATAAACAATTTAAAACAAAATTGTTACTCCGCCGAGCGTCCGACACCGAGGCAAACACGAAACACGTGTAGAGTAGAAATTATTTGGTGGGCAGGTTGTATTGCATAACGTAATACAACATTGGCTACTAGGTACTTAGAAGCGGAGGTCTTGATACAATCGTGTCATCTACATATTAACTTCTTTTAGCGCAGGGCTGCGTTCAAAACCTACGCCCCAGGTGCACCCCGAGTGCAACTTTTCGCACTAACGCCGTTCCGAGACTCGGTGAAAATCGCTCTTTGCAACTCGGTTGTCACAACTCAACCGTTCCGAACCTCTGACGGGTTGCAACTTTTAACCATCAAATTCGATGGTTAAAAAACACTCTGACGTTTTAATTATCTGTGGTTACTTGACTTTTCGCGCGTTTTGAATAAAAGTTTGTTTTTCAAACTATTTTTATTCACTTTTTGATTTGCTAACATGGAAAATGAGTTTTTTTATTGTATTTGGAAATGATGGAAGCCCTGGAAGCTCATATTACAAAAATTGGCGCGGTCGTTCCGTACCTTAGAGCGAGTTGAAAAACAACCGCACCTAAAGGTCGTGAACGCACCCCAGCGGGACGAGAGTTGACGCTTTCCGCCCGGAGCGGTGAAAAAAAAAATTAAATTTAAAAAGTATTTATTTGTCCCGATTTTTTTTTAAGTATTTTTTTTTGTTTTTAGTATTTCTATTTTCAATACTAAATAATTAAAGACAATGTTAATAATTAAACTTCCTTTGTATCGAGCGCACTAACTATTATATCCTGTTAAGAAATGCGGCGCCCTCATTTGGCTTAGATAATCCAGGCCTACTTAGTATAAAGCTCAGTCAGGCTCAGCTGTAGGTAACCATCAAACTGACCATTAGTTAGCGAGGATTTACTGCAAGCAGTTAGCAGGTGAGGCGAGATGTTGATGAATTACACTGTACTGTATAGGTTACTAGCCTTCATGCTGTTTATAATGTTACGAGCGACGGGAAGGGGAACGAGGGGAATAAACATTTCTAAATGTTTATTCCCCTCTTTCTTTTTTAATTCGCAGACGCCATCTTGAATCAATATACCAATGTCACTCAGAATTTTTACGAATCTAAAGGCACCTCATACTTTAAAATCCATCACGCCGTTTAGGCTGTAGGGCGCCAAAGAAATAAACATACCAACATAAATGTAAGCACGGCGACAGATCAAGCTATACTAAACCAAAATAAGCTGGCCGCGCGTAGGTCGAGTAACGTTAACGTGGCGCGGCCAGCTTATGTTGGTTTTATATAAGGTCTAACAAAATTAGGTGAAACTATTTTAACGGGATGATCAGACCATCAAACTGAACAACTTACTCTATGGGACCAATATTGAAATCGCGAAAAAAAAATCTGCTGTCCCATTCCCATACATTTAGGTCGAGTAGGTTTGTATGGAACAGCTGATTTTTTTTTCGCGATTTTGATTTTGGTCCCATAGAGAAAGTTGTTCAGTTTGATGGTCTGATCATCCCCTTAAATTTGTTTCAGCTAATTTTGTTAGACCTTATATAGCTTGATGTGTCGCCATATGTACATACATACATACGCTCGAAAAACATAACCCTCCTTTTTTTAAATCTTTATTTAAAGAGTTTAGTCAATAAATGACTATGCCGCTCTGTAACACAATAAATCTACGACTAACACCCCTTTTTACCAGTTTGTATAGTGCTTTTGCCAGATCCGACAGAGGAAAGGCCAAAGCACTGATACTACATCCACCTATTCCACAAACAATAATTATTATAGAAAAGCTCACGCCTATATATGAGCCCCGTTCCGGACACATTCCATTACGATATGGCGTACGTCTTCAACGACATCACATTCAGTGCAATTTGGTGATTGAATTTTGCCCATCAAAAATGCATATTTATTCAGTGGGATGTGTCCGGAACGCAATCTCACCGCCGTGATTATATCCTGTCTACTCATAGAGCAATCATTAATCCAAGGGGTGTTCATTGGTTCGGCTTGAACAGTTTTGTACCATATGCCTTTGAATTTTGACCAATCTCACCGCCGTGATTATATCCTGTCTACTCATAGAGCAATCATTAATCCAAGGGGTGTTCATTGGTTCGGCTTGAACAGTTTTGTACCATATGCCTTTGAATTTTGACCTCTCATCAAAACACTCCTTCCATAATTCCAAACAATTATTTTTAACAATACTAATGCAGTTTGTGTAGAAAGGTGATACGACAGAAATAACGCCACTAACAGTGAGTGAGTGTTTTTGAATCTCATACGTTGAACTCAGCAGTTGAAAATGTATGGAGATACGCATCTTTCTACTGCTGATTTGACTTTCAATTAAAATCGGACTCCTGAAGTATGATTTTTGAAAGTCAAATCAGCAGTAGAAAGATGCATATCTCCATAGTAAATTTGACATTTTCAACTGCTGAGCTCAGCGAATGAGACTCAAAAAATCGCACTCCAGATGCTTCTTTTGCTATAACCCTCATGCTGGCGCAGTCGGCTAAAAATAAAGGAAATTCGTAATTAATTCCGCTTTTGGGAATAACCACCTCGGACTCCATTTTTCACATCTTTTGCCGAGACGATCGATATTATCTGTGAACCACTAATGTATTCCCACTTCATAAATCACTACGTCATTAAGCAAAAAAGCTCTCCCTTCCTTTATCTAATATTGTGAACAATGATTTCGGCCTCGTCATAATCCTTTATACACCTATATAATAGAACAAATCGTTTAACCCGGTTGATAAGTGAAACAGAGTCAGTGATTCGAGCCTAGCGATGCCGCCGGAGGCTGTGGTAGGCATGAGCTGAGCGGGAAGCGGTTTTATTAAGTTTACGAGAGTTAAACCGCGACTTAGTCCGCACAAATTATATACCAGGTTTTAAGTCAGATCATAAGCTATCAAACAAAAAAAGTTTCATCAAAATCGGTTTAGTAGTTTTTGCGTGATGCTCGATCAAACAAACTTATTTTTTTAAATTTAGCGTAAGAAACGATGCCACGAGAAATTTTTTCATATTGATGAATCCAATTAGTTTTCCTTTGAAAATAAATTAAATGTATATACATACCATTGTGGGCACTAATCGATTAATTATTTAATCATTTAATTAATATAAGTTGGATATTTTGTCGAATGTGTTTCTATGTTACCAAATATATTTAATTAATGTCTAACTTAAACAGGGGACCCAAGAGCTGGCACTTTCCTCGCTCAACGGATCAGCATAGCCATTCAGCGAGGAAATGCGGCCAGCGTTCTGGGTACCCTCCCACAAGGACCGAACCTGCACCACATCCTAGGTTAGTTTAGTTTTAAGTCTCTTTATTTATAATTTTATTTAATGTTACTATTTTATGGATCTTTCGAATAAACTAACCACCAACTTAAAATCTAACTTAAAATCTGGTATATAATTTGTGCGGACGAAATCGCGGGTTAACGCTAGTGAATAAATAAATTTGTAAATATGGTGTAATCTGTCAAAATAACGCTCCTTACGCTATCGCTAGTACCCTTCCCGCTCCCGCTATATCCCCCACTATATCCACACCCTCCCAGTTATCATGTTCACAGGTCATTTGACGCGGACATTTTCGCGCGGCAAACACCAAAATGGCGGCGTTATGGAAAACGGCGGGAAAGGACAAAAACGGTGTCATTATAAGTTAATCGTGTTGCAGATAAGCTTTTGTGTTTAATAGCTTTATTAGTGGTTTAGGGAGATGGTGCGGTGATGGGGAGGATATTTGTGGTCGTATGTATGTATGTCACTGGTAAAAGACAAGGAGTTAATTGACGCAAAACTTTTGGAAAAAAACTTCCCTCAGAGAGACAAAGATGCATGAAAAATCGTTGATATGGATTCCCGGAACTCATTGAAAAATGTAAAGGATTTTGTTCAATATTACTACTCAATTTACTAACCACCCCCAAAGGGGTTACGGTCTTGAATTTATGTACGTTAATAACAAAACCCATCTGTTAATAACTAGATTATCATTCAACAGATTTTGATGAGGTTTTTCACTGTTACCTAGAGAATATTTTCACGGAAATTTTCGTTTACTAATCATTACGACACGACACAACAAAAAAGGAGCAGAGCAGAGAGTAAGTACTTAAATGTATCTATCTATACTATTATAAAACTGTAACAGGAAGTTTGTCTGTACATTGAAAATATTAACAAAAAAAAAGTTACGATATGGTTTTTAGGTGTCTATGATTCCATTTCACCAATTTTTTGATTTTTTCTCTGTCTGTTTGTTTGGGTGTTTGTTTGTTTGTTTGAACGAGTATCACGCAAAAACTACTGAACCGATTTTGATGAAACCTTTTTTTGTTTGATAGCTTATGATCTGACTTAAAATCTGGTATATAATTTGTACGGACGAAGTCGCGGGTTAACGCTCGTACTATTATAAAACTGTAACAGGAAGTTTGTCTGTACATGAAGATATTAACAAAAAAAAAGTTACGATATGGTTTTTAGGTGTCCCTGATTCCATTTCACCAATTTTTGGATTTTTTGTCCGTCTGTTTGTTTGTATGTTTGTTTGGGTGTTTGTTTGTGTGTTTGTTTGTTTGAACGAGTATCACGCAAAAACTACTGAACCGATTTTTTTGTTTGATAGCTTATGATCTGACTTAAAATCTGGTATATAATTTGTGCGGACGAAGTCGCGGGTTAACGCTCGTTATACATAAATCAGCTCAATAATCGACAACTTTATCAAATACTAGGGTTAACTCGCGACTTCGTCCGCACAAATTATATACCAGATTTTAAGTCAGATAATAAGCTAGCAAACAAAAAAAGTTTCATCAAAATCGGTTCAGTAGTTTTTGCGTGATACTCGTTCAAACAAACAAACAAACAGACAAAAAATCCAAAAATTGGTGATATCGAATCAGGGACACCTAAAAACCATATCGTATCTTTTTTTTGTTACTTCCTATCTTCAATGCACAGACACACTTCTGTTTGTTTTATAATAGTTTAGATGGCTGACTTCACCTGCCAAAATCCAATATGGCTGACACCAGATCGTAATTGACAAGTAATTGATTATAATTCGAGATCAAGGTAAGGTTGATAAGGTTTTCACTGTTACCTAGATAATATAATAATAATATATATAATATTTTCACCGAAATTTCCCACTTTTTTTTATGACGGATGGGTTTGCTCTTGACCTCAATCCATCGAAGATATAGCGAGCTTACCCATAAGAAGCATATTCACTCGTACTTTAAAGTAATTCGGGTTGTAAGCGCTCGGAAATACTGACGCAGGCAGGGCGTTCCACTCCTTGGCTGTGCGCATTATAAAAGATTCAGAAAGGCGCTTGCTGCGGATATGTGGGATATCAACCAAAAAAGGGTCATATCCCGCGGTGCGCCTGGATGTCCGACAGTAGAAAGGGGAAGGTGGGATAAGCTCATGTAGTTCTTGGGCACACTCACCGAAGTACACTCTGTAAAAGACCGACAAGCAGGCTACTCTGCGGCGGTGGGCTAGGCTATGAAGCTTGGTCTCCACCAGCTTACTATCGCCAATGAGCCTCCGGTTACTAATAATCACGACACAACAAAAAGGAGCTGAGCAGAGAGTAAATAAACGTCACCTGCCAAAATCCAATATGGCTGACATCAGATTATTGCTTATACAGGGTGTTACACAAGTAAAAATAAAAATTTAAACATTTTAAGGGGGTGGTTTAGACCATCAAACTGAACAACTTTCACAATGGGACCAAACATCGAAATCGCGAAAAATATCTTTTGACTCATACATTTAGCTCGAGTAGATCTGTAGTTTAGTATGTAACATCGCAAACGCATCGCATCATGGCGATTATGGCAAATCTCCTCATTTTGGGGGATGCCTATGTCCAGCAGTGGACGTCTATCGGCTGATATGATGATGATGATGGAACATTTTTTCGCGATTTCGATATTGGTCCCATAGTAAAAGTTGTTCAGGTTGATGGTCTTAACCATCCCCTTAAATGTTTATTTGTATTTTTGTAACACTCTGTATTATAATTAGAGAACCACTGAACGTATTTTGATGTGGTTTTCACTTAGAAGGTTATAAATGAAATGCCGATCATTAATCGAGATCTTTAATGACTTCCGTCCGCGTGGGAGTTGCGCCCCTCAGGTCCTCCAGGGTCATTAGCTGGAGAGAGAGGTCCTTGTCGGCGGTGCTGTGGTAGACCTCGTAGAGTGGGGGGTCTTGGAGGGTTGATTTACCGCATACTACTATTGTTGGGTAGCCCATTCTGTGGAGGAAAATGTTTTTTTTATTATACCCGGTCCAAATTGCGTCACGCTTTTTTGGGTTCGCTCAATACTAGATTACACACCGAGGGCAGGAAAGTGAGAAAAGTCTCAGATCTCATGTAATTGTTGGCCGAGGCGAAGTCGAGATCAACAAACATGTGATCTGAGGCTTTCTTATTTACTGCCCGAGGTTAGTATACTATTTTTCTCCTCGACGGAGGCAGAAAGCGGTAACTTCGTGTAGCGCACCGGGACGAAAGATGATGCTATTCGCCCGGAGGGGTGGAATAGTATATGCTAACTTAGAAAGTAAGTAATACCAAAAATTAAATTGTAATTTGTGACATTGTTATGGAATTTGTGTTCTGAAATAAATTATTCGATTGTTTTTTTTATTGATTGAGTAATTGAATCAGGCGTTACTTTGCGGAAATCCATGGTAAGTCGCCTTGAATTTTGGGTCGTCCTAATTATGCCTAAAGTTTACAAACAATCAAACGTACCTGTCAGCCATCATCATCCTCTTGCCGATGGTGAGGTGATGTCTGTCGTCTATCAGCACGTCGTCCCGAAGCCCACTGTCGGACAACGCGGCGCCCACGCCCACTATCTTCTCCCACCCGTGGGCGGACCACTCTTTTGAGCCTTCCTGTTAAATAATATTATGATTGATTGAATTCATACTCTCTAGGTAATCTATCTATAAGGTCTAACAAAATTAGGTGAAACTATTTTAAGGGGATGATCAGACCATCAAACTGAACAACTTTCTCTATGGGACCAATACTGAAATCGCGAAAAAAAATCTGCTGTCCCATACATTTAGGTCGAGTAGGTTTGTATGGAACAGCTGATTTTTATTTCGCGATTTCGATATTGGCCCCATAGAGAAAGTTGTTCAGTTTGATGGTCTGATCACCCCTTTAAAATAGTTTCACCTAATTTTGTTAGACCTTATATATCTACAGGGTGAAATTGATATCATTAGCATCCTTTTAAACTAAGAGTCTACCCATCAAACTGAACAACTTTTACTATGGGAGCAAACCGATCGGAGCAAAAAAATAATCAGCTGTTCCATACTAAACTGCAATGCCAACTCGACTCAACTGTATGCAACAGCTGATTTTTGTTGTTGCTCCGGTCGGTTTGCTCCCATAGTAAAGTTGTTCAGTTTGATGGGTAGACTCTTAGTTTCAAAGGATGCTAATGATATCAATTTCACCCTGTATACTCTTATAAAACTGTAACAGAAAGTGTGTCTGTACATTGAAGATATTAACAAAAAAACGTGACGGTATGGTTTTTAGGTGTCCCTGATTCCATATCACCAATTTTTGGATTTTTTGTCTGTCTGTTTGTTTGTGTGTTTGTTTGATCGAGTATCACGCAAAAACTACTGAACTGATTTTGATGAAACTTTTTTTGTTTTATAGCGTATTATCTGACATAAAATCTGGTATATAATTTGTGCGGACGAAGTCGCGGGTTAACGCTCGTATTATATAAAAAATATGAAATCAATCATGGGGCTGGATGGATTTAAATGAAATTCATAATATCATCATCTCAGCCGATGGACGTCCACTGCTGGACATAGGCCTCCCCCAAGGATCGCTATAACGACCGGTCCTGCGCTGCCCTCATCCAACGGGTTCCCGCCGCCTTCACCAGGTTTATAATATGACTAGGGTTAACCCGCGACTTTGTTCGCACAAATTATATACCACATTTTAAGTCAGATAATAAGCTATCAAACAAAAAAAGTTTCATCAAAATCGGTTCAGAAGTTTTTGCGTGATGCTCGATCAAACAAACAAACAAACAGACAGACAAAAAATTCAAAAATTGGTGATATGGAAACAGGGACACCTAAAAACCATATCGTAACTTTTTTTTGTTAATATCTTCAATGTACAGACACACTTTCTGTTACAGTTTTATAATAGTATAGATAATGAATATCTTGGACATTGTCACACAACTTATCTAGTCACATTTAAAGTACCAGAATCTAATCTGGACTTGTATTCTTCTTCTTCTTATCGTGTGGGCAGAGCCCTGGTGTCAGAGTTTTTTCAGACCGTCTTACGGCCTCTGACGTGGTTTTTATGTAACGACTACCACTACCACGACTAGAGATAGTAGCCGGGACCAACGGCTTAACGTGCCATCCAAAGCATGGAATCATCTTTCCTTTCAGACAATCAGGTGATTCAGCCTGCAATGTCCTAACCAACTGGGGAACAACGCACAATGACATATCACTAGGTGTCCCCCGTGGGAATCGAACCCACGACCTCCGTGTCGAAAGCCCAATGCTCTTAAACGTTAGACCACGGAGGCAGTTGCAATGTTTCTGAACACACGGTACGTATATGTATATACGTACCTTGGGTCCTATAACGATGGCGCTGTATGGCGCGATCGCTCGCGGCCATCTGAGACACTTCTCACTGGAGAGCGCTTCTAGACTCGCCGCTAGTAACCTGCCGTTATAACACAAATATACACAATTATATACCAGATTTTAAGTCAGATTATAAGCTATCAAACAAAAAAAGTTTAATCAAAATCGGTTCAGTAGTTTTTGCGTGATGCTCGTTCAAACAAACAAACAAACACACAACCAAACAAACAAACAGACAGACAAGAAATACAAAAATATACAGGGTGTTAGGGTAAACAGTTGCATTACTTTAAGGGGTGGCTGTACCCATGATTCTGAACCACTTCCCTAAGAAACCAAAAGGAACAAAAATTTTTGGACTTTTCATACTAAATGCAATCAGCTGATCGAACCTTTGTATGAAAAGTCGAAAAAAAATTGCGAATTTCCTATATGTTTCTTACGGAAAGTTGTTCAGTATCATGGGTACAATCACAACTAACACACAGTTACAGCAACTGGGATTAGAATTAATCCTCCATTAAATCTCTTGCTAGCTTTAACTTCGTCAACAAGACAAAAAGTGCAAGAGCGATGATAGCCCATACGGAAGAGAGCTAGCGCCTCAATCACGAGGACGCGGTTCGATTCCTGGCCTGTACCACTAAGTTTTTCGGAATTTATGTACGATTGTATTTATCATTTACTAGCTCGGCGGTGAAGGAAAACATCGTGAGGAAACCTGCATTCCCGAGAATGAAAAGAAAATACCATAAGTTCGGAGGTATGCGTAAAATATGGGTGAGCTTGGGGCGAACACAATAGATCAGCGATGGTCGCAGTGTTACATAACGACCCTTGCTTGCAATAGCCCAACCACAAATAATAATAAGACAAAAAGTGACAGCAAGAGATTTAATGGAGGATTAACTTTAATGAGCGTTTCTGCAACTGAGTGTAACTCAAGTAGTGTGTAAGTAGTTTTATTTTATTTAATGACGAGCGTCGGTGGCGCGTTGTGGAGAGGTGTGGACACCCAATTATGGGGATCCGGGTTCGAATCCGCACGGACAACATGCCATGTACCAATGAGTTTTTCTAACTTATGTACGTAATACTGACTGCTCTCAAACGGTGAAGGAAAACATCGTGAGGAAACCTGCATACGCTGAAGAAGAAATTCTGATGTGTATGTGAAGTCTACCAATCCGCATTGAGCACGCGTGGTGGACTAATGCCCATACACCCTCCCTGAGGGTAGGCCTGTGCCCTGCAGTGGGACGTATATAGGCTGATGATGATGATTTAATTTAATATGGCACACAAACAGTGTACATATTTAAACATTTACAATAACATAAGAACGCTAAAATCTATTTCTAATATACATATACAGGTGTCCCAGAAATGGTGAATCAAACTGCTATGGGAGGCAGCTTGACTAATGTCCTATCCATAGAAAATATAAAAAAAAAAAACGCACATGACCATAAAAAAAAAGATTAAAAAAAAATTTCGGTTCAGAAAAAACAATTAAACTAAGTGGTCTGTGCTCGAAGTGCAGACATTTTTTTTTGTAAAATGTTAACAATCAGTCGAAGCAACCTCTAACAATTAATATTGGCAGAAAAAAAATACAAATTATCCCAAAACGCGATAATTAGAGCTGGAAACTTAGAAAAATTTGATGATTTTCCCGTTTTTATGGATATTCTTTTTTTTTATGGTCATGTGCGTTTTATTTTTTTTTATATTTTTTATGGATAGGACATTAGTCAAGCTGCCTCCCATAGCAGTTTGATTCACCATTTCTGGGACACCCTGTATACATGTAACAGGCGCACACAGCATTGGCCAGTTACACAAGTAATCTATAAAAAAATTAATCAATCAATCTAAATCTAAACTATTATAAAACTGTAACAGGATGTACTCAAGGCCTCATAAAAAGGCTGAAAGTCACCCAAAGAGCAATGGAGAGGGCTATGCTCGGAGTTTCCCTGAGAGATCCAATCAAAAATGAAGAGATCCGCAGAAGAACCAGAGTAACTGACATAGCCCAAAGAGTTGCTAAATTGAAGTGGCAGTGGGCGGGGCACATTGCTCGCAGAACCGATGGCCGATGGGGCCGAAAAGTTGTCGAGTGGCGACCGCGTACCGGAAAGCGCAGCGTGGGTAGGCCCCGCACACGGTGGACCGACGACCTTGTGAAGGCGGCGGGATCCCGTTGGATGAGGGCAGCGCAGGACCGGTCGTTATGGCGATCCTTGGGGGAGGCCAATGTCCAGCAGTGGACGTCCATCGGCTGAGATGATGATGATGATGATGATGATGATGATGATGAACAGGATGTTTGTCTGTACATTGAAGCTATTAACAAAAAAAAGTTACGATATGTTTTTTTTGTCGGTCTGTTTGTTTGTTTGTTTGAACAAGCATCACGCAGAAACGATTTTGATGAAACTTTTTTTATTTGATAGCTTATTATCTGACTTAAAATCTGGTATATAATTTGTGCGGACAAAGTCGCGGGTTCTAGCTCGTATCTTATAAAATAGACAATTTCAACATTTTAACAATTAGATATCTACTTGAGTGTAGGTGTGCCCAGCAGTGGGACGAATATAAGCTAACGATGATACCTGGTGATGCCTATGCCGAAGCATGACATGACGACGGGTAGGGCGGGGCCGCTGGAGGGTGTGTAGAGAGCCTGCAGCGGCAAGCTGTAGCGGGTGCCCAGCACGAACGTGTGGCCCACCTGCAAATGTATGTTTACTAACATTTAATGAGAGGTAGAAACTAGCGATGTACCTAATCGATTATTAATAATCGATTATAATGATAATCGGTTGCAATCGATTATCATTTCTAATCCATCGATTATAATCGATTTTTAGGAAACCGTCAGTCTCAAGGTCTATTTTAAATTGTAAGTTGTTAAGCTGTGTATGTAACCTTATAGGGGAACTCCCGAAATATTTTTGGTTTGGTTTTTTATGATTATTAAGTTCCGAAACTGGTCAGTCGACTAATTAGATTGTATCATAATGCATTTTTAAATGCGATCTATGCACTTTCTGACGATACCATAATCTGAGTAGGTATCAATTAAATAATGAAAGTGTCTATAATAAGTAAGTGCTCATTCACAGCAGGAGTCGCCATCTAGGTGGATACATAATAACACCTACTGACATTAGGGACCTCCCCTCCAAAAGCATAACACGGTTCATGAAGCCCGTGGGCCTAGGAAATGACCTTTAGGTCTAGGGTGACAGCTACAATAGATCTATCCAGGTCGCAGTAGCTATTTGGTCATTGACCAAGCCCTTATAACCAAATAATAATAAGTGTCTATAATATCTGTCACAATCATCTTTTTTTTATTTTATTGTCATCATCATCATCTCAGCCGATGGACGTCCACTGCTGGACATAGGCCTCCCCCAAGGATCGCCATAACGACCGGTCCTGCGCTGCCCTCATCCAACGGGTTCCCGCCGCCTTCACAAGGTCGTCGGTCCACCGTGTGCGGGGCCTACCCACGCTGCGCTTTCCGGTACGCGGTCGCCACTCGAGAACTTTTCGCCCCGCCCACTGCCACTTCAATTTAGCAACTCTTTGGGCTATGTCAGTTACTCTGATTCTATTAATCTATCTAATATAGAACCAGAGTATTTTATTGTACCTACAAGAAAATATCGTGAAAGTACTAAATTATCTTTTTTATTTCAAACTTTTATTCAGGATGCCTCGACATGAGACTTTCATGAGATGATGATACATGGATTTTGGATACATTTTGCCTATTTTTTAATCCTAGTTAAATAATCGGGTGAAATCGATTAATAATCGATTACGATTATTTTCATAATCGATTTATCGATTAGCAGAATAATCGAATCGGCACATCACTAGTAGAAACCTTATATCGGAGGAAAAGGTTAATATCTTCCACGTGGTAGTTGGAATGCTCGGCATCGCAGTTCAACTACAATGCAATGAGGGATTTTCCAGAAGCAAAAAAAAATAAAAAAGTTAGTTCCTAATTTCTCGATAGATGGCGTTGACCAGAGAGGGGTCCAATAGGTATGAGCCAATTTATAAATAATATTAATAGTAAAAAAACACAGTACTAACCCTTTCTTATTATGGTTGGTTTATTATTTAGCAATCTCGGTTTTAATGTCCGTCAACAACGAATCGAGTATCGGACGTGGCTGTATGGGCTACGTATCCGTTTTGAATATACCGACAATAAACACGAAACAATAACAAACTACAAAAACCTATCAGAAACTGAGAATTTAAATAAAAATTAACCGGAAATATTTAAATCGTACGTCAGATTCCGTGAATGAAAAGCTTCGATCTTTATTAGCAAAGCAATTTCAATATTCTTTATATTGAATGGAGCAAGGCCCATACAGCCAAGTCTGATACTTTATTCGTTTTTTACAGACAATAAATAAATAATAAATAACGCTCACAGGCACATAGTTTGTAATGACCCCACGTAAGTCTTAGGCTTTTTGTTATGGGAACCATTCAACAACGGCACAAACATATTCCGTCCATATCCATGACCGAACCGAGACTCGAACCCAGGACCCTGGTTTGACAGTCCGGCGTGGCAATTATTACACCAACCGGGTCGTCAATAACACCCAGGTTGTTAATAACTTGTACTGTGTATTTCTATTATTAATATTAATTAATATATTTGCTTATACCTATTGGACCCCTCTCTGGTCACCGCCATCTATTGAGAAATTAGGAACTAACTTTTTTTTTCTTCTGGAAAATCCCTCATTCACTGAACATCGTCAACACATCGGCAAGCTGACAATTCGGTATTCTTTATGGTTAATGTTATGTGTCAAACTTATATAACACTTGCGCCAAATGCTGGGTTAAATTGCGTAACCCCGTATTTAGTAGCACCGACCTAACGATTAAATGAGTGTTATCGAAAATAGTCTTGCGCCAATGAAAACTAGTTCATAGTTAACTAACCTGACAGTTCTCTGTTTTTCGCTGGCAACATCCTAAATGACCATAGAGTTTATGTAATCCGGCAAAATATGAAAAGTGAATGATGAATGAACATAATTTATGCACGTCTCTTTCACACTGCATCTCTTTGTATTTGTTTGTCTCATTTGTTTTATTTTGGCAATGACATTTCGTTTTCATCGTTCATTCATGTTATCAAAGAGCATGTAACACACTACGTTATGAGTCGGGACTTCCATACTAAAAACTGGTCGTGACCGATTATCCAGAATGTACGAAACGTGTGCAACCATTCAAAGGAATTAAATGGCGCGGTGCACGTTTCATATAATTTTTTTTTGTTAGAGAGTTGCGCGTTGCCTCAATTTTGACATTTAGCACGTAGTTTAGTGACTTAAACCTACCACATCGGCGGTTTGAATATAACACAAGTTTAGCCCCTAAAACAGGATGGTGCAAGACATAATTATAATTTAATTCCAAATTAGCGTCTAGTTCCGAGTTAATAACGATAACCCTGCTAGGCGCAAGCGGGCCTTAGTGAATTACACTCCTGTCTAGTTAGCACGTTGCACGTGATACGGCTATATCACTTAATATCACGTCTTTTATCTCGTCATGCTATCGCGGGTTGGCGTACTAGCCCCGCTGTTCATAGTCGGATTTTATACACCACTCGATCCGCACTTTTGTATGGAAGGTCCAAACATTTTTCTCATTTTACCTTCAAACTTGATAAAAATGTATATTAAGTTACGTATGTATCAGAGACGTATGTAGTCTGATAGGTCCTTCACACTTATTATTATTATTAGGAGGGGTTTTGGGCCTTGACAGGCTTGTTGAGCCTATGCCACATAGACCATCGCTGGTCCTTTGTGAACGCCCTTTTTTAAAGTTCCTTACCAATCCCCACTGCGGCCAGAAAACGCAGTAGATTCTTGATAGGGATAGTTTGTATCTCCTCCGTTGTCAGTACCTGCCTACCTAGATGAGTACTGCGTTTGTACATCAGGGGGCCACAGTCACATAGGAGGTGCAGAGGAGTCCTTCACACTTAATTTAAAATATGTTTATAGAGTTTAAAGGGAGGTTAAACCTACTTGAGGTGTGACTTACCGGTGTTTGATATTTATCAACTCAATTATGCTAAAAATGAATGTCACTTTTAATTTAAAATCCAGGTAAAAGAGGTATCAAACGAACCTCAATACTGTTATTTATGTTCATCTCCTTCCCGCACAGTTCGCACTTGTCGCACTCGTGCGCGAGCGCCGCGTGGGAGCAGGACGCACATACAGCGACGCTGTCCTCGCCCGAGTCCGCGCGGAGTTGCCACTCGTGCGATAATGTACCACCCATCTCACCCGTCGGCGCTTGTACTGCGAAATAAACATAACATAAATCTATCTATCTATCTATACTATTAAGTGTGTCTATACATTGAAGATATTAACAAAAAATAAGTTACGATATGGTTTTTAGGTGTCCATTTCACCAATTTTTGGATTTTTTGTCTGTCTGTTTGTTTGTGTGTTTGTTTGGGTGTTTGTTTGTTTGAACGAGTATCACGCAATAACTACTGAACCGATTTTGATGAAACTTTATTGTTTGATAGCTTATGATCTGACTTAAAATCTGGTATATAATTTGTGCGGACGAAGTCGCGGGTTAACGCTCGTATATTATAAAACTGTAACAGAAGTGTGAATCTGTACATTGGTACTCTGCGGCTTTTAGGTGCCTCTGATTCCAAATCACCAATTTTTGGATTTCTTTGTCTGTTTGTGTGTTTGTTTTTTTGTTCGAGTGTCATGCAAAAACTACTGAACCGATTTTGATGAAACTTTTTTGTTTGACGTTTATTTTGTGTTTTTAGAATATAAATCTTATTATTAAACAATATGTAAGTAAACACAAGCGAGCTTCGCCCACGCAACTATAATGCTAACCTCTATGTACCGGCAACTCTAGGTCGTAGAACAGTTGACTGTAAGCGTGCGACATTGGCGCGTAGATCACACAGGCGAACTTTGGTCTCAAGTCATACAAGCGAACTTCACTCGTAGATAACACAAGCGAACTTCACTCGTAGATAACACAAGCGAACTTCACTCGTAGATAACACAAGCGAACTTCACTCGTAGATAACACAAGCGAACTTCACTCGTAGATAACACAAGCGAACTTCACTCGTAGATAACACAAGCGAACTTCACTCGTAGATAACACAAGCGAACTTCACTCGTAGATAACACAAGCGAACTTCACTCGTAGATAACACAAGCGAACTTCACTCGTAGATAACACAAGCGAACTTCACTCGTAGATAACACAAGCGAACTTCACTCGTAGATAACACAAGCGAACTTCACTCGTAGATAACACAAGCGAACTTCACTCGTAGATAACACAAGCGAACTTCACTTACTTATGCGACTATAACAATCTAAACTATTATAAAACTGTAGCAGAAAGTTTGTCTGTACATTGAAGATATGGTTTTTAGGTGTCCCTGATTCCATTCACCTATTTTTAGATTTTTTGTCTGTCTGTTTGTTTGTTTGTGTGTTTGTTTGGGTGTTTGTTTGTGAGTTTGTTTGTTTGAACGAGTATCACGCAAAAACGACTGAACCGATTTTGATGAAACTTTGTGTTTGATAGCTAATGATCTGACTTAAAATCTGGTATATAATTTGTGCGGACAAAGACGCGGGTTAACGCTCGTAAATAAATATTTATACTGACCTCTATGTACAGGCAACTCTAGCTCGCAGAACAGTTGGGTGTAAGCGTGCGCCATTCGCTCGTAGGTCGCGGCGGCGCACTCTTCGCTCGCGTGACCGCCATAAGCGTCGAGCATGAGGAACTCTCGAGCTCTGAGCAACCCGTGCTTTGGTCGATGCTCGTCTCTGTATTTATTTGTTATCTGTGGATTTCAAACGTATTAATAGCCGAGTGAGTCCGGCTTGCTTTCTCTAGTAGTACTGTTTAAGTATCGTAAAATCGATATATTGTAACGCACTATTGAATTGGAGTGCTACATTGGAGTGCTATCATGGGTGTAGCTTTTATTTTTCCTAGGTGGGGAGGGCAAGTCCAGGTTAAGCCATTACAACAAAAACTAAAAAATTGAGCGAGCGAAGCGAGTTCGAGTGTGACACAATCCAAAAATAAGGAGCGAGCGAAGCGACCTCGAAATTGTACTGCAATATAAGATGTGCTAGTCGCAATATGATTGAAAACCATGCCCAACAGACACGACTAACAATCGCAAACTCACAACACACGACAACAACACGCCGACACAGTAATCGACGTCCCCGCCGGCGGAGACAGCCGCGACCACTGCACACTCCCTTCAATTCAGGCGCCTACAGACGCTATAGGCCAATCCCAGGCCGCTTCTCACCTATCCCAGCTACACAATCCGCCGCGTAGCCCCAGCAACGTCCTTGGCCGAGGTCCGTACCCCTCTGGGTGCCCCTAGGTCGGTTGCTTAAGTTCATTCAATTGGCTCGGTGACCTTTCTGGTCCCCCCAATAGCCCGCAGTAAAAAGCAGTAGTTGCTCCCGGAGCAAAGATGTAATAGTCATTTTCAAAAAAAAAAAAAAAATGGTGGTCGGCGAGTGAATACCGAGCGAATGCACGATAGATATTCACCACAGACTGCGCGTGCCGATAGATGCCGCTACCGGCGCTTTCCACATTAACTACTCTTTATTGTACTCTTTATTGTATTGTATTTATTGTACACTACACTGCGCATGCTTAGTAATTTCAAATAAGGATGACAGAAGGTCTTTTCAGTTCTGTCATAATGATGTCAAGAAAATTGTGTAAGAAGAAAATTGTAAAAACGCAAATTAGAACGGAAATATATAATTTACTAAAGTTCAAAGACTTCTAATTGCTCACCGACACCTTAGAGCTGGGGTGGCCAACAAGTGGATACTGTATATTATAGACAGATTACTGCAATACAACCTAAAATCAGAAGTGAGCGAAGCGAGCTCTAGATTTTAGACGAGAGAGCGAGACGCCCCAATTGAATGGGACGGCGTAATTAAGCGCGGTGTTCACTCTAGTAAGTATAATTAAACAATGTATAAAAATACATCTTCTTCTTACCTGGTACAATATAAATGGTAACTGTTTATAAGATAGTGGTCCAACGTCTGCTATTAGATCCGCTATAGCCTCTTCGTGTGTCTGCAATGAATAAATATTAAGTGTGTGAGTATGAGATATCATGCCACTGCTAGGCAAAGGGCTCCATCGTGGTATCGATGATTTTGCAAAGATCTAGTTTAAAAAGCAAATGTGCTTTATGAAGTCCGGTAATAAATATTTTGGTATTTCAAGGATCGGTTTCGTATAAAACACAGTTGATAATGGTGGCTTTGTTGCAAGCCTAGTTTGTTTAATTCTTCACCACTTGATCATTGAAAGAAAGTATTCAGATCAGGGTTCGAAATTATCAAGATAATTATTTTCTTTGATAATTATCAGATAATTAACCAAGCTGATTCTTAGTTTTGAGTAAAATTTCTAATTCAAAGTTATTTTCTCAGGTTTCTGGCTTGCCGCATGCGGGGTCCATTGTATCATGTGTACTGAATTTCTCTTTTGCTAATAATAGTACATTATGGTACAAGTGTGTAATGTTGGTGATTACCGCTGAGGCGCCATTGAGACCCGAGCCGTAGGCGAGGGTCTTAAGAGAGCCGAGGACGGTAATCATCAATACACACGTGTATCATACGACGTTTTTCAACACACTTGTGAAGAAAATAATAATAAAAAATCATTTTATTTAGTAAATAAAAAGTTTATTTAGAGAATTTATTTGTACTATTGAATATGATCTTTTTTGTATCGAAACTTTTTTTAAGAACAAAGCAACTCAAGAACTCAACCAAGAAGTTTAGATACCTACTATAAAAAACCTATAACTCACTTGTGAATAATAGTAATGAAAAAGTCACAGTTTGATTATAGGTGTCATTATGTGCCTAATTGCGGTGAAATAAGGGCCATTTTATGAGCAAGTGTGTTGAAAAGATATTTGCATTTGTATCTATCTAAAGATTGTGGCTTCTATTTGAAGCGCGTTTGCGTTTTCTGGTTGGTTCTCATTCTGTTCTGAGGTTTGCGCCTACCTCACTCGTTCTTAACATAGAAGATGTTCCAAAAATTCAAATAAACATTTAATGAGGTGGTTTAGGCAATCGAGCAACATTCACTACAGAGCCAACATCGAAATCGCGAAAAAGAAATCAGTCTACATTGGTCCCATCTCATGAGAAATTTGTTCAGTTTAGTGGTCTGATCATCTTCTTAAAATAGTATTATAATTATATTGTTCAGCGTATGCAGATTTCCTTACGATGTTTTCCTTTCATCAACTATTGACTTAATTATTTTATTATAATTTCTTGCTATTATTCAGACCAACCAGCACCAAGACTTTAGTATTTTCGTTTCGTATCACAATGAATCTATACTATTATAAAACTGTAATGTCAGATGTGACTGTATGTGTCAGATGTGTGATCAGTGCAGGAGAGGTGGCGCTGTTGTAGCTCCGTATTAAATTTAAATTAAAAATTAAAATAGTGATTATCGACTCATAAAAAAGTATTGTTAATGTTCCTAATCACGTATCTTTTCAGTGTAATTGTTTGCAAAAGTGCAGATAGTAAGGATACGCTAAAATCCTAGTAAATAAGCAAGTGCCTTAAAGTAAACAATAACATTCAGTGATGTTTGTCAACCGAAATTAAAAGTGTAAAGTGAATGCCATAATCAACATTAGTGAAGCAAAGTGATAATTTAACAACCAAGATCAAGATCTAACGCTTGATAATTGCTAAATTAATTTCGTAAATCCTTATTTTGTTGTGAGAGTGAGGGTGGTTGCACAACTCATTTTATAAAACAGCAAATTAACGACATTTACTTCCGAGAGTTGGAATACGCTGCAAAAATTCGCCACTTCACCGTAAGAACAAGTTGGCGCAGTGGATAAGAACGGCGGCTGACTGCGAGAGAGCTCAGGGTTCGAGCCTGGTGATTGTGGATTATTTTTAATTTTCGATTTATAGTTTTCGATTTCTATGCATAAGCGCAATCAATTTATTGATGTTAAAAGAACTTTCGAATTTACTCAAAACATTAGTGAGAATGATGGATTGAGCAAAACCATATCACCGGCTCACCGCTAGAATAGAGGACATTGCGTGTAATTTCAGTAAAAAAATGGGACTAAAATGCAAAAATTGTTCTATGGAGATTTGTAGCAGAGATTATTTGACCTGCTCTGTTTGTTCAAATAATTACCATTTGGAATGGAATGGACTGGAATGTGCCAATGTATCCCCAAAACTATTTTCCCTAATGTCGAAGGAATCAAAGAAGAATTGGACCTGTCGCACATGTCTACAGAGTGCTGAACCATCCGCAGCAACAGCCTCAACGCATTTACCCTATGATTTCAATAATAGGGTTACAATTAATGTATCGACAGAAAACTCATTTTCTTCACTGTGTTCTGACGAAACGGAAGACTTGCTCTCAACAGCGTCGCACACGCTCAATCGAAGTTGCCCAGAACTAAGAAACATAATTAACGAAGACAGAGTATTAGAACTAGAACAGCAACTGTCAATGTTACAGGAGAAGTTACTTGCAGCTGATAATGAGATTACGAATATAGTTTCGGAAAATTTTGCTTTAAAGAAGACTCTATCCGAGTATGAAACAAAAATCCAATGTCTTAAACAAATATGTCATTCAAATGCAAAGAATATTACTCATAGGAAGAAGAAAAAATCATTAAATGTAACTCGCCTGAATTTTTCCACCGTCGAAAACGATACGCCCTATAAGACCAATGTTTTAAATGAAGTACCCCTCGATGACAACCCTAGCAATCCTCCTTCACCAGTAGCACCACCAACCCCCAATATAGTTTCAGAACACATCAATACTGAAAACCAGAAAAATAAGATCTACATAATCAGTAGTAATAGAAGAAATAAACTCACGCAACGAACAGAAGAAACGTTTAGTGCCGATTTTGAATACTGTCATTTCCTTACCCAGAATGTTGGAATATGTGAGCTTCTATTAAACATCGAAGACAAGCTTAATAAATTCACAAAAAGAGACTACTGCATTATATTTATGAGCGAAAGAGACTTTGAAACATCTGACGATTACTCCAGACTAGTTGCTCAAATAAGATCAACACTACTAAAAACAATGCACACCAATGTTGTTATTTGTCTCCCAACATTCAAATTTGGCAGACGCCCAAACACGATCTTCAATAACAGAATAGAGTCATTCAATTATCAACTCTACAAAGATATAAACACTTACGGATATGCCTATATACTGGATTCAAATCTGAATTTGACTTACGATCAGAATATGTTCAACACGAAGAATGGAATGCTGAATAATAATGGAATGAGACAAATCTTTGTAGACCTTAAATGCTTAATAACCCACTTGCAAGTGCAAATTAGGATGATTCTGAAGAGCCTGAGTTATAATGAAGAAACTGAACACTATGCCCAAAAGGAGGAAATAGAGAATAGCACAAAAAAACAGTTTTTTCGTGTATAACCATTTATATATACTGCACCAGAATATATCAGGACTCATTAATAAAAGTGATGACCTAATGCTTCACTTAGCTGAGTTAAAAGAGCAGAATAAATCAGTAGATGTAATTTGCGTAACTGAACACAACATGACGCCTGAAATAGAAGAATATCTGACTATACAAAACTATCGATTAGCTACAAGTTTATCGAGAAATCGTAAAAAAGGAGGCTCATGCATTATAGTAAGGACCGGTCTAGAATTTAAAGTACTAGAAAACTTAGCAAAACTTTCTGTTATGTGTATATTTGAGTGTTGCGCGATAGAGCTTTTGGCTCATAATACTATTATTGTATGTGTATATAGGGTACCTAAAACTGATCTAGATACGTTCTACGAAAGATTAGAATTAGTTTTGAGTAATATATGTGATAAGAAAAATAAAAAGATAGTAATCTGCGGAGATTTCAATATCAATATTTTAGAAAATAAACCAATGACCCGCAATTTTGAGTATATACTTTTAAGTCATAATCTCAAACTACAACTAAGACAGCCTACGCGACCAGTGAGTGGAACGTGTCTGGACAATTTTGCTCACAATATATACGGATGTAAATGCGAAGTACTCGATTTTGCATTGTCAGACCACACAGCACAGCTCCTTAAATGTCCTGTGAAGAAAACATGTGTTATTAAATCTTGGCGTACTAGGCGCCGAGACTATTGTGGCGAATATATTGACAAGTTTAAATCATGTATGAGCAGCTTATCTTTTAATGACATACTTCATAATAATGATGCCGATATAGCATATAACACATTCTTGGACATTTTCAAATTATTTTATGATTTGTGTTTTCCCTATAAAGTTATTATTAATAGTACAAAGCAGAAGCCAAAATGGATCTCAAAGGGAATCAAAAAATGTTGCAAAAAAAAGAGAAATTTACTTTGGACATACAGAAATAATAAAAATGAACAAAGTCAACTGAAACTGAAAGAATACACTGTCAGACTTAGAAAGATTATAAAGCTAACTCAACGTGCACAAAATAACTATTACATAAACATTTCAAACAATAAATGTAAAGCAACATGGCGTATAATTAATAACTCCAAAAGTATTTTGCCGAGAGAACCCATAAGTGCGATAACTAGTAAAGACGAACTCATTACAATACCTTCGGAAATAGCCAATACATTTAACAACTTTTTCATAGACAGCATTGAATGTACATATAACCAAAAGACTAATTATAAATCCATAGATTGCAATTCGAAAACCCTATTCATGATCCCAACTATTCCTAATGATATATATAATATAATAATGTCCTTAAAAAACACAAATAGCGTTGGTCATGACGAAATTAATACAAAAATAATAAAATGTGTGGCAAAAATAATTGCAGTTCCTCTCAGCCACATAATTAACCTCAGCATCAGCACAGGTGTCTATCCACATCAATTGAAACAAACCGTCGTTATTCCTCTCTACAAAAAGGGTGACAGAGAAAACGTTAAGAACTATCGCCCAGTGGCCTTAATACCCGTTTTTTCAAAGGTATTTGAAAAAGTTCTTTACGAGAATCTGTACTCTTTTTTGGAAAAATATGACATCTTGACTAAAGAGCAGAAAGGTTTTAGAAAAAACAAAAACATAAATATGGCCATATACGACTTGGTGCGACCAGTAGTAACAAATTTAGATAAAACAAAACCGATATGTGCATTATTTATGGACATGACTAAAGCGTTCGATTATGTAGAGCACAAAACATTGCTCTACAAGCTGCACCGCTATGGGATACGTGGTAACGTTTTGCAATTAATACAATCCTACTTAAGTGATAGGAGACAATATGTACAATTGACGCAGATATGTACGACAGCTAGGGAGGAACGTAAATTTATATCGGAATGTAGAGACGTGTCATACGGTGTGCCTCAAGGCAGCATATTAGGCCCACTTTTGTTTTTGCTTTATATTAATGACATACCTAAACAGAGTAAATATCCTATGGTCCTCTATGCAGACGACACCACTATAGTCATAGAATGTGAAAATGAAAATAGCTATGAATTCGAAATCAACAACACTATCGAAAACGTTATAAATTGGTTACATGACAATAATTTAAAAATAAATTTAGAGAAGACCAAAATCATGCATTTCTCTCAAAGAAAACCAAGACCTAATCTGAATATTAACTATAAGGGTGAAAACATATCTAGTGTAGACGTTACAAAATTCTTGGGACTCTCTATCGACAAAAATATGTCCTGGGAATCTCAGTCCTTGGAGGTTTGTAGGAAACTTCATAAATATGCATACGCTCTTCATAAGATTTCGAAAATTGTTAATCAACAGGCTGTACTAACTGCATACCATGGTTTCGTTGCATCCACAATGCGATACGGAATAATTTTCTGGGGAAATTCGAGTTACAGGGATGTACTATTCAGAGCACAAAAACGATGTATAAGAGCCATATGTGGCTTAAAAACTATAGAAAGCTGCAAAGAGTCATTTGAGAGGTTAAAAATTTTAACTTTTCCCTGCTTATACATTTTAGAGTCTTGTATGTTTGTTAAATCGAATCCCGAATTGTTCCAAACTAGAGTATTGGCGCCAGGTTTCAATTTACGTCCTAGAAAAATAATGATTCAAACTAATATTTGCAAAACGGCTTTAATGCGAAAAAGTGTAATTGATATGGCTCCGATAATTTATAATAAGCTACCAGAATCGTTAAAAAAATATAATAATAAGGGAACGTTCAAGGATGTGCTAACAAGATTACTGATTAATAAATGTTACTATACTTTAAATGACTATTTCAATGACAATTTATAGCATAGTATTTTTTTTTTTTTTTTTTTTTTTTTTTTTTTTTGTGATTAGACATGTTGACATTTTAATAAATTGTGACAGTAAATTTTATGCATTCATCTATTTCATCATTTTATTATGTAATCTTTGTTAGGTATAATTTATTGACAATGTTATTACAAAAATTTTGACATCTTATAAATATTCTATAATATAATCATATCATCATATTAAATAAGAATAATAATTGTTTTTATATTCGTATGTCTTATGATACATCATAGTGGTCCTGTAAAACTACACTCCAACTATTGTATAATTTTTCTATTGTACTTTTTACCTATGATGACGAATAAATGTTTCTGATTTCTGATTTCTGATTTCTGATTTCTGTAACAGGAAGTTTGTCTGTACATTGAAGATATTAACAAAAAAAAGTTACGATATGGTTTTTAGGTGTCCCTGATTCTATTTCATCAATTTTTGGATTTTTTGTCTGTCTGTTTGTTTGGGTGTTTGTTTGTGTGTTAGTTTGTTTGAACGAGTATCACGCAAAAACTACTGAACCGATTTTGATGAAACTTTTTTTGTTTGATAGCTTATGATTTGACTTCAAATCTGGTATATAATTTGTGCGGACGAAGAAATAATAATAATAATAATAATAACGCTCACAGGCACATACATTGTAATGATCCCAAGCAAGCACTATAGGCTGTTTATTATGGAAACCATACAACAACGGCACAAACATATAAACATCCATGACCGAACCGGGATTCAAACCCAGGACCCTGGGCGCGGGTTAACGCTCGTTTTATTATAATTTCTTGCTATTATTCAAACCAACCAGCACCTAGACTTCAGTATTTTCGTTTCGTATCACAATGAATAACAAATAATTGAGAAAAAACAACAGAAAACAGTGAGAAAAACTATTTGGTGTTTGTAAGCTTCTATTGTTTTTGACAGCTGTTTTGGATTTCGATATTATTCCTATCGCGAAAGTTGTTCAGTTCGATGGTATAATCACCTACTTAGTACTTACAGGGGACAGCACGTACTTCTTGTCATGTCTGTCTGTCATCATCATCAGCTCGTCGCCCCCGAGCCTGCCTGTACGTGACCAGAGGCCCGCGCTCGTCAGCGCCGGCAGTGAAACTCTCTGCGCTCCTGTCAACGGTATAAAGTGTTAATAATATCACAGATTTCCACATCATTTCCTTACCTAGGTACAGACGGACAGTTGTTTGTTTGTTTGTAAAATATTATTGTCTTTATTGTCAATAAAAATTAACTTATTGTCTATTTAGTGTACATTAGAGCCTAGGTATAAGTATCATAATTTTTAACAGTTTAGCAGGCTCTCTAGCTTATTTAAAAGTTTTGTGCAATGGATTCTTAAGAAAATTAGTTTAGTATCTAAATGTTAACAAAATATTTGCAGGTTAATAAATGCTGCAGACATATTATTATTATTGGGTGATTGGGGCCTTAACAGATTTGCATCTGTGCCACTTCGACCATCGCTGATCTTTTGTGAACGCCCCTTATTACAGTTCCCTGTTAATCCCTACAGCGGTTAGGTATCGCAGTAGGTTTTTAACAGGGAGTTCTTGTATCTCATCTGGAGACAGGACTTGTCTGCCAAGATGAATACTTCGTTTGTACATTAATGGACCACAATCGCAGAGAATGTGCAGGGGAGTTTCCATGTCCTCTCCGCAGAACCTGCAGCAGGTGGAGTCGCTTAGTTTCAAGGTGTGCATGTGCTTGTTTAATTTGCAGTGACCTGTGAGTGATCTCACTATTGTACATAGTTTATCTTTTTTAAGAGCTAGTAAGCTGTTCGTATGTTTACGATTATACCCTTTGATAAGTGTTTTGGAGTGATTTAGGCCAGGAGCATTTCTCCATGTTTTGATTGCCTCTGTATAGCTATACTTATTCAAAGCCTCCCGGATTAGACTTTTAGGGATGCCGAAAAAGGGTTCGGGGCCTATGAATTGGTTTTCTGTCCCCCTTCGACAGACATAAGTAATTAGATTAGAGAGAGCTTACATTTATTGACGGACAGTACGCGTATAATGTTCATGTTCATTCAATAGCGAACTAAGTTCAATTGTTAAACTGGGGAAGTCTCTGGTCCCTGAGTCACAGTAATACCACTTGCAGTATGTACAATATCGGGAGACAGGGACTTAACAGGAAATGCAAAATAGTTGTAGGACATTACCTATCTAAACTATTATAAAACTGTAACAGAGAGTGTGTCTGTACATTGAAGAGATTAACAGAAGAAAAGTTATGGTATGGTTTTAGGTGTCCCTGATTCCATATCACCAATTTTTGGATTTTTTGTCTGTCTGTTTGTTTGTTTGTTTGTTTGTTTGTTTGTTTGTTTGTTTGTGTGTTTGTTTGAACGAGCATCACGGAAAAACTACTGAACCGATTTTGATGAACACTTGCTTAGTGAAGAATGATCATCGAACCAACAAATTAGTATCTCTGCTATCCTCCATCAATCTCCACGTCCTTCCCCTTTCCACTACTCACCACGTTCCTAATACCACTCCATCTCTCCTAGATATTATGATTGTTTCGTCCCTGGACAAAGTTTCTACCCATGGTCAGTTGCCTGCATGCTTCTCTTATCACGACCTCATTTATTTATCATACAAAGTACGTCCCCCTAAGGTTAAGCCACAATTTCGATTTCTCCGTAGCTATAAAAATATTAACTTGGAAGCCTTGCGCACAGATGCTGCTTGTACTGATTGGGGTCCTGTTTTCTGTGCGGACACAATTGATGATAAAGTTTCGGAGCTAAACTCGTTACTGCTAAGCTTATATGACCGTTATGCGCCTATCAAAAAGGTAAGAATTAAGCACACACCAGCACCTTGGCTCTCCCAGGAGATAAGAGATTGCATGGCTATACGTGACAGGGCCAAGAGAAAACTTCGCAGGTATCCTTCTGACTCCAACCTTTTTCGCTTTAAGTATTGGCGCAATCGGTGTAATCGTATGTGTAGGGATGCCAGAAGGCACCACATACACGATTCAGTTGAAAACACCGACCCTGCTTTTATGTGGAAGTTTCTGAAGTCCCTAGGCATAGGCAAATCTTCTGTTTCTGATCCTGTATCTATCAATCTCTCTTCACTTAATATACACTTCTCTCTCCCTCCTGTCTGTATCAATTCTCCATCTAAATTGAATACTCTTCGCGAACTTTCACAACTTCCCCTGCCAAACTGTTCACCGTTCAGCTTTTCTGCGGCAACTGAGCATGACGTGAAAAAGTACATCCTCTCCATCTCCTCTTCTGCAGAAGGTAACGACACAGTGTGCTCACGCATGATCACCCTTATCCTACCCGAACTCCTACCCATCCTAACTCACGTCTTCAACTTTTCCTTGACTACTGGTTCCTTCCCTTCTGCTTGGAAACAAGCATTGGTGCTTCCTTTGCCTAAAATCTCCAACCCTACCTTGTCTTCACACTTTCGTCCTATCTCTATTCTTCCTTTCCTCTCCAAAGTGCTTGAGCTAATTGTCCACAGGCAATTAGCATCATTCCTTTGCTCCAACCACTTGCTAAATCCGCTACAATCTGGCTTCCGCCCTGGACATAGCACCGTTTCAGCTCTCCTTAAAGTCTCTGATGACATTCGTCTGGCAATGGAAAATAAAATGCTTTCAATACTTATCCTTCTTGATTTCAGCAGTGCATTTAACTCTGTTGACTTCGATGTACTCCTTGGTATTCTTCAATCTCTTAATATTTCTCCGCCAGCAAATGCTTGGTTTAGTTCATATCTTCGAGGACGCTCGCAGTGTGTCCGCTCCGAAGGGGTCTCCTCTGAATGGTGTGATCTCACTGCAGGCGTTCCTCAGGGTGGCGTCCTATCTCCTCTTCTTTTCTCTATTTTCATTAATACTATCACCTCTGTAATTTCTTCAAATTTTCATCTATACGCCGATGATCTCCAGCTCTATCGCCACTTCAAGGTTGATGACATCTCAAATACCATCGAGGAGATAAACAAAGACTTAGAGCGTATTAGTACCTGGGCTGACTCGTTTGGTCTGATGGTCAACCCCGCCAAGTCACAGTCTATGTTTATTGGAAGTAGATATATGTCCAACTGTCTCCGTGAGTATATCGTTCCTCCAGTTCTCTACAATGGTGTCATCATTCCTTTTACTACTACTGCAAAAAATCTTGGGGTAATTTTCGATTCCAACCTATCTTGGTCGGCCCACATAAACAAGGTTAGTCAGAAGGTGCATTTTTCATTTCATTCCCTCAAACATCTCCAAAATTTCCTTCCCCTTAAAACCAAAATCTCCTTAGCCCAATCCCTCATCCTACCTATCATCGATTATGCTGATGTATGTTATTTGGATGCCACAGAGGAACTCATTAACAAATTAGAGAGGCTCCAAAACTTGTGTATCCGTTTTATTTTTGGATTGCGTAAATATGATCACGTATCCGAATACAGGAAGCAGTTAAAATGGCTTCCTATACGTGATCGCAGAAATTGTCATATCGTCTCTCTCCTGTACAACACCCTCCACAATCCGTCTGCTCCTAGTTACCTCCGCGAACGCTTCTCCTTCTCCCGTCCTTCTGACAAACCCTGTAGATCCCACATCCGTACCCTCCTTAATATCCCATCCCACACTACTGACTTCTATTCCTATTCCTTCACTGTCCATGCAGTCCGGCTCTGGAACTCTCTCCCATTTAATATAAGAGACTGTGAAACAAACAAACAACTCATCGTCACTTAACATCAGGTGAGATCGGGGTCAAATGCTTACCTATCAGACATAAAAAAAAAAAAAAAAAAAAAAAAACAATTGCTTCATTTAAAAAACAAGTCAAAGATCACTATCTCTCTCTTCATTCAATAAACTAGTATATTTATTTGTTTATCATTCTTTATAAATATATATATATATATATATATATATATATGTGTATGTATGTATGTATGTATATACCTGTATCTTTATATAATCATATCTATTTATTAGTGTTAAATACTGTATTATTTGTTAAATGTGCACACTATGCCTGCCTCACTTAATATGCTCTCTCTCTTTCACGGGTTTGCTGGAAGAAATCTCTTTAGAGATAAGCTCGCCCTTTGTAATTGTCTATTATGCTGTTTTCATTTATATTTCCGTGTGTACAATAAAGTGTTAAAATAAATAAATAAAATGAAACTTTTATTTTGATAGCTTATTATCTGACTTAAAATCTGGTATATAATTTGTGCGAACAAAGTCGCGGGTTAACGCTCGTTTATTATCAGGACTAGCCTTGCGGTAGCATTTCCCCTCTGCCACGGTATAAGAACAATTGAAAATCTTGAATTCTGTGATTTGGATTCAGGGTCAGCTACACAATATCCTGACCTTATTTTGTGAATATCTTCAATGTACATACACACTTCTGTTACAGTTTTATAATCGGATAGATCACAGAACATTATAAGAGGGGCTAGAAATGCAAAGTAGCGCATTTGCTTCGGAGACGGCTGTCGCCACTTGTCTTCCCGCTCACGCTGCTACAATTACTCATGCCCTCTCGCTCGCACCACGCCGCGCGCCTTATGGTGTTATGCAAATCATTGCGACACGTTCCACGCCTACTTTGCACTTCTAACCCCTCTTATAATGTTCTGTGGTGTAGATGTGACAGTCAAAACTTATAACCGGTCAAAACCACTTTATGACTGTTTTGCAGTCAAAAGTGGTTTTACTCAACAACTGTAACATAGATATGCATGACAATACCCGTGGCTTCTATACATGATCTGACGAGGTTCTCTAACTTGTCCAGAGCTCTCCGTGCGAGCGGCAGCAGTGTGAAGAGACCTGTGCTCGTGGGACGGACCAGGCCACATTCTAGCAGCAGCTGGAATATTTACAAACATTTTGTTGAGTTAAATATCGGAATGTCGACTGCTGGACATTGATACACCCTGAACACTCCATACTCTGAGCTCGCACTTACAAGTAGAGATTAGCATGTGTCCAGCGGTGGGGTCAGGTCGGATTTACCACCCTAAACCTATGGCACAGTGGTATAACAGATCGGCACAGAAAAATCACACAGTCAAACTCAAACTCATTCATTCAATATAGGGCTTCAAGCCCACTAATTAAACATCAAATCTTTTCATGAAGCCACCACCGCGTCGGAACGTGTTGTCGCTGTAGAGAAGATGCGGCCAGAAACTCTACAGTTTATTCTATTCTACAGGGTGAAATTGATATCATTAGCATCCTTTTAAACTAAGAGTCTATCCATCAAACTGAACAACTATTATTATAGGAGGAAACCGATCGGAGCAAAAAAAAAAACTGCCGTTCCATCCTAAACTGCACCCGCCGCCGCTGCCTACTCGACTCAAATGTATGGAACAGCTGATTATTTTTTTGCTCCGATCGGTTTGCTCCCATAGTAAAAGTTGTTCAGTTCGATGGGTAGACTCTTAGTTTAAAAGGATGCTAATGATATCAATTTCACCCTGTATATCAAAAAAATGGCTGCCATCATGGTTGTGATGATTTTGCCAATGTCTAGTTTATTTAGCAAGAGCGCTTGCCGTTGTATGGAAGTTTATGTATATTGGTGAATTCAAGGATTGTTTTTCGAAAAGAACACAATCTTGAACCACCACTGGAGCTTCGTTGTAGGCCCGGGAGGGGGCAACCAACAATCGACGAGTGACGTGACTACCCAATAGCAGACCTACAACGTGACTCCTACAGTTTTTAGGAATCAATAACTTTAATTTAATAAGTAGGTATTAAAATAAAACTTATTTAGTTCTGCTAGAACCAGCATTTTTTTCAGAAATCATATATTATTTTTAAATTGATAGCCATTTTTGGTCAGTGGCATCATAGAGGTGGTTTTTTTAAATGGTTTTTTTTCACCAACTTTTCTACTGCAATTTTTCTCAAAAACATAAAAAATTCATAGCAAGTCATGTTACGATCGTGAATTTATGTATACACATCTAGAAAATATGAAATAAAATGCCACTATAATATATTTTCTAAGGTATAAATGACTTTTTTCTAAAAGAATATAAGCGAATCTTACCTTTTGACTTTTACATGTTATTTCATTGTTTTTGATCTTAGCGTTCTTTGGTATTGTTATAATTGGCTGAAATATTTGCGAGAGGTAACGCATCTTCATTATAAATACTTTATTTTAATTGTTTTTATTTATCTTCAGCGGCTTCGCACTTTGAGGTTATGTTTGAAAAACAGCTGACTGACTGTCTCTGTCAATTTTTTTTTCTTCCTTTCAGAAAGACAAAGGAATTTAGGTCTTACAGCCGTTATCTTCAGTAGTTTTACTTTTCATCTGTAGTAAATACTGGAAGTTTGCCCGATGCCGTAGAAATCACCAAATTAACCAATGAACATGCTTGTACCTAACCTACGAGTTAACTTGAACTGTAATTTATTTGAGATTTCCCTTTATGTACACACGGCGACACATCAAGCTATACAAAACCAAAATAAGCTGGCCGCGCGTAGGTCGAGTAACGTATAACGTCCCGCATCCAGCTTGTATTGGTTTTGTATAGCTTGATGTGTCGCCGTGCGTACACACGACGATGGATCAAGCTATGCAAAACCAATATAAGCTGGCCGCGTAACGTAATTACAATACGTTAATAGTCATACGCGCGGCCAGCTTATTTTGGTTTTGTATAGCTTGTTGGGTCGCCTGTGGTCTCGACGTGTGTACACACATCAGGCATACCGGGCCGGTCGCTGCTATGGACGGCTGGCCATCTACTTTCGATTCTCGGCCATTCGCTGAGATTCGAGTGAACCAGCCTACCCTATAAAATAAGATAGGTACATCTAGGCAAGTTAATCAACATTAACTTTTTTTGTTTAATGAAAATGAGGGTCCATCGTATTGCAGTTTTGCCCGAAAATAAATGTAACCCCTCGAACCAAAAGTCTAGATAGTACTTGGTACGGTGGAGGCGTCTCTCAGATGGTAACTAAAATAAAGCTTTTCTGTTTGTTATATACTTTTATTTTCTATAATTTTGCTTTTTGCCCTCAGACCGATCTTCATATATCCGACCCCCCATAATAATTGAATTCCGCCACGGGATTCCACATGTGCGTATGGATTGAGGAGCCACATTTGCTATGGAAAAACGGATTCTATGCCCATTTAGTAGGAAATTTGTAGATTTTGTAGGCCCAATCCTGGAATTTGTAGCAAAAGTATAGAGAAATTACATGAACATAAAGGTGGTTCCTCAGAACAGATGCATCTGGATTGAGGGGCCGCCCTGGATTTAGGAAAGTACGTGATGCATCTTTTTGAAAAATTTTTAGGAGTTGGAAAACGATCCTACATAATATTTACGCCAATATTTAGTAGAAATTTCTACTAAATATTGGCATCATCGGTTTTGGATTACATTACGTACATATGTAGTTACAGGCATTTATCTGGTGTGCGGAGTCACAATCAATGTTTCTCTTGCAACTTTTTTAGTTTTTGTCGCAGAGAGCTGATTTTTTTTATAGGATCTTTTTTGTACTCCTACTAAATCCTACAACATTTTCAAAAAGAGGCATCATGTACTTTCTGAGTTACAGGTGGCTCCTCAAACCAGATGCCATCTGGTTTGAGGAGCCACAATTAAAGTATTGTAGCTTTTTCAGTTTAGGTCGTAGAGAGCTGATTTTTTTGTAGGTTCTTTTTTCAACTCCTACTAAATCCTACAAAATTTTCAAAAAGATTCATCACGTTCTTTCCGAGATCCAGGTTGGCTCCTCAAGCCAGATGCATCTGGTCTGAGGAGCCACCTTTATGTTCATGTAATTTCTCTATACTTTTGCTACAAATTCCAGGGCCTACAAAATCTACAAATTTCCTACAAAATGGGCATAGAATCCTTTTTCAATAGCAAATGTGGCTCCTCAATCCATACGCATATGATTCCACGACGTTCCAAATTTAATCCAAATAAAAACCAGCCAGCAAGCTATGCTGTACAAACTCCTTACAGTACCTAGGTAGCACAGACCAGGTGGTATTGTAGGTAGCCGTTACCAATATAAACTGATATGGTACTACGCTAGGTCACCTAGTAGGTATTTATTTAAAAATACTTGTGTTGCGGACTATCATAAACTCATCAATCATAATTAGAAAGCCAGCCGTGGAGAGTATTGTATTTATCACAGTAACACATCCGGACGTGTCCGGATGCCGGATGTTACGCCCTAGAACGTAACCGGATCACCTGGCTTGCAAAACTAAAACATTATGTTTTCTATACCTATGATCAGAGTGTTAACCTACCTACGCGTGGTCTAATGGTTAAGAGCGTTGGGTTCTCGACACGGAGGTCGTAGGTTCGATTCCCAAGGTGGGACACCTAGTGATATTACTTATATGGAGGTGCTACTGGGAATGTTCCTCCATTGAAAAGGGAAAATCTTTCACCAGGCTATGTGTGAAGCCGGGGACCGGCCGTGGTCCAACAGTTCTTACTTGGACCTTGTATTATATCGAATGTCTGTGATTATTTCTCTTGCGCGATGTGTGTCTTGCATTCGATTGTGAACCTTATTTGTAGTAAGTTGCGAGTTACATATTCACGGTGAACGTTGTCTATGTATTGAGCATATTTCCGAGGGCGACGGTATCGCCATCTGTTGGCATCTTTGCTATTACTTGTGGGTGCTGACATCTGTAGCGAGTCCTCACACTTATGACACTTTGTGAGTTTTTCCCCAGTTGGTTAGGACATTGCAGGTTGAATCACCTGATTGTCTGAAAAGAAAAATGATTCCGCTTGCTTCGGAGATGGCACGTTTAGCAGTTGGGCTCTCTCACTCTATCTCAGCGGGGCTAGTGCGCCAACCCGCGATAGCGACATTTAACACATCCATCTATCAAATTTAGTCTTTTATCTCGTTCGTTCTCGCGCAAATAGAAAGAGAACGGAAGCGTGATATCGCGGGTTGGCGTACTAGACCCGCTGGTGGTAGTAGTCGTTACATAAAAACCACGTCAGAGGCCGTAAGGCGGTCTGAAAAAACTATGACACCAGGACTCTGCCCACACGATAAGAAGAAGATTAACCTACACAAATCCATTGCAATGGATAAGAACCTAACTTAGCTCCTGTGCGGCCGTAGTATTGGCAGCGTGATGTAGCGATATCGCGCCTTCGCTCTCTTTCTATTTGAGCGCGAACGAACGAGATAAAAGGCGTGATACAGCCTTATCGAAATCGACTAGGAATCCATAATCATCATCACTTAACACCGTAGAGAAAATGTATTCTCGCTCAGAGACGAGGATTGTCATTGTCACATGATATCGTTACTCTTGTTTAAGCACCTAACTGTGGTTGTAGGATGACCTATCGTTCTATTGTAGGAGAGGACAAGATTTTTTCTAATTATTTTAAATATTAGTCGAATATTTTGCTTCTACAACTCCACTACTCCTGTAAACCAGGATCATCAGCTACCACTAACAATACTAGACAATGAAGTCCAGCGAGCGAGGATCACTCTATATCTGGAACCTGCTACAAATTTAATGAACGAAGACAGGAGGAAATCAACAACAACACACACGACATGGACCTATACAAGTTGTCAATAAGACTCCTCAAGTTAGATGTGACCTCTGGCGCGAAATGAGCTCACTACCCGACGCGTTCGTTCATCTCTGGGAAAGTTTTCCCCCATTACAGTAACTGCCCAAGCCGATTGGTCTTTATATAGGCTCCGAACCCAAGTCGGCTGGAGTAAGGAGAAGTTTTCCAAATGGAGTTTCATCGTCGAATTAGACCACCGGTGTGAATGTGTTGTTGCTCCTCAGACTATGGCCTACCTCATATCTTGCGCCTTTCGTGCCCGGTGGCATGTAAGCAAAATCCACTACGGGAGTTTTTGGCGCGCGCGCTGATTGGTCAATAACCTCTCATAGTGGACTTTGTCAGCAAAATCTATTATCGGAGTTTTCCCGTAGTGGGTTTTCTCAACAAAATCTACTATGGGAGTTTTGAAGACGAGCTCTGATTGGTCAATAAACTCTCATAGTGGACTTTGTCAACAAAATCTACTATGGGAGTTGGAAGACGAGCTCTGATTGGTCAATAAACTCTCATAGTGGACTTTGTCAGCAAAATCTATTATCGGAGTTTTCCCGTAGTGGGTTTTCTCAACAAAATCTACTATGGGAGTTTTGAAGACGAGCTCTGATTGGTCAATAAACTCTCATAGTGGACTTTGTCAACAAAATCTACTATCGGAGTTTGAAGACGGTCAATATACTCCCATAGTGGATTTTGTCTGCAAAATCTACTATCAGAGTCTGAGACAATTAATGAGTACGCTCGATTTTGCCCCTCGAACTTTCGTTAAGTTCATTTTATGCAATTTAACCGAACATGAATTTATTCCATCATCATTTTCATATTCATCACTAAATACTTGTTCTTTTCTTACTTTTCAAAGGAAATCATTACTTACTATACTTATTATGATACATCATCATTATTACAAAGCTATAGGTAGGTACATTCTTACTTATTTTGAAAAAAAATTATTTAACAAATTACGTAGATACTTTTTTCGCGATTTGTTCGTAAACGTTTTTTAATTTGATTTTCTAAACTAAGGGACCCGCTAAAGTATGTAACTTATTTAAGTTTACACCTGTATATTATACAGGGTGTAACAGAACACCACAACGTCATAATAAAATTTAAAAAAATCTGTTGTCCCATACATTTGAGTCGAGTCAGTACCTACTGCAGTTTTGTATGAAACAGCGGATTTTTTTTTCTCAATTTTGGCTCCATTGCGAAAGTTGTTCTGTTTGATGGTCTGAAAAAGGGTTTCCTCCAAATTCTTCTTTTCCTAATAACTTTCGTACAGTTTTAAATGCCAATTCGTATTCCTCTATAGTTTGACCTTTTGTGATTATAACATAAACACCAAACACCAGGTCCAGCATGTTATCATAAAACTAATGGAGTGATGTTCAGCATCGCACGAGGCCGTAGAGTCTACAAATAACGTATCATTAGCAAATTTGTGAACTCTTTTCATTAAGTTAGTTATGATAATAACCATGAATGGATCATCGTGTATTCTTACTGTTACTCCAGTTTTATCATATTCTATCGTATATGTATATATATATAAGTCATACCCCGCCGCATTCGATTTTATTTTCGATATGATCTTTATGACTTCTTCTTCCAATGTCGGTTGTAGATCAAAAATTTCGGATGTCACTGTTTTTGCGACCTAACTTAAGCGAACCTAACTTAGCTCCTGTGCGGCCGTAGTATTGGCAGCGTGATGTAGCGATATCGCGCCTTCGCTCTCTTTCTATTTGAGCGCGAACGAACGAGATAAAAGGCGTGATACAGCCTTATCGAAATCGACTAGGAATCCATAATCATCATCACTTAACACCGTAGAGAAAATGTATTCTCGCTCAGAGACGAGGATTGTCATTGTCACATGATATCGTTACTCTTGTTTAAGCACCTAACTGTGGTTGTAGGATGACCTATCGTTCTATTGTAGGAGAGGACAAGATTTTTTCTAATTATTTTAAATATTAGTCGAATATTTTGCTTCTACAACTCCACTACTCCTGTAAACCAGGATCATCAGCTACCACTAACAATACTAGACAATGAAGTCCAGCGAGCGAGGATCACTCTATATCTGGAACCTGCTACAAATTTAATGAACGAAGACAGGAGGAAATCAACAACAACACACACGACATGGACCTATACAAGTTGTCAATAAGACTCCTCAAGTTAGATGTGACCTCTGGCGCGAAATGAGCTCACTACCCGACGCGTTCGTTCATCTCTGGGAAAGTTTTCCCCCATTACAGTAACTGCCCAAGCCGATTGGTCTTTATATAGGCTCCGAACCCAAGTCGGCTGGAGTAAGGAGAAGTTTTCCAAATGGAGTTTCATCGTCGAATTAGACCACCGGTGTGAATGTGTTGTTGCTCCTCAGACTATGGCCTACCTCATATCTTGCGCCTTTCGTGCCCGGTGGCATGTAAGCAAAATCCACTACGGGAGTTTTTGGCGCGCGCGCTGATTGGTCAATAACCTCTCATAGTGGACTTTGTCAGCAAAATCTATTATCGGAGTTTTCCCGTAGTGGGTTTTCTCAACAAAATCTACTATGGGAGTTTTGAAGACGAGCTCTGATTGGTCAATAAACTCTCATAGTGGACTTTGTCAACAAAATCTACTATGGGAGTTGGAAGACGAGCTCTGATTGGTCAATAAACTCTCATAGTGGACTTTGTCAGCAAAATCTATTATCGGAGTTTTCCCGTAGTGGGTTTTCTCAACAAAATCTACTATGGGAGTTTTGAAGACGAGCTCTGATTGGTCAATAAACTCTCATAGTGGACTTTGTCAACAAAATCTACTATCGGAGTTTGAAGACGGTCAATATACTCCCATAGTGGATTTTGTCTGCAAAATCTACTATCAGAGTCTGAGACAATTAATGAGTACGCTCGATTTTGCCCCTCGAACTTTCGTTAAGTTCATTTTATGCAATTTAACCGAACATGAATTTATTCCATCATCATTTTCATATTCATCACTAAATACTTGTTCTTTTCTTACTTTTCAAAGGAAATCATTACTTACTATACTTATTATGATACATCATCATTATTACAAAGCTATAGGTAGGTACATTCTTACTTATTTTGAAAAAAAATTATTTAACAAATTACGTAGATACTTTTTTCGCGATTTGTTCGTAAACGTTTTTTAATTTGATTTTCTAAACTAAGGGACCCGCTAAAGTATGTAACTTATTTAAGTTTACACCTGTATATTATACAGGGTGTAACAGAACACCACAACGTCATAATAAAATTTAAAAAAATCTGTTGTCCCATACATTTGAGTCGAGTCAGTACCTACTGCAGTTTTGTATGAAACAGCGGATTTTTTTTTCTCAATTTTGGCTCCATTGCGAAAGTTGTTCTGTTTGATGGTCTGAAAAAGGGTTTCCTCCAAATTCTTCTTTTCCTAATAACTTTCGTACAGTTTTAAATGCCAATTCGTATTCCTCTATAGTTTGACCTTTTGTGATTATAACATAAACACCAAACACCAGGTCCAGCATGTTATCATAAAACTAATGGAGTGATGTTCAGCATCGCACGAGGCCGTAGAGTCTACAAATAACGTATCATTAGCAAATTTGTGAACTCTTTTCATTAAGTTAGTTATGATAATAACCATGAATGGATCATCGTGTATTCTTACTGTTACTCCAGTTTTATCATATTCTATCGTATATGTATATATATATAAGTCATACCCCGCCGCATTCGATTTTATTTTCGATATGATCTTTATGACTTCTTCTTCCAATGTCGGTTGTAGATCAAAAATTTCGGATGTCACTGTTTTTGCTTTTAAAGAGACAAGGAGCCCTGGATCTATTTGACCATAGCCCGGTAGTTTTAGAAAGTGCTCATTTATCATTTGAGGATCGTTGAGTTCTTCCGGTATTGTTTACTCACATGCATTCTCATACACTGATGTATTTTTTATGTTTCCACATTTCCTTTGGATTTCTTCCTGTTATTGTTTATATAATGTTGAAAGTATGCTGCCTTTTCCAACCAATGCCTCATTTCGAAGTGACATCATGTATTTCACCATGTCTGTAATCCAAGGTTTAGGTTTATCTTTTACTACTAGCTGACGTACCGGAGCATGTTTATTAAATAAATTTAAGAAAAGAACATTAAACCTTTCCACAATGACAGTGCATCCTCCATACTCATAATATCCTCCCATGGCGTAGACGTTAAGTCATGCATAAGAAATTCTTCGTTAATGCTGGTTAGCGATTTACATCCGACACAATTAGATCTATCAAGGTTTCAGTTTCATCCGTAATTCTAGTGGGTTCTTGCACCAGCTGATGTAGGTTTAACTGCGTACAGAATAAGTACAACTCTTTTGCACAGGAGCTCTCTGGCTTCCAAAGGTCCACATTACTTATCCAATTAAATTCAGTCCAGCGGCCTAACGTAACGCGTGGTGACCGTACATAAAGTATGCTACTGTATTCATAGCGAGTACAACAGCTGTGGGTCCACAGGTCACGAGAGCATCAATACGGGACATTTAGTAACGGGACCGCGTTTATCTGGCTTGCTAGTGTCAGATAGACAATCAAACAGCTGAGTTGTTTGCTTAAGGTCCGCCACACACAGCCGGAATTGCGATCCGGAATCCTGATTCAGGATTCAGTGTTGTCAGCTATGGTTACAAAAAATACTAGTACTTTTTAAAAAATGCGTAAAATAAAAATGTATGAAACGCCAAATGAATGAAAATAATTGCATTTTTAGGTATTTATTAAAACGAAACAAATAATTTCTATACATGATAATTTCTATCATGTGATGAGGTCATGACGTTACGAATGTTACGATGATGGTTTGTAAATTGTATGTCAATATTAATGCAACTATATCAAAAGACTATCGATAGTTTTAACATTAGACATAATCTGCATACAAAATGGCATGAACCATTATCACACAGGCGGTTTTTGAGCGTAGGCGATTTCGCAACTATGCCGAAACGACGTCGCAACTGCACCGTCACGATACGGTATCGTTCTATCAACGCCTACGCTCAAAAATCACTTTTAAATATGTCACCTAAGACATAAAAAAATCACTAGATCAAGTGAAAAAGTCTCTGAAAGCGGCAACACTCCATACGGAATCTAATGAGGGATTTCCAGAAGAAAAAAAAGTTAGTTCCTAATTTCTCAATAGATGGCGTTGACCAGAGAGGGGTCCAATAGGTATGAGCAAATATATGAATTAATATTAATTATAAAAATACACAGTACAAGTTATTAACAATCTGGGTGTTATTGACGATCCGGTAGGTGTAATAATTGCCACGCCAGACTGTCAAACCAGGACCAATTTTTCGTCTATGGCTTTGCTTTTCATTCACGGAATCTGACCTACGATTTAAATATTCTGTTTCTGTTAGGTTTTTGTAGTTTATTATTGTTTCTCGTTTATTGTTCGTATATTTAAAACGGATACGTAGCCCATACAGCCACGTCTAATACTCGATTCGTTGTTGACGGACAATAACACTGAGATAGCTAAATAATGAACCAACAACGATAAGAAAGGGTTTGTACTGTGTATTTTTACTATTAATATTAATTAATATCTTTGCTCATACCTATTGGACCCCTCTCTGGTCAACGCCATCTATCGAGAAATTAGGAACTAACCATTTTACTTTTTTTGTTTTTGGAAAATCCCTCATTCCGAATCAGGTTTATTCCGGATGTATGTGGCGGACCTTACTTCGTCGTAAATCTAGAAGGTCGAGATGAAAGAGTGGTAAATGTGCGCACTCTCCAAATGCCATATGCAGTAACTACTTACATATGTAACAAAACGCACTAGTAATACTTAATGCTTCAGACTATCAAACTGAACAACTTTCACTACCCAATTAACAATTTGGCCGTATGGGTGTCGTATAGTCGAACATCATAAATCATAAACTTTACTGCATCCTTGAGGTATTTACAGATCTTAAAAATAGGTTACAGCGCATCTCAGGGACCCTGTTAGGGCACAGCAATTATAGCAACAGTGCATTTTATAATTAGATTAGATGTAATTGAATTTAATTAAATTGGAAATAATGTCAACTTAAAATATAATAGAACAAAAAATAGTCAAAAATTAAAACATAGTCAACAATTAAAGCATAGTCATAAATTAAACATAGTCAAAAATTAAATAGTTGTTATGAGTAGACCGAGATATTTTCATGTAAGTTTTGATATGTTGTAGCTAGAAAATAGGGATTTTATAGTTCGTCGTCCAGGTATTCTTATATTTTATAATACGATTTTTGATATAATATGTCCTTTAGTTGTTTTTCGAAAGAGGTCGTTCGTTTTTTTTATATTAGGCGGAAGTTTATTGTGGATTTTTATGGACACACAGTATGGGCCGGACCTATAGAGTTCCATTTTCGAGAAAGGTAATACGAGTCTATCTCTTTGTCACAAATTGTGTTGGCCGTTATATGTATCTTTAGAATTTTTAAAAAAGTTATTATATTTTCTTACGAATTTGCACACCTCCAATATATATAAGGATGGTAGCGTAAGTATCCTGTGTTTGCTGAAGTGTGGTTTACAGCTCTCCATCAGACGCATAAAGCACCAGTATATGACAAAATTACGGTAATATAACTTTTATAAGTTAAAATAGTCATATAAATGGTGGCCTAATACGACCAATTTGTTTGCTGGGTATGGAGCCAACTTCGAATTCGAGAAATAAAAATTTGCTGTTTCCTATAAAAATCAGCTGTCCCATACATTTGGGTAGAGCCGGTATGGTACGCTCGACTCAAATGTATGGGACAAATGTTTTTTTTTTTATTTTTTCTCGGTGTTGGCTCTATAGTGAAAGTTGTTCAGTTTGATAGGCTAAAGCATTACTTACCTTAAGTATTACTTACAGTAGTAATTATAGAACTCTGTGGTATTACCAGGGGGTTTTGATACACCCTGTATACTCGACAGGGACCTTTCTATACAAAACTGCAAACTTCCTTGACCCAATGGTCGGATTATCAACTTAAGGTGGTTTCAGTGCATACAAAAGTTTGACGCACAATACGCGTAGACGGAATTAATAAAAGTAATATTTTATATATGGAAAAATAGTTTAGAACATCTAGTTCATCATCATCATCATCATCATCTCAGCCGATGGACGTCCACTGCTGGACATACCCCAAGGATCGCCATAACGACCGGTCCTGCGCTGCCCTCATCCAACGGGTTCCCGCCGCCTTCACAAGGTCGTCGGTCCACCGTGTGCGAGGCCTACCCACGCTGCGCTTTCCGGTACGCGGTCGCCACTCGAGAACTTTTCGGCCCCATCGGCCATCGGTTCTGCGAGCAATATGCCCCGCCCACTGCCACTTTAGTTTAGCAATTCTTTGGGCTATGTCAGTTACTCTGGTTCTTCTGCGGATCTCTTCATTTCTGATTCGATCTCGCAGGGAAACTCCGAGCATAGCCCTCTCCATTGCTCTTTGGGTGACTTTCAGCCTTTTTATGAGGCCTTGAGTGAACGACCACGTCTCTGTTCCATATGTCATCACTGGCAACACACACTGATCGAAGACTTTCGTTTTAAGACACTGCGGTATTTGGGACGTGAAGATACTACGTAGCTTCCCGAACGCTGCCCAACCGAGTTGGATTCGACGGTTGATCTCTTTCTCGAAGTTGGACCTACCTAACTAAATAGTTTGTACCAGGTAAACATAATCGTCAACAACTTCGAGCGCTGAGTAAGACACTGTGGTATTTGGGACGTGAAGATACTACGTAGCTTCCCGAACGCTGCCCAACCGAGTTTGATTCGACGGTTGATCTCTTTCTCGAAGTTGGACCTACCTAACTGAATAGTTTGTCCCAGGTAAACATAATCGTCAACAACTTCGAGCGCAGAGTAGGACACTGTGGTATTTGGGACGTGAAGATACTACGTAGCTTCCCGAACGCTGCCCAACCGAGTTGGATTCGACGGTAGATCTCTTTCTCGAAGTTGGACCTACCTAACTGAATAGTTTGTCCCAGGTAAACATAATCGTCAACAACTTCGAGCGCAGAGTAAGACACTGTGGTATTTGGGATGTGAAGATACTACGTAGCTTCCCGAACGCTGCCCAACCGAGTTGGATTCGACGGTTGATCTCTTTCTCGAAGTTGGACCTACCTAACTGAATAGTTTGTACCAGGTAAACATAATCGTCAACAACTTCAACTCGAACATCTAGTTGCCGCGTCACAAATATATAATTACGAAGATATAAAGCTTTTAAAATTTGACAGGCTTGTGACCACGCGTCCATGGCTTCAGCTAAGTGTGTGACCTCCACATCACCTAGTGACGGGTTTATAATTTTACCGAAGAGGTCACGGAAGACAAGAATGCAGGCAGAGCGACACTAGAAATTTTCCTCACGCCCAGGCCTCCAGGACGGACCGGGAGGGATGCCTGGTCCCAGGTGCGGTCGTCAAGGTTGCAATTTAGAATTTGGGATATAGTCCCGCGGATGAGAGGTTTTGTACAAAATTGACCCCTCTGCAACCACCTTAAAATACCGTCAGCATTATTAAGAAGGACCCTAAGACACCTATTTTGTTTATTCGTGTAATAATTTGAAGATCTTGACATACCATGCAGTATTGGTTACATAAATAAGTACCAACTTATAATACCTACCCACTAACCGGTAGTGGCCGTGTGGCTAAGAATAGCACCATCCCATTTCCTCCCGTGGGTGTCGTAAAAGGCGACTAAGGGATCTACTGAAGGATGGGCAGCAGCATCCTCTGAGTACACACATTGATTCGATCCAACTGCGATCGCCAACCCGCCTGCCAAGCGTGGCGATTATGGCAAATCCCCCCATTTTGGGGGAGGCTTTTGTCCAGCAGTGGACGTTTAATGGCTGATATGATGATGATGATGATGAACCGGTAGTACCTAGTATATACCTACCTAAAGAATATAAAGATTCTTCTTATGGTGTGGGTAGCAAGCCCTGGTATCAGAGTTTTACCACGGTGTCAGTCCGCCTGACGTGGTTTTTATGTAACGACTACTACCACCAGAGATAGTAGCCGGGACCAACGGCTTAACGTGCCATCCGAAGTACGGAATCATCTCTCTTTTCAGACAATCAGGTGATTCAGGCTGCAAGGTCCTAAACAACTGGGAGAAAACGCACAAAGTGACATATTACTAGGTGTCCCCTGTGGGAATCGAACCCGCGACAACCAAGGGCCTATGTCGAAAAATAATTGAAGCGAAATGGGCGTGTCATAGCTTATAGGTATTACTGCCTGATAGAGATGGGGCGGCGCGCGCGCCTGAAACGACGCAAGCGTAAAACAAACTTTATTTAATTGTGATTGTACTAGTAAGATCCGAAATGTTTGTTTTTGTTAATTAGATTTAAGTATTGGCAGTGCAGTTTCATCTCAGGGCTGAGACTGAAAAACAGCAGTAATGCTGAGGCTCATGCCTTTTCATCATAGCATGTTATTTAGTACTTATTTAAGATCACTTTTATATCTGTATTTAGATTTACTTACTTGCTGATGAATAAATTTCTTATTATTATTATTATTATTATTTATGTACGTTCAATTCTGCTTTATCTCTGATGGTAGTAGTCGTTACATAAAAACCACATCAGAGGCCGTAAGGCGGTCTGAAAAATCTCTGACACTCTCTCTCTCTCTCTCTGGGCTTGCTGCCCGAACGATAAGAAGAAGAATTTTGCTCTAATCAAAATTTGTAAAATATCAATCTCTTTTTTTTTTAAATCATGTCTCGTGTTTCTATTATTCACCATTTAGCCCAAGTTCCAAGCGTTTATCTATAAAGACGGAAGCTACTTTGGCTTGTTTTTCTATCGAGAAAATGTGTCTTAATCGTGTTTTGGCTCTAATCAAAACATCAATTATAATGTTCAATTTACACATATCCGCTAATCATACTCCTACTGTTAGTACTTCATGATATATGACGCTTTGAACAATCCTTTTTCACATAGCCTCTTAACCATTAGACCATCATCATCATCATCATCATCTCAGCCGATGGACGTCCACTGCTGGACATAGGCCTCCCCCAAGGATCGCCATAACGACCGGTCCTGCGCTGCCCTCATCCAACGGGATCCCGCCGCCTTCACAAGGTCGTCGGTCCACCGTGTGCGGGGCCTACCCACGCTACGCTTTCCGGTACGCGGTCGCCACTCGAGAACTTTTCGGCCCCATCGGCCATCGGTTCTGCGAGCAATATGCCCCGCCCACTGCCACTTTAATTTAGCAATTCTTTGGGCTATGTCAGTTACTCTGGTTCTTCTACGGATCTCTTCATTTCTGATTCGATCTTGCAGGGAAACTCCGAGCATAGCCCTCTCCATTGCTCTTTGGGTGACTTTCAGCCTTAGCATGAGCATGAGCTTTCAGCATTAGACCATGAAGGTAGTTAATATAAACATTACCAACGGTATAGTCACCAACCACCACACCATCAGAGATGTTGACATAGTTGAACAATAAAATGAAAAGAGAAACCGAAATGAAATCGAGAATTGAAATTGTTTTGTGAAAGTTTTTGTTCACGATGTTCCCCAATGATTTCAATTACCATTCGGAGTAAACAATATTTTTGTACTTAGCAGTACTTTCAACTTACAAATAAGAACTTAAACAATTCCGAATTTGTAACCTAACCCCTTCGCTTCGTCACGTTGAGAACATAGGCTTATGATGATGATGATGATGATTTATTATTCATTATCTTTATACATATTCCCACTGCAAGGCACATGCCTACCCTCAGGGAGGATGTATGTACATGTACGTTAGTCCACCACGCGTGCCCAATGCGAATTGGTAGACTTCACATACACATCAGAATTTCTTTCTCAGGGTATGCAGGCTTCGTCACGATGTTTTCCTTCACCGTTTGAGAGCAGTCGGTATTACGTACATAAGTTAGAAAAACTCATTAGTACATGATATATATATATAGCTACGTAGTATCTTCACGTCCCAAATACCGCAGTGTCTTAAAACGAAAGTCTTCGATCAGTGTGTGTTGCCAGTGATGACATATGGAACAGAGACGTGGTCATTCACTCAAGGCCTCATAAAAAGGCTGAAAGTCACCCAAAGAGCAATGGAGAGGGCTATGCTCGGAGTTTCCCTGTGAGATCGAATCAGAAATGAAGAGATCCGCAGAAGAACCTGAAAAACTGACATAGCCCAAAGAATTGCTAAATTAAAGTGGCAGTGGGCGGGGCATATTGCTCGCAGAACCGATGGCCGATAGGGCCGAAAAGTTCTCGAGTGGCGACCGCGTACCGGAAAGCGCAGCGTGGGTAGGCCCCGCACACGGTTGACCGACGACCTTGTGAAGGCGGCGGGATCCCGTTGGATGAGGGCAGCGCAGGACCGGTCGTTATGGCGATCCTTGGGGGAGGCCTATGTCCAGCAGTGGACGTCCATCGGCTGAGATGATGATGATGATGATGACATGATATATGGCATGTTGTCCGTGCGGATTCGAACTAGGACACTCGTGATTGAGTGTCCATGCCTCTCTGCAACGCGCCACCAACGCTTATTATTCTAGAACTTTTTCAACAAAACATTGCTTCTTCAAGGTGACATTCAAATAACTTGCATTCAAAACAAAACATTCGTAAATATCTCATTCCAAATGAATTGTCTAAAAGCGTAAACTAAAAAACATTACCATGGACAATAAAATTGACGCCTCGAAATTGAAGCATGTGTAGGTGTAGGTAAGGTGAACAATTGGTTTAGGAATGAATAATTACTTAGATATACAAGGTGTTACAAAAATACAAATAAACATTGGATTAGACCATCAAATTGGACAACTTTCACTATGGGACCGATACCGAAATCGCAAAAAAAATTTGATGTTCCATGTTCCATCTGTACTATTATAAAACTGTAACAAGAAGTTTGTCTGTACATTGAAGATATTAACAAAAAAAAAGTTACGATATGGTTTTTAGGTGTCCCTGATTCCATTTCACCAATTTTTGGATTTTTTGTCGGTCTGTTTGTTTGTGTGTTTGTTTGTTTGTTTGAACGAGTATCACGCAAAAACTACTGAACCGATTTTAATGAAACTTTGTTTGTTTGATAGCTTATGATCTGACTTAAAATCTGGTATATAATTTGTGCGGACGAAGTCGCGGGTTAACGCTCGTATTAAACTACAAATCTACTCGAGCTACTTAGCTGATTTCTTTTTCGCGATTTCGATGTTGGTCCCATAGTGAAAGTTGTTCAGTTTGATTATCTAAACAACCCCCGTACAAGTTTAAAATTTTTATTTTTACTTATGTAACACCCTGTATAGGTATGTAGGTATTTCAAACGTATGTGTATGTACATATTACCGATTGCTCTCAAACGGTGATGAAAAACATCGTTAGTAAACCTGCATAAACTGAAGATGAATTTCTCTTGCGTACATGAAGTCTACAAATCCATACTAGAGGAAGTAACTAGTGTTGTTTTTGAATCTTACACTTTAAAAACGTCATCGAATGATGCATAATAGCCCAGTCATTTTACGGAGTTTTGTTAGGCGGGGTAAGGAGTAATTATTAATTTGACTTTTAAACTGTGACCGGCACCATTTAGGGACAAAAAGACTATCTTAAAACATATTTTAAAAAAAATCGCTACGCAACATAGAAATCAAAATTGTGTGTCCCAGAAGGCTTTTAAAATAATAATTTTAATACCAATGCACTCATTTGACTTAGATTTAACAATATAAATCAATTAAATAGGCATTGCCATTTAAAAAATGAGGTATTTATTAGAAAATACGAATGTATTTTCAAAACCTTCTGAGTAGACAAAAATATTAACACCATGTTTGTAGTATGTATAATGGTAAAGCCTTAAATATGTACAAAAAAAAAATTACCATCAGGTTTTATAGAACGAGATAATAGCTAAATTTTGAAATTGGAACTGTTGCAGACGTTATTTTTTTTTAATTTTGGTACATTTCTAGGCTCAAATTGGCTCTTCAATATTATACCGAAAAAAAAATATCAATTACCAATTAGTCCCGACTCAAACCGTAAAATGACTGGGCTATAAATTCTCTATAATAATTTTGACATTTTCTACTGCTGCTGATTTGAACGTGTTACTTTCAAAAATCGCACTTCTGATCGTTTGACATTCTTTGATCTATATAAGGTGTAACAAAATTAGGTGAAACTATTTTAAGGGGATGATCAGACCATCGAACTGAAGAACTTTCTCTATGGGACCAATATCGAAATCGCGAACAAAAATCAGCTGTCCCATACATTTAGGTCGAGTACGTTTGTATGGAAAAGCTGATTTTTTTTTCGCGATTTCGATATTGGTCCCATAGAGAAAGTTGTTCAGTTTGATGGTCTGATCATCCCCTTAAAATAGTTTCAGTTAGTTTTGTTAGACCTTATATAATGAAACATTCCCATAAGTAAATAAAATATCACAAACAAGGAGTGAGCACTGTACTGACGGATAAGGGTAAGGCATTTCAAGTGCATTTAATATCATTGCACACCTATCACAAATAAAGGGGAGAAGAGGGAAAAAATCATGACAATTCTATTGGACTTCACTATAAAAGCGATCAAAAGCTAACTAAGTACAAACCAGTTTTTTAAATCAAGTTCTTTGTAGGTAATAATTAATCATAAAATGCCTGACTTGACACCATACCTACAGCTTCAGAATGAAACCTAACAAAGTTAAAAGTCTTGTAAATTTTAACTAAAGGCTTGCTAAAGACTACAAACATAAATTGGTAAGGTAATAGTTAGTTCTAGTGTGCAAAGGTTTTTTTTCGTAGCCAGTCGCCGTTTATTCTGCGTTCAGAGTGCGCGTGTCAAAAGTTGGATTTAAAAAAAGTAAGTGAATAGTTTTTATTTTTAATCAAGGTTGTATTTTGTTAGTCCTTTGTTCTTTTTATTTTAAAAATCCTTTTTAGTTTGTTTTATAAGTAAGTTTTTATTCTGATGCGGTAAATTTTGTGGTGGTAAATGCAACGTAATGTTGATTAGGTAATTGGTAATTGTTATTTTTACATAATTTCTTTATTGCTTTTTGCAAACCTTTATTGTTACCTAATAGTTAAAGAACTGGGCTACATTATTTTCGTATATTTCGGTTATATATCTACGCTAAAAATTGTTAGTTACCCTACGTTAGAACAAAAAAAATATAAAAATGACAAAGAAAAAAATTAATTGAATAGTACCTAATCAGAACAGTGCTTTTAACAGTCAATGTGCTGATAAAAAATTACCTGTAATTTTTGTTGGTTTAAATAATAATTCGATTAAAACGAAATATTCTGAATTATGTATAAAAAACTGGTGGTTTTTTAAATGAAAATAATTTTAAATTTACCAGTCATTAATAGATAAAAAACTTAATTAGACGATTATAATCTATTCACTATTCGGTAACTTCTTGTAAATGGGGAGTTGACTGCGTCAAATATACAGGGTGTAAGTGACAGCCTAGTAAATACTGAAACGGTGAACTCAGACCATCAAACTGAACAACTTTCACTATGGAGCCTACCTCAGGAGACGCGAAAAAAAATCAGCTGTCTTATACAAAACTGCTGTACTTACCCTGATTTTTTTTCGCGTTTCCTGAGGTAGGCTCCATAGTGAAAGTTGTTCAGTTTGATGGTCTGAGTTCACAGTTTCAGTATTTACTAGGCTGTCACTTACACCCTGTATTTAGTAAAAATTCGTTTGAAAATAATGCTAAACTTACATTTTCAGTAATTCTGTAGCTTGAATCTATCTATACTATTATAAAACTGTAACAGGAAGTTTGTCTGTACATTGAAGATATTAACAAAAAAAAAGTTACGATATGGTTTTTAGGTGTCCCTGATTCCATTTCACCAATTTTTGGATTTTTGTCTGTGTGTTTGTTTGGGTGTTTGTTTGTTTGAACGAGTATCACGCAAAAACTACTGAACCGATTTTGAATAAACTTTTTTTGTTTGATAGCTTATGATCTGACATAAAATCTGGTATATAATTTGTGCGGACGAAGTCGCGGGTTAACGCTCGTACTATATAAACTATTATAAAACTGTAGCAGGAAGTTTGTCTGTACATTGAAGATATTAGCAAAAAAAAGTTACGATATGGTTTTTAGGTATCCCTGATTCCATATCAGCAATTTTTGGATTTTTTGTCTGTCTGTTTGTGTGTTTGTTTGTTTGAACGAGCATCACACAAAAACTGTTGAACGGATTTTGATGAAACTTTTTTTGTTTGATAGCTTATTATCTGACTTAAAATCTGGTATATAATTTGTGCGGACAAAGTCGCGGGTTAACGCTCGTTTTTAATAAAAGGATAAACTATGATAAAAAGAATCGGAACGGCGACGAAAAACAACGACGTCACTATTCATGATTTAGTTTTTTTTTTTTCATACAAAGCTCGTGTTTTGACGTTTGATAAAGAGTTGCTGATTTGACTACTTAGTTGGAAACTCGCGGTATCTACCGGATGTCCATAGATAAACAACTTAGGTAATTAAATTAGACAAAATAAAATCGAATTCGAAAAAATGCAGGGTGTTTTGCTTAGAGGTTTTTGCATACTAATGTTAGCATTTAGCAGCTATTACCATCTGCTGCTGGAAATTCTTGAGTCAGTTGGATAGTATTATTGGTTTATCTGGAAGGGAGGTAAAATTTGTCTCGGGCGGGACTTGAACCCGCACTCACTACTAGGTAGGTAGCTACGTACTGTGAGCTTTACTGTTTATTTTATATTTTTATTTTCATAGATCGAGACATTTGCTTTCTAGCTCTGAGAACGATCTTCTTCTGACTTCCTAATAATTGAAGCCCGCACCGGGGTTCTTCGACGTTCCAAATTTATTTCAAATAAAAACCAGCCAGCAAGCTATGGCTATACAACCCCCTTACATCACCCTCCTCCTCATCGAAAATTTAAGAGACAATAATTCAACCTATACTATACATACCTACTTATATCTACTTATACCGATGGATATTATTGTTTTGAATGCTAGTTTTCGTTCAATCCCGCACTGATCGAGTGAAATTCCAGTATCCTGTAATCTAAACATTGGTAAGAGAACTACAGAAACTCCAGAACATCACTAAATCGGCACGAAATTGAACGAAAACTACAAACAACCCGCACATTACGCAAGATAGGTAGCCATTGGTGAATTTGTCAATTTGACATTGACATAGACAATAAATTCTTTTTTTTTCATAGTTATGCGAAGTATTTAATAGATGGCAGCACATTCTATGCAAACTGAAAAAGCCACCAAAAAGCGACTGTCCTCCGCCTGTTTGTAACCTTATAGGTGATTTTTAGCTCTGTCAGGTTTCTTTTAGGTTACACGATTCAAAAGGTTACTTTTAGGTGATTTTTGGGTACTGGTATTACAAATTTTAATAATTATTTTTCCATGAAACGGAATGCTTTTTCATATTTTTGCAATGTTAAATAACGCATAACGTTCGTAACGTAGTGAGTGCAACTCCTTAAAACACATTTTTCTCTCTCGCACTAATGTATACCAAATCACAAATGACTAAAAATAGTCTAAGTAGGTAGTCTCACTTACTCGCTCGATCAATCAATCGGATGAAAAATGCAGTTTAAAATAGAAAACGCTACAGAATTGTTTTATATTTCTGAAAGTTAATACAATAGCATATTACTGGGAAAAAATATAAAAGGTTTCTTTTCAAACCGAAAGATTACTTTTTAATCTATTTCCGGTTACTTTTGACAAGATCCGGCTGGCAACACTGCATACAATTTTTGCCCAGTGTCTAATGGAAAAATGTTTTTACTTGCACGTATAAATGTATGGAACCTCAATAGCCGAATCGTCCCTAAAAAATTGTGGAAAGTTTTCGATTTCACTCCGTGTATGAATGAGTCAGTTTATTGAGGAAATTAGTTGTTATTGTCACTAGAAATGTTAAATGGTTTTAACTGGGAATCACCGTCGACTGTATTATACCTATCTACAGTCTTATCTATATTTAGGTACTTACCAATAAGGAAAATAGTAAGATATCTCAAATATTATTGATTTTTAAACATGTTACAGCCATGTTGTGTGCTATTTCGAATCAAATTAAAGATTGAAAAATTAGATGGCGCTCACGTCCCCTTAAGACGCAACAGATTAAAAATGTCGTTCTCTGGGTAGTGGGCTCGGTGGCGAAATTGGATAACGCAGTTCCCCGGTTTGGAAAAGTGCGGGTTCAAGTCCTGCCCGAGGCAAATTTTTCAATCTTCAATTTGAGTAAGATATCTGTCGTTGGTTGCGATGTAGGGCTGCTATTGGGTGGTCGGGTGCCCGATTGCGCTAAGTTAAAACATCGAAGTTCTATTCTTATCCAATTTCAGTTCTAATCACATTTCAATCCAATTACTATTCAACTGTGCTGAATTCCGCATCGCGCTAAACTCTATGTAACTGACAGCCAATAACGTCTGAGCGATCTGTCAAAACGGCTCTAACGGCAGTCAAGAGCAGTACCGCGATTAGCGCAATACCAAATGTATTTACTAATTGAGCAGCCCAGGGCTGCAATCTCGGTAAATATTTGGTGATTGAACCGTTATGGGACTACGTACGAACCATAACCTTTGACACATTTGGTATTGCGCTAATCGCGGTACAGCCGTTAGAGCCGTTTTGACAGAGCGCAATCGGGCTGCAGGTCACGTCTCGCGCGGCAGTCGTCGGTTGCCCCCTCCCCGGCCTACAACGAAGCTCCAGTGGTGGCTCAAGATAGTCTTCTTTTCTAAAAACAACTCTTGAAGCCCACGAAATTCATTTATAACCGTATAACGACATTTTCAGCACACTTGCTCATAAAATGGCCCTTATTTCACCGCAATTAGGCACATAATGACACCTATAATCAAACTGTGACTTTTTCATTACTATTATTCACAAGTGAGTTATAGGTTTTTTATAGTAGGTATCTAAACTTCTTGGTTGAGTTCTTGAGTTGCTTTGTTCTTAAAAAAGTTTCGATACAAAAAAGATCATATTCAATAGTACAAAAATAAATTCTCTAAATAAACTTTTTATTTACTAAATAATAGTACATTATGGTACAAGTGTGTAATGTTGGTGATTACCGCTGAGGCGCCATTGAGACCCGAGCCGTAGGCGAGGATTTTATTTTAAGGAGGGTTTATTTGAAGGAGGATTATTATTTTCTTCACAAGTGTGTTGAAAAACGTCGTATGATACACGTGTGTATTAATGATTACCGTCCTCGGCTCTCTTAAGACTCTCGCCTACGGCTCGGGTCTCAATGGCGCCTCAGCGGTAATCACCAACATTACACACTTGTACCATAATGTACTATTAGACATATTGGCTAAAATCATCTAAAACCAAGATGGACGCCATTATTTTAAAATTTGAATAGAAGATCTATCGTTATGCTCGCAGTTGTTTCTAATACGTCCCTTTTGTGGCCCAAGAGTGTTGGGCCACAAAACGGACGGATGAGAAACGACTGCATGCAGCAGAGATGCGAATGTTGAGATGGATGTGTGGTGTAACTAGAATGGACAAGATTAGGAATGAGTATATTAGAGGACGTTTGAAAGTAGCACCTATAACGGAAAAATTGCAGGGTAATAGATTACCGTGGTATGGGCATGGCATGGCATCATGGCATGCGATGCGGAGAGACGAGTGTCATAATGTTACGAGACGAGTGTTAAGTATGCATGTGGATGGCTGTGGTAGGAGAGGAAGGCAGAAGAAAATATGGATGAATTGTGTGAAGGATGAATGGAGGTGCTGCTGGGAATGTTCCTCTATTGAAAAGGGAAGATCTTCCACCAGGCTATGTGTGAAGCCTGGAGACCGGCCGTGGTCCAACAGTTCTTAGTTGGACCTTGTATATGTATCGAATCTCAGTGATTATTTCTCTTGCGCGATGTATGTCTTGCATTCGATTGTGAACCTTATTTGTAGTAAACCTTTTAGCCTAAGAGATAAGTGTACTTTTTGCAACCATCAGCAGCAAGGCTGATTCAGTGTTTATGTGGTGTAGAGCATCTCTGTGATTGGAACGGACTAGGTCTGCCTGCATAACTCCAGTCGGTTTAGAAGTCATTTAGAAGTTACTGATGTTTAAAGGTTAGTAAAACATTTACGATCAGGAGTGTTATTTTTGAAACTCATTCTTTGAAAATGTTAATATTACTATGGAGATATGCATCTTTCTACTGCTGATTTGACATTCAAAAACCATACTCCAGAAGTGCGATTTTTGAAAGTCAAATCAGCAGTAGAAAGATGCGTATCTCCATACATTTTCAATTGCTGAGTTCAACGTATGAGATTCAAAAATCGCACTCCAGCTGCAAGGCTGATCGTATGATATTAATGTAGTATGCACTGTAGCTATGTGAACAGTACAAAAACTGACATGGTTCATCAGTCGGTTTAGGAGTTACAGCCGTTCAAAGGTCCGACCTTTGAATGGCTGTATCTCCTAAACCGACTGGCAGTTCATGTCAGTTTTTGTACTGTTCACATAGATACAGTGCACACTACAATAATATCATACGATCAGCCTTGCAGCTAATCGTTAATTTTTTACTGACCTTTAAACGTCTGTAACTCCTAAACCGACTGAAGTTATGCAGGCAGTCCATCCCCATCAGAGAAATGTTCTTGACATAAACACTGAATCAGTCTTGCTGCTGATGGTTACAAAAAGTACACTTATCACTTATAATATTTGTATCTTTGGGCCGAATGGACCGTGAACTAAATCCGTAAGCTCTGGTCGGATACACCAGGACTGAGGCATGCGAAAGAACTTGTGACCGGCTTCTCAAACAGACATACCTCGGATGCCATCAATTCAAACCGCAACGACTTAAGGCTCTTGGTGCGAGCCTTAACAGGACACAGCAAGTTAAACAAACATCTACACAGAATGGGGCTAGTAGATTCACTCTCTTGCAGATTCTGCTGTGAAGCAGAGGAAACGCCCATACACCTCTGCGAATGCGCAGTGCTCATTCACAGCATGAGTCGCCATCTAGGTGGATACGTAGTAACACCTACTGACATTAGGGACCTCCCCTCCAAAAGCATAACACGGTTAATGAAGTCAGTGGGCCTAGGAAATGACCTTTAGGTCTAGGGTGACAGCTACAATAGATCTCATATAAATTCTCCGTTTCTCTCGCCTTTTTAACTTCAATGTTTTAACCAAAATTGTTTCTGGCACAGAAGCTCTAGCGGTGTTTTTTTAGTGAACAATGATAGAAACATTGCAAGTGAGAACAGGGTACAGCTGAAAATCAGGGCTGCGCTCGCTGTGATCTCTGATCAGATCACTCGGCCGGCACAACACTGAGCTGATCCCTTTTGTCGTAAGACTCCATTAACTTCAGAGTCCCAGACTCTGTAAGTATAATTATTGTAATTACAATAACAATTACAATGACAACCCGTTTGGTGTAATGGTTACCACGCTGGACTACCAAACCAGGGTCCTGGGTTCGAATCCCGGTTCGGTCATGGATGTTATATGTTTGTGCCGTTGTTGTATGGTTTCCATAATAAAAAGCATAATATAGTGCTTGCTTGGGATCATTACAATGTATGTGCCTGTGAGCGTTATTTATTATTTATTTATTTAATTACTGTACCTACATTCTGTTTGCACAATAAAACTTATTTCAATTTCAAAACCGGGACGCTAGGAGAGATCGGAGGTAGGCCTTTGCCCAATAATGGGACAGCGACGGCTGATATATATATATACAGGGTGGAAAAAAAAGGCCGTGGTTGGAGAGAAAGTACCCTTAATATTTATGGTGGCAAATTTTACTTAAAGGAAACATTCCTTTATTTTCAAATTTAATTAAAACTGCTTTAAATATAAACTGCATATAATTTCAATCTGTCCAGGTCGCAGTAGCTATTGGTCATTGGCCAAGCCCTCACAACCAAATAATAATACTGTACAAAGAAATCATATGATAAAGTGTGTGAAGAAATAGTTATTTGTTATCTAAAGTCATTCCACTGTTGTTATTGATAACCTAAAGACCTCGACCTCAAATCACAGATTACTTGTTCTCAAGCGGCGCTTAATTGTCGATAACAAATTGAAATAGGTAACCATTATGTTTAATTAATTGAATCAGGCGTTACTTTGCGGAAATCCATGACTAATATGTAGATGACACGATTGTATCAAGACCTCTGCTTCTAAGTACCTAGTAGACAAAGTTGTATTACGTTATGCAACACAACCTGCCCACCAAATAATTTCTACTCTACACGTGTTTCGCTCCGCCAAGGAGCATCCTCAGGAGTTAGACCGACGAACGTTCGAAACAGAGTTGTTACTCCGCCGAGCGTCCGACACCGAGGAAAGAAGGAAGGAAGGAAGGATTGTCTCGGTGTCGGACGCTCGGCGGAGTAACAACTCTGTTTCGAACGTTCGTCGGTCTAACTCCTGAGGATGCTCCTTGGTGGAGCGAAACACGTGTAGAGTAGAAATTATTTGGTGGGCAGGTTGTGTTGCATAACGTAATACAACTTTGTCTACTAGGTACTTGGAAGCGGAGGTCAAGACCTCCGCTTGTACGATTGTATCAAGATACAATCGTGTCATCTACATATTACCATTATGTTTATTGAACAGTTATGGAGATATAAAAATAACTGGAAATACAGCTATTCTAGTGGCTATTCTATACATATTATACCAAATATTGATAACGGATAATATGTTAGATAACGGCGCCTTTTTAAGAGGCTATGTGTAAAAAATAGGATTCTTCAAAGCGTCATATATCATGAAGTACTAACAGTAGGAGTATGATTAGCGGATATGTGTAAATTGAACATATAAGGTCTAACTAAATTAGCTGAAACTATTTTAAGGGTATGCTCAGACCATCAAACTGAACAACTTTCTCTATGGAACCAATAAAGAATCGCAAAAAAAAAATGTAATGTCCCATACAAAACTGCAAACACAACATGACTCAAATGTATGGGGCAGCAGATTTTTTTTTTCGAGATTTCGATATTGGTTCCATAGAGAAAGTTGCTCAGTTTGATAGTCTGAGCATACCCTTAAAATAGTTTCAGCTAATTTTGTTAGACCTTATATAATTGAAGTTTTGATTAGAGCCAAAACACGATTAAGACACATTTTCTCTATAGAAAAACAAGCCAAAGTAGCCTCCGTCTTTATCGATAGACGCTTGGAACTGCTAAACGGTGAATAATAGAAACACGAGACTTGATTTAAAAAAAAGAGATTGATATTTTACAAATTTTGATTAGAGCAGAATTGAACTTACATAAATAGTACAATCACAATTAAATAAAGTTTGTTTTACGCTTGCATCGTTTCAGGCGCGCGCGCCGCCCTATCTCTTTCTCTCGCATCAGGCAGTAATAATTCAAATTCAAATTCAAAATTTTTTTATTCAAAATAATATCACATAGATAGCTTTTTGACGTCATTTTTTGAGTCTACCGCGTCGGAAGGTGTTCCGTTGAGAGAAGATGCGGCCAGAAACTCTACAACACACATCTTTTTAACAAAACAAAATATACAAAGTACAATTAAAATACAATATTGCATTACATAGAGTAACATTGTCAAGACCAGACATTTTGGTCATTCAAATAGTCGTCGAGTTTATATTTATAGTAGCCTTTTTTACAGAGGACTTGTTTAACATGGGACTTAAACTTTTTGTCTGGCAAGTTTAGAATATCCTCTGGTATCTTATTATAATAGCGTATACAGTAATATAAGCTATCATACGCCCATTTCACTTCAATTATTTTTCGACATAGGCAATTAGCCGACTTCAAAAAAGATATGCGAATCAGCTTAATATATTTACCGTACTTCGCTTATACAGGGTGAAATTGATATCATTAGCATCCTTTTAAACTAAGAGTCTAGCCATCAAACTGAACACCTATTACTATTGGAGAAAACTTTCGGAGCAAAAAAAAAATCTACCATTTGAGTCGCGAACTCGCGCATCGAAATTGCAGTTCAGTATGGAAGAGCTGATTTTTTTTTCTCCGATCGGTTTGCTCCCATAGTAAAAGTTGTTCAGTTTGATGGGTAGACACTTAGTTTAAATGTATGCAAATGATATCAATTTCACCCTGTATAGATCAGAGTAAAATTAATGGATAGGCCTTACGCGAACATTCCAAACCAGAAAAATGAGGCAAAACAATTGACAGTTTTACGTCAAATATGTACCGAGATGACAGGCCAAGTGCTAGTTTGTATGGACCACGTGTACTAGTTTTGTGCCTAAACTTAACGCGCTTTGGGCCTATCCATTAATTTTACTTTGATCAAGGCCTATAGGTACTTCATTCCATTACATGAAGGATAAAAAGATATTGCAGCAAATATAATTATAATTATAACTTATGTGAAATATGTATATAGGGTGAAATTGATATGATTAGCATCTTTTTAAACTAGAGTCTACCCATCAAACTGAACAACTTTTACTATGAGAGCAAACCAATCGGAGCAAGAAAAAACCGGCCAAGTGCAAGCCGGACTCTGACTCGTGTACGAAGGGTTCTATACCATTATCTACAAAAACCTTCTGTGACAATTTCAACTGTCTAACTATCACGGTTCATGAGATACAGGCTATGGTGACAGACGGACGGACAGCGGAGTCTTAGTAATAGGGTCCCTTTGGGTAAAGAACCCTAAAAATCTGCTGTTCCATACACAATAGCCCAGTCATTTTACGGAGTTTTGTTAGGCGGGGTAGGGAGTAATTATTAATTGGACTTATAAACTATACTCGGCACCATTTAGTGATTTTTTTTAGCCTATTTCATCCCACTGCTGGGCAAAGGCCTCTCCCCTACTCTTCCACTCGTTCCTGTTGTGGGCAACCTCTGGCCATTGGTCGTCAAATTTGACCAGGTCATCACGCCACCTCTTCTTCGGTCGCCCTGGACGCCACCGACCGTTTTCGGGGATCCAGGGCATGATGATTTTTGCCCATCTCTCAGGATGCATCCGACAGACATGACCGGCCCACTCCCATTTAAGTTTGGCACTTTTCTCTCCGACGTCGGCTATTTGAGTTTTGGAGCGCAACGTGGTGTTTCTGAGCCGGTCGGTTCGTTTAACACCTAGAATGCTGCGCTCCATCGCTCTCTGGCAAACCTTAAGCTTGGACTTTTGGGCCTCAGTGAGTGACCACGTTTGAGCTCCGTAAGTTAGGATGGGCAGGATACACATGTCGATGAGTCTACGTTTAAGCGAGAGCGGGAGTTTTCCCTTCATCAGCTCCTTCATGGACCAGAAGCTCTTCCAAGCATTGTCGACGCGTCGTTTGACTTCCTGGTCTTGCCTGTTTTCGAAGGAGACTATCAAAAACTGAAAACTGAAAACATATAAAAAAAATACTCGACTCAAATGTATGCAACAGCTGATTATTTTTTCGCTCCGACCGGTTTGCTCCCATAATAAAAGTTCGTCGCCTCTTATACAGGGTGAAATTGATATCATTAGCATTCTTTTAAACTAAGAGTCAAACTGAACAACTTTTACTATGGGAGCAAACCGATAGGAGCAAAAAAAAATCTGCTGTTGCATACATTGTTGCATACATACTGAACAAATAGGCACACAAAACGTTTTCAAATCAGTACACACACACACACACACACACACACACACACACACACACACACACACACACACACACACACACACACACACACACACACTCACACACACACACACACACGCACGCACGCACACACACACACACACACGAACAAACAAACAGTATAACTTATAATGTACAACATATAGCATGGTAGAAATAGTATTTCCATCTTTGCACACTGAAAACAAACAAATTTAACAAATTTACTATACTTACTTGTTATTCTTTATTATTTTTTTCTTTTTAATTTTATGGTGATCATCATCGGCACACCGATATGCCTAGTTTTAGTAAAATGACAGTTAAGGAACCACTGTTACCACTATAATGTAAAAAATTCGTAAAGCAGTCTGTGAGGCAGAAAACTCCAGTACAGATTGCTGATCTACTCATTCTGTAAATGCATGCGTTTTTGGAAATAAATAAATAAAATACATTTGAGTCGCGAACTCGCGCGTCGAGATTGCAGTTTAGTATGCAACAGCAGTTTTTTTTTTTTTGCTCCTATCGGTTTGGAGAGTTCTAGCTCTCGACGATAAATAAAAAAATTGCCATAATTTCGATCAAATCTTTTTCATCTCGCAACAAGTATCGTATGATTGTAAGTTATCTACAGAGGTCCGTCTGGTCAGAACCATTACGTCCAGATCGTCGGCCGCTAAGAGAATTGACCCCTCCTATGTGGGACAATAACCCACGAAGGTCTTGACTCTGTCAATCACTGTGTCGTTTGTATTGAAGGTGTACTACAGGCGGAGGACAGTCGCCTTTTGGTGGCTTTTTCCGATTCAGTTTGCATAGAATGTGCAGCCATCTATTAAATATTTCGCAGAACTATGAAAAAAAAGATTTTATTGTCTATGTCAATGTCAAATTGACAAAATCACAAAATGGCTACCTATCTAGCGTAATGTGCAGGTTGTTTGTAGTTTTCGTTCAATTTCTTGACGATTTAATGATGTTCTGGAGTTTCTGTTGTTCTCTTACCAATGTTTAGATTACAGGAATAGTAAGGATACTGGAATTTCACTCGATCGGTGCGGGATTGAAAGAAAACTAGCATTCAAAACAATAATATCCATCGGTATGAGTAGATATTAGTAGGTATGTATAGTATAGGATGAATTATTGTCGGTGAAACATAGATGGCACTAGCTAGCCTTCAATTTGACATAAGGTGGATGCATAATGTTGCCACGAGTGGGTTCTCTTTTCTAATATACTTATATTACTCTTTGATCTTAACTATTATAAAACTGTAACAGAAGTGTGTCTGTACATTGAAGATATTAACAAAAATGAAATATATGTAGGTATACGGTCGAATTGAGAAACCTCCTCCTTTTTTGAAGTCGATTATAAAAGTTACGATATGGTTTTTAGGTGTCCCTGATTCCATATCAGCAATTTTTGGATTTTTTGTCTGTCTGTTTGTTTGTGTGGTTTTTTTTTTGTTTGTTTGAACGAGCATCACGCAAAAACTGTTGAACCGATTTTGATAAAACTTTTTTGTTTGATAGCTAATGATCTGACTTAAAATCTGGCATATAATTTGTGCGGACAAAGTCGCGGGTTAACTCTAGTACTATTATAAAACTGTAACAGAAGTGTGTCTGTACATTGAGGATATTAACAAAAAAAAAGTTACGATATGGTTTTTAGGTGTGATTCCATATCACTAATTTTTCGATTTCTGTCTGTCTGTTTGTTTGTTTGTTTGAATGAGCATCACGCAATGTTTGTTTGAACGAGCATCACGCAAAAACTACTGAACCGATTTTGATGAAACTTTTTTTGTTTGATAGCTAATGATCTGACTTAAAATCTGGTATATAAGGTCTAACAAAATTAGGTGAAACTATTTTAAGGGGATGATTTCTCTATGGGACCAATATCGAAATCGCGAAAAAAAAAATCTGCTGTTCCATACAAACGTACTCGACCTAAATGTATGGGACAGCTGATTTTTGTTCGCGATTTCGATATTGGTCCCATAGAGAAAGTTCTTCAGTTCGATGGTCTGATCATCCCCTTAAAATAGTTTCACCTAATTTTGTTAGACCTTATATAATTTGTGCGGACAAAGTTGCGGGTTAACGCTAGTTAACTATAAAATGTTTAAGGGTGTATTTAGAAAATGAAACTAAACAAATTTCCCTGAGGAACTTAGGCCGAAAAACGGGAATGTTTTTCGGAACCGCCAATAGGTGTACTAAAGTGCGGTTGAGCTGAAGTGCGGTTGAGCTGAAGTGCGGTTAAGCTGAAGCGCGATTATTCAAATTACAGTCTCAACGTTCAAAATCGTGGTCGAATGACGCGCAATCGCCATAGTAATTTTGACATTTTCTACTGCCGATTTGAACGTGTGTCTTTCAAAATCGCATTGCTGATCTATTTTATATGGGAAATTCAGAAATTTTTCTCTTTTTTCGACCCAAAATATTATGTTCCATAGGGAAAGTTGTCTGAATATGCTGGCGTCAACTTTTGCTATGGGACTGGAGTGCGATTTTTGAATCTCATTCAGTGAACTCAGCAGTTGTAAATGTCACAATTACTATGGAGATAATGTGCTGATAAGACTTTCAAAAATCGCACTCCTGAAGTTCTACTACAACTATGGAGATATGCATCTTTCTACTGCTGATATGACTTCCAAAAATCATACTTCAGCGGCATGACTTCTCGATAAACGTTTTATCGCGCCTGGCTCGTTCGTTCGTGCGCAAATAGAGAGGTAGGGTGCGATAGATATGTATTGCGACGTCATGCCGTGGGTGCTGGAGTGCGATTTTTGAAAGTCAAATCAGAAGTAGAAAGATGCGTATCTCCATACATTTTCAACTGCTGAGTTCAACGTATGAGATTCAAAAATCGCTCTCCTGCTCGAGCCACATCTATGTAACACCTGTTTTTTTTTTGCGAGTTTGTTGCTGTCCTTTAGTGAAAATTTAGTTTGATGGTCTAATCATCCCCTTAAAAAAAATTGCAGCATATTAATAAATACCCTGTAAAATTACCTAGGTTACCTAGTATTTGTTTAGATGGATCTTATTTTTTGAAGGGGAAATTTGTAAATAGTTTTTTTAAACAAATTCTATACAACTTTATTTACGATACACGAACGAACTTATTACTTACGAACTTTACAATGGTTTTATTTAATATGTAAACAGAGAACTTAGTACCTCTCATAGAGATCTAGAGAGATGCCAACAGTAATATATAAGGTCTAACAAAATTAGGTGAAACTATTTTAAGGGTTAGACCTTCAAACTGAACAACTTTCGCGAAAAAAAAATCTGCTGTCCCATACATTTAGGTCGAGTACGTTTGTATGGGACAGCCGATTTTTTTATTCGCGATTTCGATATTGGTCCCATTATTATTTTATTATTTGGTTATAAGGGCTTGGTCAATGACCAAATAGCTACTGCGACCTAGATAGATCTATTGTAGCTGTCACCCTAGACCTAAAGGTCATTTCCTAGGCCCACGGACTTCATGAACCGTGTTATGCTTTTGGAGGGGAGGTCCCTGATGTCAGTAGGTGTTATTATGTATCCACCTAGATGGCGACTCCTGCTGTGAATGAGCACTTCGCATTCGCAGAGGAGATGTATGGGCGTTTGCTCTGCTTCACAGCAAAATCTGCAAGTGGGTGAGTCTACAAGCCCCATTCTGTGTAGGTGTTTGTTTAACTTGCAGTGTCCCGTTAAGGCTCGTACTAAGAGCCTTAAGTCGTTGCGGTTTGAATTGATGGCATCTGAGGTATGTCTGTTTGAAAAGCCGGTCACAAGTTCTTTCGCATGCCTCAGTCCTGGTGTATCCGACCAGAGCTTACGGCTTTGGTCCACGGCCCATTCCTTTAGCACACGTCTAGAGGTGTTGCGGGAGATGCCGCAATAAGGCTCGGGGCCTATGGCGTCCTCTTCCGCCCCTCTTCGTGCCAGCTCGTCAGCAGCCTCATTTCCATCAATACCGCAGTGTCCGGGCACCCAGCCTAGGGTGACAGAGTTTGTCCGTCCTAGCTGGTTGAGTGCTCGGGCACATTCTAATGTTAGTTTCGACTCTATTTCGTAAGATCCTAGCGCTTTTAGAGCAGCCTGGCTATCTGATAAAATAACAATATGTTTCCCCTTTGGGCATCTTTTCAGATTCTCATGTACGCAATCTATATTCCAGACTGAAATGTACGCTACATTTCAGTCTGGAATACTGTGGCATGCTGTCCAAGGTGAATCGCCTTTTTAATTCTTGGATTGCCGCCACATATTCCAGCTCCAGCACGGTTGTCCTTCCTGGAGCCATCTGTAAACCAGACGACATCTCCAGCGCTGAAGGATTGTGGGGTATTCCCGTTCCAGTCCTCTCTTTGGGGTAGGATTACCTTGTATAACCTGTTGAAGTTATATTCTTTGTTCATGGTGTCTTTCGGCATACACATGATCGGAATTGTTAAGAGAGTTTCATGTTACCCTCTCATAACAGAGGACTTCCATTTGGAATCTCCTCGTTCCAAGGCTCGGAGCATTGCAATTTTTGCCTCTTTTTGCACATGGATGTGTAGTGGAGGCAAACCTAATATTGCCTCCATAGCAGCCGTGGGTGTAGATTTCATTGCCCCCGTTGCTATTCTGCATACTAATCCTTGTAGGCTATTTAGGGTGTTTACACACTTCGCTTGTTCGGTTTTCTTATGCCAGGCTACACTGCAGTAGGATACCATAGGCCTCACTATCGCAGTGTAGATCCACATAACCGAACTCGGTTTCAGGCCCCACCTGGAGCCCGCTAAGCGACAGCATGTCCCTAGTCCTATTTTTGCCTTTCGCACAATGTGGTCCAGGTGTTGGTTCCAAGTGAGTTTTTGGTCTAGAATTACTCCTAGATATTTACCCTCCTTGGAAAACGGTATAGATTTGTTGAATAGTGTTGGAGGTCTAAGGCGCTCCAATTTTCGCCTTCTTGTGAAGGGTACTATAACCGTTTTATCGGCATTTACTGAAAGACCGAAGTTTTTGCACCACCTTTCTATCTTGTGTAGTGCTGTCTGCATGAGACTGGATATAGTGCTGGGACATGGGCCCACAATCATCACTACCAGGTCATCAGCATACTCTTGAGTATCTAGGTAGGCGTTGTTAAGGTCCCACAGGAGGCACCAGGTCCCATAGAGAAAGTTGTTCAGTTTGATGGTCTGATCATCCCCCTGAAATAGTTTCAGCTAGTTTTGTTAGACCTTATATAAGTCTATGATGCCAACCAACGCGCTGAGTACGAAACCTAGTGTCGCATTATCACCAGTACCACGCGATAGAAAGTATTTTGTTAGCTTGAATGTACTCATTATTCCATTGCGGTATCAGAACTCAACGTTCGAATAATCTTTAGTACTACGCAAGCATTGTAAACTATTTACACATAATATCTCGACTGGCTTTCAGCCTTATAATATATTGAATCCTTACTGCCGCGAGCAATGTGTTCCGTTTTTGCGGCACCATTTAGTGACAAAGAGACTATCTGAAAACATATTTAAAAAAAATTCACTACGCAACACAGAAATCAAAATTGTGAGTCCCAGAAGGCTTTTAAATTAATAATTTATTAATACCAATGCACTCATTTGACTTAGATTTAACGATATAAATTATTTTTAAGCAATTAAATAGGCATTGACATTTAAAAAATGAGGTATTTATTAGAAAATACGAATGTATTTTTCAAAACCTTTTAAGTAGACAAAAATATTTACACCATGTTTAAAGTATGTATAATGGTAAAAACTTAAATATGTGCAAAAAAAATTTACTGTCAGTTTTTTTAGAACGAGATAATAGCTAAATTTTAAAATTGGTTAATTTTTGTACATTTCTGGGGTCAAATTGGTTTTTTAATATTATAACGAAAAAAAATGTCAATTATTAATTAGTCCCGGCTCAAACCGTAAAATGACTGGGCTGCTTTTCACATCTCCCTTTAGTTTTTGTGATCTGAGGTACCTCTACTGTTTAATACTGTACTGAGACTTTATTTTCGACGTCAGCCAGTCCAGTCATATCATATCTCACTTGCTTGAACTTAAGTCAGCATTTAAGTATTCTGTTTTTTATAAACAGTTCATATCAATACAGTCTAGGTTGAATACTTGTTACGTTTCTTTTTTTGTGAATGCTTTTTTAAAAAAACAAAGAGAGATAATTACGGCTTTGTACTATACATCCAAGTGAAAGTGATGCGTAGACTGATTTTTGGTATTTTCAAGTTAATTGTAAAGGTAAGACTAGATTTTTTTAGCGAACTCGAAATGTTAATTTAATGTTATTTTTGTATGGAATCGACTGAATAACATTCGATAAAATAATGTAGGTATCCTCACGATTATTATTGAATATTCCCTGAAGCAGAGGCATTACGCATCTATTATTTAATTACCAATTTCTATTAGTTAAATACTTACATGTTATTATAAGTTTATAACATACCAATAATACAAACATACAAAAGTTGGACGCACAATACGCGTAGACGGAATTAATAAAAGTAAAGTTTTTATATATGAAAAAACAGTTTAGAAAATCTAGTTGCCGCGTCACAAATAACATTTGCAATTTATAAAATAATTACGAAGACTCAAATGTGTGCAAAAGCAGATTTTTTATTTGCTCCGATCGTTTTGCTCCCGTCGTAAAAGTTGTTCAGTTTGATGGGTAGACACTTAGTTTAAAAGGATGCTAATGATATCAATTCTACCCTGTATAGGTAGTAGAATAATGGACATCTCAAAATTGAAGCATTATTTGTTTCCTCACGATGTTTCCCGACGAAAACTTACAGGTGTTACAAATCGCCGACTTTTTTTACTATAATTAAACATCCAACGATATAAAAAACAACTGGTTTTAAACAATTTTGCAAGCATATTGGATAGTTGATTGAATTCCGAGTAGCCATGTTGAAACTGTTTTGTCGATGTATCGTATTTCTTAACCTATCAATAGGTATACTAGGTTTCTAGCTACTCTGAACTGATATTGTATTCTTTAAGAGGCTATGTGAAAAAAATAGGATTCTTCAAAGCGTCATATATCATGAAAAACTAACAGTAGGAGTATGATTAGCGGATATGTGTAAATTGAACATATAATTGAAGTTTTGATTAGAGCCAAAACACGATTAAGACACATTTTCTCGATAGAAAAACAAGCCAAAGTATCGATAAACGCTTGGAACTGCTAAACGGTGAATATTAGAAACCCGAGACTTGATTTAAAAAAAAAAGAGATTGATATTTTACAAATTTTGATTAGAGCAGAATTGAACTTACATAAATAGTACAATCACAATTAAACAAAGTTTGTTTTAAGCTTGCGTCGTTTCAGGCGCGCGCGCCGCCCCGTCTTTTTCTCTCGCATCAGGCAGTAATGTAAGCTATCACACGCCCATTTCGCTTCAATTATTTTTCGACATAGGCCCTTAACCTAGGCACCAAAGAGTAATATAAGTATATTAGAACTAGGTACCATCATCATTATATACATATTTTAACTCCAGCTTTGAATTTTGTTTGCATATTATTATATAATTACGAGCGTTAACCCGCGACTTCGTCCGCACAAATTATATACCAGATTTTAAGTCAGATCATAAGCTATCAAACAAAAAACATTTCATCAAAATCGGTTCAGTAGTTTTTGCGTGATACTCGTTCAAACAAACACCCAAACAAACAGACAGACAAAAAATCAAAAAATTTGTGAAATGGAATCAGGGACACCTAAAAACCATATCGTAACTTTTTTTTGTTAATATCTTCAATGTACAGACAAACTTCCTGTTACAGTTTTATAATAGTACGAGCGTTAACCCGCGACTTCGTCCGCACAAATTATACTATACCAGATTTTAAGTCAGATCATAAGCTATCAAACAAAAAAAGTTTCATCAAAATCGGTTCAGTAGTTTTTGCGTGATACTCGTTCAAACAAACAAACAAACAAACACACAAACAAACAGACAGACAAAAAATCTAAAAATTGGTCAAATGGAATCAGGGACACCTAAAAACCATATCGTAACTTTTTTTTTGTTAATATCTTCAATGTACAGACAAACTTCCTGTTACAGTTTTATAATAGTATAGATTAATGGACTCTTGCTTGTGCGTTAGCACTGCATTTCCGCCAGTGTCAAGTGTTTATGGGAGATTCTATCCCAATCTCAGGTATTGTTTTTGGTCAAGAACAAGAAGAGATTGAGGATTGCGGAGCCTCGTGGCAGGCAAAAACGCGACGCGTGAAATCCACGCGAGACGAGTGGTCGGGTCAGAACCTGCAACGTGACTCGCACACTGCGTTAATCAAACTTATCGAAAATTGACTAAAATATATCATACCTACCGTCAGAGGTCGCCACCCGTAGGTGGCGTGACCTCTTTATTACAATTCGTATAATTCGGACTTATCCGCTTTTGCCATAATGCCCAATAGTACGTTGTAAGTCACATCAATTGAATCAATTTGGGCCTTATTACGTCGGTGTAAGATTTATAGCAGGTGTTATCTTGACTGAACTGCAAATTAGTGTCAAGAATTCAACATATAAATCTACTTTTTTTTTATTCTTTTGGTTTTTTTTTTAGCTTTTAACCCTGTGGTTACGTCAGCCCATATATGGGCCCATATAGGTATCCTCTTAAGTAGATTTATAAATCTACTTAAGAGGATACCTACCCCTAACTTCTTTTGTTTCCTCTTCATCATCATCGTCATCTCAGGGTGAAATTTATATCATTAGCATCCTTTTAAACTAAGAGTCTACCCATCAAACTAAACAACTTTTACTATGGGAGCAAACCGATCGGAGCAAAAAAAGAAACACTGTTCCATACTAAACTGCAATGCCTACTCGACTCAAATGTATGCAACAACTAATTATTTTTTGCTCCGATCGGTTTGCTCCCATAGTAAAAGTTGTTCAGTTTGATGGGTAGACTCTTAGTTTCAAAGGATGCTAATGATATCAATTTCACCCTGTATAAATCTACTTAAGAGGATACCTACCCCTTACTTCGTTTGTTTCCTTTTCATCATCATCGTCATCTTAGCCGATGGACGTCCACTGCTGGACATAGGCCTCCCCCACCCATGGATCGCCATTAGGACCCGTCCTACGCTGCCCCCATCCAGCCATTTCTCTTAATTGAATGAATGAATGAATGAATGAAATATACTTTATTTACACCAATTGTAGACTTTTAAGTCTATATAATATACAGGGTGAAATTGATATCATTAGCAACCTTTTAAACCAAGAGTCTACCCATCAAACTGAACAAATTTCACTATGGGAGCAAACCGATCGCAGCAAAAAAAAAAAATCACCTGTTCCATACATTTGAGTCGAGTAGGCATTGCAGTTTAGTATGGAACAGCTGATTATTTTTTTGCTCCGATCGGTTTGCTCCCATAGTAAAAGTTGTTCAGTTTGATGAGTAGACTCTTAGTTTAAAAGGATGCTAATGATATCAATTTCACCCTGAGATGACGATGATGATGAAGAGGACACAAACGAAGTTAGGGGTAGGTATCCTCTTAAGAAGATTTATAAATCTACTTAAGAGGATACCTATATGGGCCCATATATGGGCTGAGGTAACCTCAGGGTTAAAAGCTAATGATATCAATTTCACCCTGTATAATATGTGTATTAACAGAGCAACATTCAAGCTATAAACAGTTATTTATAGATACGTTCATTTCGCATTAACTGTTGACCGAGTCATAGAGAAACCTGTGTAGTAAGTACGAGTTACATGTTAAAAGTGAAATGTGCGATACCCGTATATTTAACCGCTCGGTCACGGCTACATGAGATAATAGATCTTAACAAAATGGACGCGGTTACCAAAGGATTAAAATTAAAATAAATATAGTCTGAATCTAATTCCAATAGGACTTTCAAAAACAACATAAAAATAAATAGCATTATACAACCAGAGCTGCTTACTCGAGGGCGCAAGGGACCTAAGGGGCGCAACAATACGCCTTATTGGCCTTATGCAGCTTTCGGCACATTCGGCTTGCTCAGTTTTACACAGGGTGGCAGCCTAGCAAATACTGAAACGGTGAACTCAGACCATCAAACTGAACAACTTTCACTATGGATCGAGCCTACCTCAGGAAACGCGAAAAAATCTGCTATCCCATACATTTTAGACGGGTAGGTACAGCAGTTTTGTATGGGACAGCTGATTTTTTTCGCGTTTCCTGATGTAGGCTCCATAGTGAAAGTTGTTCAGTTTGATGGTCTGAGTTCACAGTTTCAGTATTTGCTAGGCTGGCACATACAGCCTGTATACTTACTTACATTTTTAGCAATTAGAACTTACCTTATGTATAGTCCTCTAACTAAGTTTTTTATCGATCGATGACCGTTAAGCCGTAATGGTTTAGTGGCGAGTAACGTTGCCTGCCGTGCAGGAGGCGAAGGTTCGATCCCCGTCCAGGCCGACTCGTACCAATGAGTTATTCGGAATTTATGTACGATTTGTAACACCACTGGCTTTTTGGTGAAGGAAAATATCGTGAGGAAACTGGCATGCTTCAATTTCGAGGCATGTATTCAAATTCAAATAATTTATTTCAGACAAGATGTCCATATAGTGTTAGTATACATTTGTCTTAAAGCTAGTGTTAGTAACAAAAAACATTTTATTTTAAAAACCCGGTGTGGAGCTTCAGCGGGGTTCAGCCCAGTGATGCAACAGCGGGGAGTCCCACCGGTCTTTGAACACATTCAGGAGACCGTTAGTGCTGGCTCGGAGCCTGCCCAACATGGAGGCGCACCGTTTTCTCAATATAGCATAGAAGTCGTCCGTGTGCGCCTCCGCAAACATTCCCGACGCACTATAATGCCATGCCAGCCCCATCAGTATCCTGAATGCGTTACTATACCTACTGTACGCGTAGATCTTTTTATTTTATTTGATCGCTGTATGCCCGTATTGTTCCCACGTCCATTATAAGGTGGCGACGCGAAGGGCTCACTCCCTGTCACACAAGACACTTTCGGTACTACTTAAAAGTGAAACATGGATGTTCTGAGGTTTCAGAATATCTCTGACTAACCCCTCGGGGAATATAGTAGTGAGCATGCAAACAATCCACTTTCTATTCTCTCACCTCTCGTCACTTGCACCGGTCGGGTTCACGAGGTCACACTGACCCGCTCGTTGCATATTGCACGTACCTACGTACATAGCTACAACAGTGAATGTATGGCCGCACAGCGACGGCCATGTATGGTTGAGTGTGTATAAGTAATTAGTATACTCGCTTAGATGGTGTCGTTACTTATGAAACGAGTGTTTACTATTAAACCTAATATACACATATCTGCTGTGCACACGGCGCGCGGCGACAGATCAATCTACTCTAACCATAGTTGAACGCTATAATCCATGAACATAGAGTTCAACTATGGATAGGTTGATCTGTTACCGTACCGTGCCGTGTACCGTTGGTTAAAGATGACCCTGGTCTCAGTGACTACCCATTCATTACTGTACTCATATTATACCTATTTCATCATCATCTCAGCCGATGGACGTCCACTGCTGGACATAGGCCTCCCCCAAGGATCGCCATAACGACCGGTCCTGCGCTGCCCTCATCCAACGGGTTCCCGCCGCCTTCACAAGGTCGTCGGTCCACCGTGTGCGGGGCCTACCCGTACGCTGCGCTTTCCGGTACGCGGTCGCCACTAGAGAACTTTTCGGCCCCATCGGCCATCGGTTCTGCGAGCAATATGCCCCGCCCACTGCCACTTTAATTTAGCAATTCTTTGGGCTATGTCAGTTACTCTGGTTCTTCTGCGGATCTCTTCATTTCTGATTCGATCTCGCAAGAAACTCCGAGCATAGCCCTCTCCATTGCTCTTTGGGTGACTTTCAGCCTTTTTATGAGGCCTTGAGTGAACGACCACGTCTCTGTTCCATATGTCATCACCCCGGCAACACACACTGATCGAAGACTTTCGTTTTAAGACACTGCGGTATTTGGGACGTGAAGATACTACGTAGCTTCCCGAACGCTGCCCAACCGAGTTGGATTCGACGGTTGATCTCTTTCGATACCTATATCATCACACATTTTTATGATGTCAATGTCAACTCCTATTACCAGTAGCGTAGCCCCGGGCGGCCCTTTACAAGAGGGGCTGAAAACTCCGGAATAATATAGATTGATTGAGCTCTGTATATAACCAATTCGTAGAACAGAGAAAAGTCGAGCTCACTTCGCTCGCTCAAGTTCCTGTTTTAATTATTGTACCTTACCAACACATAATCCTAGGGAGACCAAGCCAACCGATGCTCTATAGCCCAGTCATTTTACGGTTTGAGCCGGAACTTATTAATAATTGATAGGTTTTTTCAGAAATGTAACAAAATTAAAAAAATATCACGTCAGCAACAGCCCCAAATTTTAAATATATCATTTATCTCGTTCTAAAAAAACGTGTGGTAATTTTTTTTTAATCTTTTTTTCCAAATCAAATACACTGTGATTTATCGTAGTGTGCACACGGCGACACATCGAGCTATACAAAACCAACATAAGCTGGCCACGCGACGATACCGTCGGAGGTCCAGTAACGTATACACGTTACTGGACCTCCGCGCGCCCAGCTTATTTTGGTTTTGTATAGCTTGATGTGTCGCCGTGCGTACAATACCAAAAATGGCCGTTACATACGGTTCCTAACCCACCGTATAATTAAATTAGAAAACACCGGTCCAGCACAATCGTGCCCAATGTTACTCTCTCTTTACTTTCACGCACGTTCATGTAAATGTACATACATACTGACAGACATACTGTTATATAGATGCGTTGTTTGAATGTTAATGATAGCTCAACGAGATTCTATTGTAAAACAACTTTTATCTACGTAGCTTTTTTTGTTTTATATTCGAACTCAAAGTAAAGCCGTGGTGGTCCAGTGGCGAGTAACCTTGCCTGCCGTGCAGGAGGCGATGGTTCGATCCCCGTCCAGGCCGACTCGTACCAATGAGTTATTCGGAATTTATGTACGATTTGTAACACCACTGGCTTTTCGGTGAAGGAAAACATCGTGAGGAAACCTGCATGCTTCAGTTTCGAGGCATGTATTGTACCCACTGTCCATTACAAGTGGCAACGAGCTCACTCCCTGGACAGAGTTCCGGCACTTCTGAGGTTTCAGAATATCTCTGACTACCCCCTCGGGCAATATAAGGTCTAACAAAATTAGGTGCAACTATTTTAAGGGGATGATCAGACCATCAAACTGAACAACTTTCTCTATGGGACCGATATTGAAAATTAAATACAGAATACAGTCAAAATAATATATGACTACCAGTGAAGATATACGGAACTTAGACGTGGTCTCTCACTCAAAGCCTTAATAATAATAAGGCTGGAAGTCACCCAAAGGGCAAAACAGAGGGTTAAATGCACGGAGTTTTCGTACGAGACCGAATTGAAGAGATTCGCGGAAGAACCAGGCTCTGTACCCGGACTTTCGATGTTCGATATATCGCCACTGTTTCGGTCAGCACTTCATTGTAATAGAGTTGACATTAGAACGAGAATGATCACGCAATTGCGAAGTTCGAATGTCCGGGTAGAGGCCCTGAGTAGGTATCCGGCATAGCCCAAAGAATTGTTAACTAAATTACCAAATTGCGCGGGGTACATTGCTCGCAGAGCCGATGGCCGATGGGGCCAAAGTATTCTCGAGTGGCGATCGCGTACCGGAAATCGCAGCGTGGGTAGGCAGTAAGCCCCTCACAAGGTGGACCGACGAAGACGTTTGTCGTGAGAGGCGTCTAATTTCTTCCGGCGTCTACATCTTCCAAACCGTGGCTGCCAGTTATAGCCAACTGCATCTGACCTCACCTCTGATCGTATCGGTCTCCCGTTCCATCAGACACAGGAGGGCAAGGACGAGAGAGTGCATATGTGTTTAGCGCGTACCACAGATCACAAAAACTAAAGGGAGATGTGAAAAGGGGGCGGGGCCAGTGTCGCAGCAATATGCGCAAACACGGAACACATTGCTCGCGACATTAATGATCATATTATGAGGCTGAAAGCCACTTGAGATATTATGTGTAAATAGTTTACAATGGTTGCGTAGTACTAAAGATTATTCGAACGTTGAGTTCTGATACCGCAATGGATAATGAGCACATTCAAGCTAACAAAATACTTTCTATCGCGTGGTACTGGTGGTAATGCGACACTAGGTTTCGTACTCAGCGCGTTGGTTGGCATCTCTCTAGATCTCTATGGCGCGTACACTTATGCACTTCAAAATATCCTGCATACATAACTGCTTCTCTGTAAAGATGACACGTCTCCGTAGTATATAGTCGAAATCGACAAGGAATCCATAAACATAATGAGAAGTGATTTCATATGCCTACGTGCCTAGAAGCATAAAGCACCTATTTAAAGATTAAATACTGCACTTATTCTGCAGTAGGTACATACATGTAAATAAATCTGACATGTGCATGAATTTAAATATTTTATGAGAGTATCTAAAAGCTGATGAATGGGTTGTCTGAAGCGCAGTACATTTTGTCCTTGCTATTGTACAATGGAATGAATCATTAATGTAGTGATGAAGTGATGTGTTTTGAAGACCACAACTTGTTACGCAGAGGCTATGTAACAAAAATAGGATACTTCAAAGCGTCATACATCATGAAGTATCTACTAACAGTAGGAGTATGATTAGCGGATATGTATAATTGAACATATAATTGAAGATTTGATTAGAGCCAATACACGCTTAAGATACATTTTCTCGATAGAAAAACAAGCCAAAGTAGCCTCCGTCTTTATCGATAAACGCTTGGAACTGCTAAACCGTGAATAATAGAAACACGAGACTTGATTTAAAAAAAAAGAGATTGATATTTAAAAAATTTTGATTAGAGCAGAATTGAACTTACATAAATAGTACAATCACAATTAAATAAAGTTTGTTTTACGCTTGCGTCGTTTCAGGCGCGCGCGCCGCCCTTTCTCTCGCATCAGGCAGTAATAATTCAAATTCAAATACAAAATTTTTTAATCTCTTTCTCTCTCATCAGACAGTAATATATAAGCTATCACACGCCCATTTCGTTTCAATTATTTTTCGACATAGGCCCTTAAGGGCTTTATAGTTAAGTTTGTGCTCGTTTCTAAAAGATCCATGTGTAATGTAATGTGATAAGAGTAGATTACGTCTGATTTTTTTGTTAAAACCGAACAATAGCTCGAACAATGACGCAGCCAGTTTAATGTGAGAGTTTCCCATAACTTTGTACTATTGTTAGGTAGGCACTTTAATTATTACATTGATTTCTAATTGTATTACAAAATAAGTTAGATTCTACCAAAGCCTTAAATTCTTTATTTACGAACTGAAAACATACAAATTAACAATATGAGCAAATAAAAACCGGCCAAGAGCGTGTCGGACTCGAGCTACATTATTTATTTATTTAACACTTTATTGTACACATAACATTACAGAAAAAACAATTAAAGTAGACATGTACAAAGGGCGAGCTTATCTCTAAAGATATCCCTTCCAGCAAACCCGCAACAGAGACAGTTCTGAAGTGTGAGGCAGACAAAATGTGTACAGCACAAATGATAAAAACTAGATACTTGTTGTTAAATGGAAGTTAAATATATATATAAACATAATTATAAATAAACAAATAGATACAATAAACATACATAAACTATGGCTTATTTTAGAGAGTGATAGTGTTCATTCACTTGCTTTTTGAAGGACGCAAATGTTTGACAATCACGAATATCGGCGGGGAGTGAGTTCCACAACCGGGCAGCATGGATAGTGAAAGAGTAGGAGTAGAAGTCGGTGGAGTGGGTCTGGATTCTACATTGTCAAATAGTTTCAGATTTTATAACTCCAGTATGTTTTTTTTCTTTATTTATTAGGCACATAAAACAGATTACAGTTATAAAAACACCAAATATAGACAGATTAAAAGCTAAAGCAAGCCATAATCCTAAGCATATGTGCACATCATGAAATAGATAAAACATTTAGCATCGTGTGCGTGTCTCTATCTATACTATTATAAAACTGTAACAGGAAGTTTGTCTGTACATTGAAAATGTTAACAAAAAAAAAGTTACGAAATGGTTTTTAGGTGTCCCTGATTCCCTTTCACCAATTTTTGGATTTTTTGTCTGTCCGTTTGTTTGTGTGTTTGTTCGTTTGAACGAGAATCACGCAAAAACTACTGAACCGATTTTGATGAAACTTTTTTTGTTTGATAGCTTATGATCTGACTTAAAATCTGGTATATAATTTGTGCGGACGAAGTCGCGGGTTTGTGTGTTTGTTTGTTTGTTTGTTTGAACGAGTATCACGCAAAAACTACTGAACCGATTTTGATGAAACTTTTTTTGTTTGATAGCTTATGATCTGACTTAAAATCTGGTATATAATTTGTGCGGACGAAGTCGCGGGTTTGTGTGTTTGTTTGTTTGTTTGTTTGAACGAGAATCACGCAAAAACTACTGAACCGATTTTGATGAAACTTTTTTTGTTTGATAGCTTATGATCTGACTTAAAATCTGGTATATAATTTGTGCGGACGAAGTCGCGGGTTAACGCTCGTACATACTAAAAAGAAAACAAGATAATAATTTTTCCATGCATCGAACGACAAAACATTACTACAAGGTTAAAAGAAAAAAGAAACAAAAATCAAAACTAATATGATATCTAGTCGTAATTCATCATCATCACCATCATATCAGCCGACAAACGTCCACTGCTGGACATAGGCCTCCCCCAAAACGGGGGGATTTGCCATAATCGCCACGCTTGGCAGGCGGGTTGGCGATCGCAGTTAGATTGAATGTACTCAGAGGATGCTGCTGCCCATGCTCCGGTAGATCCCTTAGTCGCCTTTTACGACACCCACTAGAGGAAATGGGGTGGTGCTATTCTTAGCCGACACCACATGGCCATAGTCGTAATTGGTTGTACCTAATTGTAACTATAAGGTATTCACAGCAGAGCGGAGAGCGGAGATAACGCGTCTTTTGTACCGATACTGGTTCGAATGAGGGATTTTCCAAAAGCAAAAAAAGTAAAAAAGTTAGTTCCTAATTTCTCGATAGATGGCGTTGACCAGAGAGGGGTCCAATAGGAATGAGCAACGATATTAATTAATATTAATAGTAAAAATACACAGTACAAACCCTTTCTTATTGTTGTTGGTTTATTATTTAGCTACCGTCCGTCTATAGCGTCGTCGTAGCTATTGTTATTGTCCGTCAACAACGAATCGAGTATCAGACGTGGCTGTATGGGCTACGTATCCGTTTTGAATATACGAACAACAAACGAGAAACTATAAAAAACTACAAAAACCTAACAGAAACTGAGAATTTCAATAAAAATAAACCGGAAATATTTAAATCGTACGTCAGATTCCGTGAATGAAAAGCAAAGCCATAGACGAAAAATTGAACCCTGGTTTGACAGTCTGGCGTGGCAATCATTTCACCAACCGGGTCGTCAATAACACCCAGACTGTTAATAACTTGTACTGTGTATTTTTATTATTAATATTAATTCATATATTTGCTCATACCTATTGGACCCCTCTCTGGTCAGCGCCATCTATTGAGAAATTAGGAACTAACTTTTTTTTTCTTCTGGAAAATCCCTCATTGAATATATCTAGCTCGTTTGATTTCGCAACAATTTCATTATAATTTTACTACCACATTTCTGTTTTTGGGTTAGGGCTTTTACAGACGAGCGACATTTTGCTGTCGCCGTGCGTCGCAGAGGGTCGCGCTCATAGACTTTACAGTCACGAGACCCGTCCGCGACACACGGCGACCATAAAGTGTCGCTCGTCTGTAAGAGCGCTTACTATCTGTCTTCTGTTTTATCATTAACAGCGATTTCTCCGAGGTACCTACAGGAGGAAGGATAAAATTAAACGACATTTTAACTCACTTTCTACCTGGAGCAAAGAATATATATATACTAACGTAAACCTGGAGTGCCTTTTTTGAATCTCATACGTGGAAGTCAGCAGTTGAAAATGTATGGAGATACGCATCTTTCTACTGCTGATTTAACTTTCAAAAATCGCACTCCTGGACTATGATTTTTGAATGTCAAATCAGCAGTAGAACGATGAATATCTCCATAGTAATATTGACATTTTCAATTGTTGAGCTTAAAGAATGAGTTTCAAAATTCGCACTCCTGTATCGAATCAACGTATCACAACTAGAATCAGGAGTGCGATTTCTAAATCTCATTCGCTGAGCTGATTTCTACTGCTGATTTGACTTTCAAAAATCATACTCCAGGAGTGCGATTTTTGAAAGTCAAATCAGCAGTAGAAAGTTGCGTATCTCCATACATTTTCACACTGCCGAGTTCAACGTATGAGATTCAAAAAACGCACTCCAGGGATAATCAAGCAATAATAATATTCGATCAATTATTAACTTGGTTTATATGAGGTTCATGCATGATCGTTCCAGATCCAGGTCAAAAAATAAAAAAAAAATTTGATGTTAATTACAATCTTGGGGCAGTCGAAATAACCGCGGCTTAGCTGTGAGTAAATATATTGTATGAATTGTTCCAGAACAAAATGAAGACCCTGTTCGTCGCGTGCGTGCTGGCTCTGTGCTGCGGAGTGTTAGCTAGCAAGAAGTCTGATGACGGCAAGGTTAGTCTCTTTTCTGTCTGTAAATCAAAATCAGCCCCTATAGACCCAAAAGATGATGAAGCGATGACTTACGATGCGTTCCTGAGCAGAAAGGAGAAGATAAAGTGATGACTTGAATGCCTTCCTTAGTCTCTTTTCTGTCTGTAAATCAAAATCAGCCCCTATAGACCCAAAAGAAGATGAAGCGATGACTTAGATGCCTTCCTGAGCAGAAAGGAGAAGATAAAGTGATGACTTGAATGCCTTCCTTAGTCTCTTTTCTGTCTGTAAATCAACAGCAGCACCTATAGACACAAAAGAAGATGAAGCGATGACTTAGATGCCTTCCTGAGCAGAAAAGAGAAGATAAAGTGATGACTTGAATGCCTTCCTTAGTCTCTTTTCTGTCTGTAAATCAACAGCAGCACCTATAGACACAAAAGAAGATGAAGCGATGACTTAGATGCCTTCCTGAGCAGAAAGGAGAAGATAAAGTGATGACTTGAATGCCTTCCTTAGTCTCATTTCTGTATATAAATCAACAGCAGCCCCTATAGACCCAAAAGAAGATAAAGCGATGACTTAGATGCCTTCCTGAGCAGAAAGGAGAAGAAAGAGTGATGACTTGCAATGCCTTCCTTAGTCTCTTTTCAGTATATAAATCAACAGCAGCCCCTATAGACCCAAAAGAAGATGAAGGGATGACTTAGATCTAAGATGCCTTCCTGAGCAGAAAGGAGAAGATAAAGTGATGACTTGAATGCCTATCCTGAAGATTTCGTTCGGCAGAGTTTGCGTGACATAAGGAAGATGGTAGGAGAGGCACAGCATTTGTCCAGCAGTGGACGATATAGAAGGCCACATAAAAATAGTGATTTCGAATGCCTGTATCCATGCTGCTTACTTTTCTGAATACCTACTAGGTCTTTTAAAAAGATGTTTTTATAATATCCTCAGGTGAAAATAGCGGTGTACTACGAGGCCCTGTGCCCTGACAGCAAGTCGTTTATAACGAACCAGCTGGCGCCGGTGTGGAGGGACTTCAGAGGGGCAGTCAAGGTCAAGATGGTGCCTTATGGAAAGGCCACTGTGAGTTGTTTGAAGTTAATATGTAGCGGCCTTCTTAATATGCTGTCACTTTTTTATGGGGATTATCAGACCGTCAAACTGAACAACGCTGTCTATGGCACCAACATCGAAATCGCGAGAAAAAAAAATCAGCTCGTCCATACAAAACTGCAAATCTACTCGAGCCGTATGTATGGGACAGCTGATATTTTTTTCGCGATTTCGGTGTTCGGTACCATAGAAAAAGTTGTTTAGTTTGATGGTCTGATCATCCAAAAAAGTGTCAGCATATTAAGAAGGACCCTGTAATATAGGCTATGTAGCTTCAGTAATGCTGAATACCTAATTATGCTAATGGCCATGTCGTGAAAAAGTTTCGTTGTTTCTGTTCCAGCACGACAAAGTGAACGGCAAATGGCAGTTCATCTGTCACCACGGACCTGATGAGTGCTACGGCAACAAGGTAAGAAAAGAACTCAAAAAAAATAAACCTCGATTCCTCCCAGTGATTTAAATATAAGTTGGCACTGACTGACAGCTACTCTCCGACCTGAAAGGTCCTGCAAAATATGAAATAAACCCCTCCCGAAATGAAATCCCCCTGAAGGGTGGACACCCTTAAATCTGCCTAATGCCCATCACCCTAGCACTAATTGACAAGTCCTAGTCATCCTTAACTAACTCCATTGGCTTGGCGACCTAAAGAGGGTCGTGGCTTCCAAAACGAGACAGTCACATTTCCAGTTCCTGCACAACCTCTCGCCAGTAGCTTGCTTGAAGCTCGCGTAGGTCAGCTTCCACTACGTCACACCAACGATACCTGTGGCGACACGATCAGTAGCCTCAGATATGTTCTCCTGACATGCTGATGTCATGACATGTCATCTATACTGTGGGGGCTTGCCTTAGAATAAAGAGGTCCTTGACCTTAGGGGTATGGCACACAGAAGGAGACGAGGCGGCGTTGAGGCGCGGGTGGGCGCCTTAAATACCTTGACATACGGTCGATAATTGTATATCATACCAATACGAGCGGCGCTTCTTGGTATACAATTATCGACCGTATGTCAAGGTCGCCAAGGCGCGCCCACGCCTCGACGCACACGACTCCTTCTGTATGTGATGAAACCATACGTCAGTAAGCACTACAGCGCAAGTTATAGCGACCAAGCCAACAGATGTAGCTACCTGTCGCCCTCGGAAACATGCTCCATACAAGACAACTTTCACCGTTAATACGTAACTAATCTACTATAAATAAGGTTCACAATCGAATGTAAGACATAAATCGCGCAAGAGAAATAATCACAAAGATTTAATACAAATACAAGGTCAAACAAAGCGCCGTTGGACCACGGTCAGTCCCCAGTCTTAACACCGAGCCTGGCGGAAGATCTTCCCTTTCTATGGACGAACCTTTCACCTAGTCTCTCCAATATTCTGTCACCAAAAACAATTTATCTGTTCTCGAGACCTGCTGATAAATTCTTTCCATTTCCAGGTCCAAGCGTGCATCCTGAAGGACAAGGGTCTTCACGACACCGAGAAGATGGAGTTGGTCATCTGTCTCATGAGCCAGAGCAGCCCCGACAAATCGCTGGACACTGTAAGTTTGCATTTAGTAGAACTATGAGCACGCCGATTGAAATAAATAATGCAGTCAAATTTCTAAATGCCCAGAGTCCTAGCAGAACGCCTGAGTGCGCTGCATACAAACCATAGAGAAATTACGCGCTCCCCTTGATATATTTTCCTCGGCTCTACCACAATGCCTCAAAACGAAGGTGTTCGATCAGTGCGTCCTGCCAGTAATGACCTATGGTGCGGAAACATGGACCCTGACGATAGGACTAGTTCATCAATTCAAAGTCGCGCAGCGAGCTATGGAGAGAGCTATGCTCGGTGTTTCTCTGAGAGATCACATCAGAAATGAAGTGATACGTCAGAGAACGAAAGTGGTTGACATAGCTCAGAAAATTAGCAAGCTGAAGTGGCAATGGGCTGGTCATATCTGCCGAAGAACTGACAACCGGTGGGGTGTCAGGGTTCTGGAGTGGAGACCGCGAACTGGTAGACGTAGTGTGGGACGTCCTGCTGCCCGCTGGACAGACGATCTAAAAAAAGTAGCGGGGAGCGACTGGATGAGGAAGGCCGAGGACAGAGTTTTGTGGCGCGCCTTGGGAGAGGCCTATGTTCAGCAGTGGACGATGATAGGCTGATGATGATGATTATACAAAGTTCGATCTGTACTTTTCAACTACCTATACATTATTTTATTAATGGTTCTATGTAATAACGGAGTGTACAATAATGAAATTCTCGTATACAGGGGGTAACGAAACAGTCAACATCATCATATCAGCCGATAGAGACGTCCACTGCTGGACATAGGCCTCCCCCCAAAACGGGGGGATTTGCCATAATCGCCACGCTTGGCAGGCAGGTTGGCGATCACAGTTAGATTGAATGTGTGTACTCAGAGGATGCTGCTGCCCATCCTCCTGTAGATCCCTTAGTCGCCTTTTACGACACCCACGGGAGGAAATGGGATGGTGCTATTCTTAGTCGACACCACACGGACAACGAAACAGTACCTACTAATAATATTTAAATTAACCCTGTACAAATGTGTTCAGTACGACCGGGAAAATAATTCTGCTCGTCAACAAGTCCCCGACAAAACCCGAAGTCATTTAGAAATCAAAGGGTACAAAGTCGGATAGCAGCGAAAAGGGCGCGAAACAAATTAGCCAATAGCGTTAACGGATTGAGGGTGGCACATCCTGATTGGTCAATATAATTTCGCGCGCTATTAAAATTTGTCAACTGGGCTGCGTTCAGAACCTACGCCCCAGGTGCACCCGGAGTGCAACTTTTCGCACTAACGCCGTTCCGAGCCTCGGTGAACGGTTCCGTACCATAGAGCGTATTGAAAAAACAACCGCACCCAAAGGTCGTGAACGCAGCCCTGCGCAGGTACATCGGGGAGACTTATAAACCAGCCTAGCTAGCATGCCACCCCCGAGAAAACGACAAAAATCGAGATGTGCCTCCATCTTTATTATTTAACGTAGGCCAGAAAGAGCGCGCATGACGTTTTTCTCGTTTAAACGCTTTGTCGTGGGTGGCATGCTAGCTAGGCTGGTACTACTGTACAAGACGATTCAAGGTCTAATCTCTCGTACGCCTAGCTGCCTTACTTGCAACATTGACAGATGGTAACCCCAAAACAGGCTTTTTTATTCATCTTGTCAAGGTTCATTTCCCAGAACTCTAAACCAAATAATTCCATCTACAGTGCCTCGCGAAAGTAAGCAAGCAAGGTGAATCAGAGAAACTGAAGCGATGCGCGTCCGGGGACCAAGGAAGCAGTCTTCTAGCCTCCTACGGGGACAAGACCGACGCAGTGCTGAGACCCCTGTCGTTTGTGCCCACTGTCGTCATCAACGAGGTAAGATCGTCATGGGAGTAGCAAGGGGGCAACATCAACAAAGAAAGATTATACTAGAATATGCTTAGGTAGCTGTATCTAAAGCCAGAAGCGAGCGAAATAAACTCGATGCTTACGTTAGTTGCAATAAAATCTCACTTGCTAGCAAAGCTAACCCAGCGAGCTCGACGAGATTTTACTGCAATGACACTAGATCGACCGTTCAACAATCTAAACCCAGAAGCAATCTCGAGCTCGATGCTTAGGTGGTTGCAATACAATCTAAAATCGCGCGCTCGAGATGTTAATGCTGCTGCTTTGCTTAGGGCTCTGTTAAACAATGTAACTTTAAAAGCGATCTAAACGAGCTCGATGCTTAGATGGTTGCAATACAATCTAAAACCAGAAGCGAGCTCGAGATTTTACTGCAAAATGGTACTGCATGGTACTGCCAAGGCCTTACTGCAATTCGATAAGGTCGATGTAAAGATTGTATTGCAACGACCTAACCATATTGGAGTAAAAGAACGTGTTGCGACTACCAAACCATATTGCAGTAAAATATCTGGTTCAAGAATGTGTTGCGACTACCTAACCATATTTCAGTAAAATATCTGGTTTTAGAACGTATTGCGACGACATAACATATTAATCATATTGCAGTAAAATTTCGAGCTCGCTTCGCTCGTTCTAGGTTTTGGGGTTTTGGTTTTGGTTTTGTTTTGGGGTCGTATTGCGACGAGTATCAACGAAATTCATTTAAAAATACTAAATCGCATCTTTCTTTTCACAGAAATTCGACCAAGCCATGCAAGATGAAGCTTTCAAAGACCTGAAAAAAGTTGTATGCAGCGTGGCCACAAACAAACCCTCTGTTTGCTAACAAATACACTATACATACACTTATTTATAATTTATCGAATCTCTATTAGGTACAATCAAAAATAGAATATGCAGTAAATACAAATTGGCCTACCTGCCCCTCCCTAACATCCGATACCGCACCTCACACCCACACTTTGAGGGTACCTTTAGGGGAGCCGAGCGAGAAGCACATACAGCCGGCGCCCGTGCGAGCGGGACGGCGCGTGTGCGATAGGTGGCCTACATTTTAAATTAGTTGAATGTACCGAATAAAATTAACTACCTACTTACTTATACCCGCGTTAAAATCGACACCTTCCTTTTTAATATGTAGATGACACGATTGTATCAAGACCTCCGCTTCCAAGTACCTAGTAGACAAAGTTGTATTACGTTATGCAACACAACCTGCCCACCAAATAATTTCTACTCTACACGTGTTTCGCTCCACCAAGGAGCATCCTCAGGAGTTAGACCGACGAACGTTCGAAACAGAGTTGTTACTCCGCCGAGCGTCCGACACGGACTCGACACTCTGTTTCGAACGTTCGTCGGTCTAACTCCTGAGGATGCTCCTTGGTGGAGCGAAACACGTGTAGAGTAGAAATTATTTGGTGGGCAGGTTGTGTTGCATAACGTAATACAACTAGGTACTTGGAAGCGGAGGTCTTGATACAATCGTGTCATCTACATATTAGTCATGGATTTCCGCAAAGTAACGCCTGATTCAATTAATTACCTTCCTTTTTGATTAATCGAGTAAAAGCTGATTAGACTTTAATGTGAAAAGTACAATTTTTAACAATCAAATGTTTCTTTTTTAACTGCACCGAACTAACTATTGTAAAATTGTATTTTTAGGAGTTAGTTTTTAAGGAAAATTTTGTAATATTTGATTAGTAAAGTAAGGTACTTAGTGAAGTGTTGTTTTTTTTTTTCTACCACCCTACGGTGATGTTTATACAGAAGAGATGTGTGGCGGTGGCGGATTGTCAAAGTAACACCAATATAAACCTTATACTATGTAGCATAGCGTCGTTTTTGTCGTAAAGGAAAATCGCGGCCGCGCCACTAAGCGACGCCGCCTGACGGCGCGGGCGTAATTCTCCAAACGACGCTATGCTACGTACTATAAGGTTTATATTGCCGCACCCCGCCCGCGCCACGTCTCTTCTATATAAACAGCGCCTAATCTGTATTTTTTTTTTCTTTTCTAGAGGATTTTTAGAGAAACATTATTTAAGGGAAGAAAATATTCAGTGGTTTTTGGAGAAAGATATTTTTGGGAATAATATTTCTACTTGGTAATAATAGTTTGAGTTCTTTTTTTTTCTTGTCTATAGCCCAGTAATTTTACGGTTTGAGCCGGGACTAATTAATAATTGATATTTCATTTCGGTATAGTGTTTAACAGCCAATCTGGGCTTAGAAATGTACAAAAATAAAGAATAAAAATTACGTCAGCAACAGCCCCAAATTTAAAACTTAGCATTTATCTAGTTCTAAAAAACCTGACATTAATTTTTTGCACATGGCTTTATACATAACTTCAGACACGAATTTATACAGACTAGAAGGCTTTAAAAAATACATTAGTACTTTTAAATGAATACCTAATTTTTAAAATTTCGATGCCAATTTTATTTTTCAAAAATAATTTGTATTGTTAAATCTAATTGAAATGAGTGAATTGGTAATAATATTATTAAGTTAAAAACATTCTGGGAGATACAATTTTGATTTCTATGTTAAGTAGCAAATTTTTTTAAATATCTTTTCAGATATCGTTTTTATCACTAAATGGTGCCGGTTACAGTTTAAAAGTCCCATTAATAATTCCACCGTACCCCTCCTAACAAAACTCCGTAAAATGACTGGGCTACTAGAGGATTTTTAGACTAATATTTGTTTAGGGGAAGAAAATATTCTTAAAGGATTTTTGGGGAAAGATATTGAGGAAAATATAAACCACTGAACCGTAATGGATGGATTTATATTTACAGCTTCACAATCATTCCGTTAAATCTATTTATTAACATAATAGGCTTGGTTTTACATTATTCAAAACAAAAACTTGTATATCATTTGAAAAATTTATACAAAAATACAATACTTAATCAAAATTAATGGCTTTTTCATTTATAATTTAAGCTAAAGTTAAACACTATCTCTTATAGTAATATATTTATCGCTCCCATTGACTTACTAAGTACTGGACCTCGGGTCTGCCCTCAAAAGTGTAATACGGGCAAATGAAATGCAAAGTAGCGCTTTTCCTTCGGAGACGGCTGTCGCCACTTGTCAAACAATTAGTCATGCCCTCTCGCTCGCATCACGCTTAGCGCCTTATGGTGTTATGCAAACTATTGCATAACCTGTGGCGACACGTTACACGCCTACTTTGCACTTCTTACTCCTCTTATAATGTTCTGTGGGCACTACATTCTCGCCGAGAACCGCCGAGACCGAGAGTGTGGATGCCCTTCATTGTTCTCGTGGCATCATAACCCATACTAATTTTTCTTGAAAGTTCTCGCCGAGAAGTTCTCACGAGAGTGAAGTGCCTGCCTGCTTTACAATTACGCGCCAGTCTTTATTTGATCCACCGACTGGCGTGCCACGGTGTTGTAAGAATTTTTTAAAACTATGCAAGCAAAATAGATGTGGCGGTGGCGATCCTTGGGGGAGTTCATAATTACAATACAAGAAATAAAAATAAATTAGTATTCCCACATTTTCGACTCAGTAAGGTCAACACATCTTTCATGGGGCACTGTATGCGCTATTATAATAAGATACCAGAGGATATTCTAAAATTGCAAGACTAAAAGTTTAAGTCCCATGTTAAACAAGTCCTCTGTAAAAAAAGGCTACAATAAACTCGATTAATATTTGAATGACCAAAATGTCTGGTCTTGACAATGTTACTCTATGTAATGCAATATTGTATTTTATATATTTTGTTTTGTTTAAGAGATGTGTGTTCTAGAGTTTCTGGCCGCATCTTCTCTCAACGGAACACCTTCCGGCCCGGTGGTAGAGTCAAAAATGACGTCAAAAGCTATCTATGTGATATTATTTTGAATAAAAAATTTTGATTTGATTTGATTTTGGCCTATGTCCAGCAGTCGACGTCCATCGGCTGAGATGATGATGATGATGATGCAAGCAAAATGAACAGCTGTTTCAATGTTTTTAGTTGGTTTATATTTACTAACACGTACACATGGCGACACATCAAGCTATACAAAACCAACATAAGCTGGCCGCGTGATGTTATGCGTTGCACGACCTACGCGCGGCCAGCTATTTTGGTTTTGTATAGCTTGATGTGTCGCCGTGTGTACTTACGTTTATGTAAGTTAGTCTAGGACACTTTTTTTCGATAATTTTGTATTCTCGATGTCCATTAGTTTGTAAGTCAATGATCGCTCCACAATCCTTCTCAGTTGTGTTTGTGCTCAAAAACCATCCTTGAGATCGGATACATACTTCCAAAAACCACTTGACACTGGTGGAAATGTAGTGCTTACGCACAAGCAAGATACAAACATACAATAAATATTGTAAACTAGCGTTAACCCACGACTTCGTCCGCACAAATTATATACCCGAGTTAAAGTCAGATCATAAGCTATCAATCAAAAAAAGTTTCATCAAAATCGGTTCAGTAGTTTTTGCGTGATGCTCGTTCAAACAAACAAACACCCAAACAAACACACAAACAAACAAACAGACAGACAAAAAATCCAAAAATTGGTGATATGGAATCAGGGATGCCTAAAAACCATATCGTAACTTTTTTTGTTAATATCTTCAATTCACACTTCTGTTACAGTTTTATAATAGTATATAGATGTACATAAGAATGTTTAAATTTAGCTTAAACCGTGAGGGCATAGTTCTAAAAAAACAATAAAATATACAGGGCGTAACAAAAAACCCTAGTAACATTTAATATGGTGATTAGGTTGGACCATGAAACTGAATAACTTTCATTGTGGATCTGCGATCAAATATAGGGTAGATCAACAATCTCATACAAAATCAAGCCCGATCAGCGACCCCGTGTCAATTCTTACTTATAAAGATATAAATACGGTATACAGGGTGTAATTGATATAATTAGCATCCTTTTAAACTAAGAGTCTACCCATCGAACTGAACAACGTTCACTATGGAAGCAAATCGATAGGAGCAACAAAAAAAATCAGCTGTTGCATACATTTGTCGCGAACTTGCGGGTCGAGATTGCATTTTAGTATGGAACAGCTGATTTTTCATTTGCTCCGATCGGTTTGCTCCCATAGTAAACGTTGTTCAGTTTGATGGGTAGACTCTTAGTTTAAAAGGATGCCAATGATATCAATTTCACTCTGTATACCTGTTCAGCCTTTCATTTTAACATAGACCTTAATGCTCAGTAATAGCGTCGTAAGCCGTTTGTTTCATTTTTTACTTATTAAAAAATATTTATTTTGAAATGACCTTTACTATTACAGCAATAAAGTATAAAATTGTCACAAAGTATATGCGAGTAACATCATTTTAGAACTGCGCTTACCAAGGTCGTTACACACGCAGGAACGAGATATGCTCATGTAGTTTTGCGTGTGCGTTAGAATAGTACGACTATACAGGGTGGAAAAAAAGGCCGTGGTTGGAGGGAAAGTACCCTTAATATTTATGATGGCAAATTTTACTGAAAGGAAACATTCGTTTATTTTCAAATTTAATTGAAACTGCATTTAAAGATTTTTGAAAAATCATCTGCTTTAGCCGGGAATCGAACCGGTTAAACGTGAAAAAAAACATCCTGTATTTTATGATACCAACCGAAAGAGTCATTCATAAGGATCAATTTCTTTTAAACAACATAGTATCTTAAATTAAAGAAAGACCAAGAAAAAATGATTTTTTTATTGTTAAGTCCTTTCAGTAAAATTTGCCATCATAAATATTGAGGGTACTTTCCCTCCAACCACGGCCTTTTTTTTCCACCCTGTATACAGCCGCCGTTTGTTTCGTTTAAAAACGGCGTAAGGTGGAGTCTTGTAATTGCAACTATCTGTTAATTGCAACTATGGCGCAATTGCACTTATAAGAATCACAATTCAGTCCTTCTCTTTATACCAACACCTGCCTTCTAGATGACTAGACATAAGACTATTGAGAGAAGAACTGACTCGTGATTCTTATAAGTGCAATTGTTCCATAGTTGCAATTATAAGACTCCGTGCGTTGCGTGCTTGCCGTGAGATTGTAAATAAACAAAAATATTTAAAAAATGCTATTAAATGCCATGATATATAAAAAATATTAAAGATAATGTGATTACAAAGTGATACCCACTAAAAGTATGACACCCCATCTTTTTTTGCACTTTTAGAGTATAGTTTTTGCAGCCTTTAACTGCACATTTCGGCATCGTTGAGCGTCACATGGTTGGCGCGGTCAATTAGCAACTGAGAGCGAAACAAGGCGCACAGGGCTGCGTTCAGAACCTACACCCCAGGTGCACCCCGAGTGCAACTTTTCGCACTAACGCCGTTCCGAGGCTCAGTGAAAAACGCTCTTTGCAACTCGGTTGTCCCAACTCAACCGTTCCGAACCTCTGACGGGTTGCAACTTTTAACCATCAAATTCGATGGTTAAAAAACACTCTGACGTTTTAATTATCTGTGGTTACTTGACTTTTCGCGCGTTTTGAATAAAAGTTTGTTTTTCAAACTATTTTTATTCACTTTTTGATTTGCTAACATGGAAAATGAGTTTTTTTATTGTATTTGGAAATGATGGAAGCCCTGGAAGCCCGTATTATTTTAAATGTCAAAATTTGAGGTTATAAAACAACCGTGATCGTTCCGTACCTCATAGCGAGTTAAAAATTGGCGCGGTCGTTCCGTACCTTAGAGCGAGTTGAAAAACAACCGCACCTAAAGGTCGTGAACGCACCCCTGCTGGATTACGCCTTGTTTTGATGGCTCCATTTTTCGAGCAGCGTTTGTTTATCTCCCTATATTTGTTCGCAGTTGTTGATCGAAAACCGAAATAAAATTTAAAAATCTGCTGTTTCATACATTGGTACTACAGTTAGTAAATCACCCCATTAAATATTAGTAGGGATTTTTTTACACCCTGTTTATATAAGGTCTAACAAAATTAGGTGAAACTATTTTAAGGGGGCGATCAGACCATCAAACTGAACAACTTTCTCTATGGGACCAATAGTGAAATCGCGAAAAAAAAATCTGCTGTCCCATACATTTAGGTAGAGTAGGTTTGTATGGAACAGCAGATTTTTTTTTGCGCTTTCTATATTCGTCCCATAGAGAAAGTTGTTCAGTTTGATGGTCTGGTCACCCCCTTAAAATAGTTTCACCTAATTTTGTTAGACCTTATATAGAAATAATAAAAAACACGTTTTTTTAAAAGAAATTCATATTACAATTACAACCCCTCGATTATATACAATAAACACACAGTTCATACATAATTTTCACATATACTTATGTCGACCAAGGGGTAGCCAGCGACTAAGGAAAAATAAAATATAAGGTCTAACAAAATTAGCTGAAACTATTTTAAGGGTATGCTCAGCTCATCTTCTTATCGTGTGAGCAGAGCCCTAGAGTTTTTTCAGACCGCCTTACGGCCTCTGACGTGGTTTTTATGTAACGACTACTACCACCAGAGATAGAAGCCGGGTCCAACAGCTTAACGTGCCATCTGAAGCACGGAATCATTTCTCTTTTCAGACAATCAGGCGATTCAGCCTGCAATGTCCTAACCAATTGGAGCAAAACGCACAAAGTGACATTTCACTAGGTGTCCCCCGTGGGAATCGAACCCAAGACCTCCGTGTCGAGAGCCAATACTCTTAACCACTAGATCACGGAGGCAGTTAAATCGAAATCGCGAAAAAGAAATTTGATTTGCAAAGAACTGCAAAGACAACTTGACTCAAATGTATGGGGCATCAGATTTGTTTTTCGAGATTTCGATATTGGTCCCGTAGAGAAAGTTGTTCAGTTTGATGGTCTGAGCATACCCTTAAAATAGTTTCAGCTGATTTCATAAGTCCTTATAACAGGGTGTAAGTGACAGCCAAGCAAATACTGAAACGGTCAACTCAGACCATCAAACTGAACAACGTTCACTATGGAGGCTACCTCAGGAAACGTGAAAAAAATCAGCTGTCCCATACAAAACTGCTGTACCTACCCGTCTAAAATGTAAAGGAAAAGTATACATTTGAGTCGAGTAGGTATTGCAGTTTAGTATGGAGCACTGCCTCCGTGGTCTAATGGTTAAGAGCATTGAGTTTCTTGACACGGATGTCGTGGGTTCGATTCCCACGGGGGACACCTAGTGATATGTCACTTTGTGCGTTTTTCCCCAGTTGGTTAGGACGTTGCAGGCTGAATCACCTGATTGTCTGAAAAGAAAAATGATTCCGTGCTTCGGATGGCACATTCAGCCGTTGGTCCCGGCTACTATCTCTGGTGGTAGTAGTCGTAACATAAAAACCAAGTCGGAGGCCGTAAGGTCTGAAAATACTTTGACACCAGGACTCTGCCCACACGATAAGAAGAAGAAGTATGGAGCAGCAGATATTTTTTTTGTTCTGACAGATGCTGTGCCGAGAGTCACGCGTTTGAATCCCGTAAGGGACAAATATTCGTATGATGAATATGAACATTTATACCCGAGTCATGGATGTTTGTATCTGCAGTGAAATTTATATCATTAGCATCCTTTGAGGGCTGCACCTGCCTATTGTGCTGCCCCCTTTGACTATTTATTATAAGGACTAGCCTTGCGGTAGCATTTCCCTTCTGCCACGGTATAAGATTACTTGATCATGTGCATTTACATTCAATTTTATACCTCATCACTAAACGAGGCGGCTTATAATTGCGAAACAATAATTTCGAAAATAAAACGTTTGGGGTTCACACGAGACTACTTTTCATGATTTTTAACGTTCAAAATTAGAATCTAAAGTTATGGGGAATAAAATCCATAGTTACGGATTTCATGTTACCTCGCCCCCCTCAAAAAGTGGCAGAAATGTTTGTTAGTAGAATTACACGCGTGACTAGTCCTCATATAAGTAGTCAAAGGCTGCCCCCAATCGTATTTTTCTTATTTCTTAACAATTAAACAATATTTCCAAAAACCAAGAATGTCACATTGTAGTGATTGCTGATTTTCAATCAATCAATCAATCAATTATACTTCTTATTTTCAATTTATTAGTCGGGGAAATCTACGGATTTTTGTATGGAGTAGATTGCATTAATTGCACTTTAGGTGATAGTTTGAAATATTAGTAGATACATACCTGAAAAACATAAATTCTCAATAATCTTCGATTTTTTATTGTGTATTATGGAATAATTAAGGCATTTACGAAACATTAAATTTAGGTATGAACAAATAATGGAAAACTGGTTATTTTGAACAGGACGGATTCGTTCAATACGTTTTACTTATAACAATAATAATCCCCGGTTAATATCGTAAATTTGAGTAGATATTTAATATTTTGAGTAGATAAAAGCCGTGGTGGTCCAGTGGCGAGTAACCTTGCCTGCTGTGCAGGAGGCGATGGTTCGATCCCCGTCCAGGCCGACTCGTACCAATGAGTTTTTCGGAATTTATGTAGGATTTGTAACACCACTGGCTTTTCGGTGAAGGAAAACATCGTGAGGAAACCTGCATGCTTCAATTTCGAGGCATGTATTGTACCTACTGTCCATTAACAAGTGGCGACGGGCTCACTCCCCGTCACACTGGGCAGAGTTTCGGTACTATAGTGAAACGTGGATGTTCTGAGGTTTCAGAATATCTCTGACTACCCCCTCGGGGATTATAGTCGTGAGCATATGCTGTATTTAATATTTTGTAAGTATTCAAAAATTATAATCTCAAAACTTAATTGTTTACTGTTTGTTTGTACACAATAAATTTGTATGGGGTTACTTAACTGTCTCTTTTGCTAGTATGCTGGAAGAAATATCTTTAGAAAAATGCTTGCCCTTTTATTATATTTTATAAATTTTTCTAAAATATAAGGTCTAACAAAATTAGGTGAAACTAATTTAAGGGAATGATCAGACCATCAAACTGAACAACTTTCTCTATGGGACTAATATAGAAATCGCGAAAAAAATCAGCTGTTCCATACAAACCTACTCGACCTAAATGTGTGGGACAGCAGATTTTTCTTTCGCGATTTCGATATTGGTCCCATAGAGAAAGTTGTTCAGTTTGATGGTCTGATCATACCATTCAAATAGTTTCAGCTAATTTTGTTAGACCTTATATATCGATTTTAAGGTATTTCTCAGGGTCCTCAGTCTATATAACCACCAAATCTCGACAAAAGTGTTATAAACTAATAGTAATATGCGTTCAAACACAATTTTCTAAATTGTTTTTAATGCAATCTCAAACCGTATTTTTCCTAGACTATATTGTAAAGTGGCCACTTTTGGTGGTTTTAACGATAATAGCACATAAAACATAATAATCCGTAGTGTTTCGATAAATTGAAAGCCAATCAGGACTACAATGTGACATTCTTGTTTTTAGGAAATGATGCTTAATTGTTTAGAAATAAAATAATACGATTGAGGGCAGCACAATAGGCTCGGTAGGCTCTAAATGTGAACCCATCAAACTGAACCACTTTTACTATGGAAGCAAACCGATCGGAGCAATAAAATAATCTGCTGTTCCATACTAAACTGCCATGACTCGACTCACATGTATGCAACAGCTGATTTTTTTGTTGCTCCGATCGGTTCGCTCCCATAGTAAAAGTTGTTCAGTTTGATGGGTAGACTCATAGTGTAAAATATGTATCGTATATCGTTGTCTAGTCATCATAATACAAGTCCAGGCTAGACTATGGTATTCTAAATGTGACTAGATAATTTGTGTGACGATGTCCAAGATATATATTTTTTATTTTTTTTATTGTTAAAAATCTTTGACTACTTAATCTACTTATATAAGGTCTAACAAAATTAGGTGAAACTATTTTAAGGGGATGATCAGACCATCAAACTGAACAACTTTCTCTATGGGACCGATATCGAAATCGCGAAAAAAAAATCAGCTGTTCCATACAAACCTACTCGACCTAAATGTATGGGACAGCAGATTTTTTTTTCGCGATTTTACTATTGGTCCCATAGAGAAAGTTGTTCAGTTTGATGGTCTGATCATCCCATTAAAATAGTTTCACCTAATTTTGTTAGACCTTATATATGGAGTAGATACGCGTATAATTCTACTAACAAACATTTCTCCCACTTTTTGCGGGGGGCGAGGTAACATGAAAGCTTCAACTTTGGATTTTATTCCCATAACTTTAGATTCAAATTTTGAATAATAAAAATCATGAAAGAAGTCTCGTGTGAACCCCAGACGTTCTAAGTTCGCAATTATTGTTTCGCTATTATAGGCTGTCTCGTTTAGTGATAAGGTATAAAATTGAATGTAAATGTACATGATTCATTAATCTTATACCGTGGCAGAAGGGAAATGCTACCGCAAGGCTAGTCCTTATAATAAATAGTCAAAGTTAAAAATGGGTTTGCTCTTGACCTCAATCCAGTCCTTGTAGCGAGCTTACCCAGAAGAAGTCTATTCACTCGTACTTTAAAGTAATTCGGGTTGTAAGCGCTCGGAAATACTGACGCAGGCAGGGCGTTCCACTCCTTGGCTGTGCGCATTATAAAAGATTCAGAAAGGGGGTGCGGATATGTGGGATATCAACCAAGAAAGGGAAGGTGGGGTGAGCTCATGCAGCTCTTGGGCACACTCACCGAAGTACAATCTGTAAAAGACCGACAAGCAGGCTACTCTGCGGCGGTGGGCTAGGCTATAAAGCTTGGTCTCCACCAGCTTACTGTCGCCAATGAGCCTCCTGGCTCTGCGTTCAACCGAGTCGAGTGCGTCTAGTTGATACTTAGCTATTTGTAAAAAAAAGATCGATAACACCAATTTTCATCGCTTCTTAGCGATAAGGTCGCCTTGTTTTGTGCCTCTTGTTTTTTCCTGTTTACGTTTCGGTGTAAAATAAATAATATTTGATTGATTAATAAATAACGCTCACAGGCACATACATTGTAATGATCCCAAGCAAGCACTATAGGCTGTTTATTATGGAAACCATACAACAACGGCACAAACATCCATGACCGAACCCAGGATCCTGGTTTGGCGGTCCGGCGTGGTTAGCCCAGTCATTTTACGGAGTTTTGTTAGGCGGGGTAGGGAGTAATTATTAATTGGACTTTCAAACTGTAACCAGCACCATTTAGTGACAAAAAGACTATCTTAAAACAAATTAAAATAAAAAGTGCTACGCAACATAGAAATCAAAATTGTGTTTCCCAAAATGATTTTTAATTAATAATATTAATACCAATTCACTCACTTAGACTCAACAATATAAATCATTTTTTAGCAATAAAATAGGCATTGACATTTAAAAAATGAGGTATTTATTAGAGAATAAGAATGGATTTTTCAAAACCTTTTAAGTAGCCAAAAATATTTACACCATGTTTGAAGTATGTAATATAATAATGGTATGGCCTTAAAAATGTGAAAAAAAAATTACCATCACAGGTTTTTTAGAACGAGATAATATAGCTAAATTTTAAAATTGGAACTGTTTCTGACGTGATTTTTTTTAATTTTGGTACTTTTCTAGGCTTAAACTGGCTCTTCAATATTATATCGAAAAAAAATATCAATTTTTAATTAGTCCCGGCTCAAACCGTAAGATGACTGGGCTATGGTAACCACTACATTGATTGTATTTCATCGAAAAATATCTGACTACCCCCGCAAAGACTCTTATATACATCCATATTAGAAACATCACTAACGCCATCTAGCGCCTCAATCAGCCCACGGCGGCGGTATATAATCATCATCATCATCAACGTCATCAAATTCATGCCTTCTTGCCTTATGCCGTTTCAAATCACTCCTCCTTTTAGTAGCATATTCACATTTATCACAAGCATGCATCCTTGTTTTGCAATGCCGAATATGTTTAAGCATATCAATTTTGACACTGAAAGAAATTTTACACTTTTCGCATCTATACCCCTTGTATTTCTTATTTATTTTCAAAGATCTGACACTTACACTCTCGTGGGATTTCAAATGGTATATCAAGCTCATGTTATGTTTTGCCTTATATTCGCAAAGGTGACATTTATATTTCTTTTCATCTTTATGCTTCTTTTTGTGTCTAGCGAACTGTGCTTTGCTTGCAGACGTGAAATTACATACTTCGCACATTTGAATGACAGTAGAATGTAACTCTTTATGGGTTTGATATAGTGTACGACTTGTCGTTTTGAAGTGACAATGCATGCAGTAATACTCGTACAGGTTTCCCCATAGTATTTTCGTTAGGTTTTCGTTTTTTTCCGGCGGCTTGACGAGTTTGACCAATGGTTGATCGTCTTCGTCGGTTTCGTCGGATACTTCGACAGTGTCGATGTGTGGTTCTTCTAGAATTACGTCGGATTCGTCGCTTGATGTTAGTAGACTTATTGGGTCTCCTTTTCTGTAAAAGATATACATTTACTCAGCTTTGCACGGATCTCCTTATATGGACACACAGGGTGGAAACTGATTCCATGGTCAAAAATACTGATTTTACTGAATAAAAAACCCTCTACAATACTGACCATTTACTGACTTGCTAAAAGCCGTGGTGATCCAGTGGCGAGTAACCTTGCCTGCCGTGCAGGAGGCGATGGTTCAATCCCCGTCCAGGCCGACTCGTACCAATGAGTTTTTCGGAATTTATGTACGATTTGTAACACCACTGGCTTTTTCGGTGAAGGAAAACATCGTGAGGAAACCTGCATGCTTCAATTTCGAGGCATGTATTGTACCCACTGTCCATTACAAGCGGCGACGGGCTCACTCCCCGTCACACTGGACAGAGTTTCGGTACTACTAGTGAAACGTGGATGTTCTGAGGTTTCAGAATATCTCTGACTACCCCCTCGGGGAATATAATCGTGAGCATATGCATTTATGCATGCATTTACTGACCAAATCTCTATCTAATCTTATCAAATTTTACCTGTGACTACAAAATTGGACAATGTTTTTCTTCCGCTGCTTTAAATGTTTTGTTATGATTTTATTATTTGGTTATAAGGGCTTGGTCAATGACCAAATAGCTACTGCGACCTAGATAGATCTATTGTAGCTGTCACCCTAGACCTAAAGGTCATTTCCTAGGCCCACGGACTTCATGAACCGTGTTATGCTTTTGGAGGGGAGGTCCCTAATGTTAGTAGGTGTTATTATGTATCCACCTAGATGGCGACTCCTGCTGTGAATGAGCACTTCGCATTCGCAGAGGAGATGTATGGGCGTTTCCTCTGCTTCACAGCAAAATCTGCAAGTGTATGTTATGATTTGATGAATACAAAAAAAAGGCTAGGCAAGGCTAGCCATAGCAATTCAACGTGGCAACGCTGCTAGAATAATGGGCTCCTTTGCGCCGGGATCGACCAGGGGCGGGTTATTTGACTGAGCTTGTATTTCATTGCTTTGACGAAGCATGTTGCTGATTTATGACTGTTTTTGTTTTTGACGACGCATGTGCTGACCGATTTACTGTTTTATCTATCTATACTATTATAAAACTGTAACAGGAAGTTTGTCTGTACATTGAAGATATTAACAAAAAAAAAGTTACGATATGGTTTTTAGGTGTCCCTGATTCCATTTCACCAATTTTTGAATTTTTTGTCTGTCTGTTTATTTGTGTGTTTGTTTATTTGTTTGTTTGTTTGAACGAGTATCACGCAAAAACTACTGAACCGATTTTGATGAAACTTTTTTTGTTTGATAGCTTATGATCTGACTTAAAATCTGGTATATAATTTGTGCGGACGAAGTCGCGGGTTAACGCTCGTTTATTTATAAATTAATTGAATTCTAATAAATTATTTAATGAATTAATCACCGAAACAATAAAAAAAACTGTGGTATTATACAAATTCTTAATTAAAGCTAAGTTAGGGATCTACCAAAAAGAAAAAGATATGTTAAGAGATTTTTAAGGGACTCCCACTCCAAAACAGCATTTTTTCCACCTCAATCTACTGAAACCAGACCACTTTTATGAATAGATGAAGTCATTAACCAAAGAGGTAATTTTGTTACGACACAGTATAAGAAAGAGTAGCTAGTACTACATACAGTACAGATACACCCTCATCATCATCATCATCATCTCAGCCGATGGACGTCCACTGCTGGACATAGGCCTCCCCCAAGGATCGCCATAACGACCGGTCCTGCGCTGCCCTCATCCAACGGGATCCCGCCGCCTTCACAAGGTCGTCGGTCCACCGTGTGCGGGGCCTACCCACGCTACGCTTTCCGGTACGCGATCGCCACTCGAGAACTTTTCGGCCCCATCGGCCATCGGTTCTGCGAGCAATATGCCCCGCCCACTGCCACTTTAATTTAGCAATTCTTTGGGCTATGTCAGTTACTCTGGTTTCTGCGGATCTCTTCATTTCTGATTCGATCTCGCAGGGAAACTCCGAGCATAGCCCTCTCCGTTGCTCTTTGGGTGACTTTCAGCCTTTTTATGAGGCCTTGAGTGAACGACCACGTCTCTGTTCCATATGTCAATCACTGGCAACACACACTGATCGAAGACTTTCGTTTTAAGACACTGCGGTATTTGGGACGTGAAGATACTACGTAGCTTCCCGAACGCTGCCCAACCGAGTTGGATTCGACGGTTGATCTCTTTCTCGAAGTTGGACCTACCTAACTGGATAGTTGAGTACATGGACAAATCGAAGATCATGTCAAATGCCCATGTTGTACCTACTCCTGTTATGATCGGAAACTCGGCGCTCGAAGTTGTTGACGATTATGTTTACCTGGTACAAACTATTCAGATACACCCTGCCTCCCACCAATATCTTACCTCACCCCCTCTTGCAGGATCGCGGCGTAATATGTAAGTAAATGCGTATTCCTGTCTCGCTCGCACTCAGTTTTTTTTTTTATTTGTGAAAGGTAAACATTTGACCCCAATCTCACCTGATGTTGAGTGATGATGAGGCCGAAGATGTAGCATGCTTACCTAGAAAAATGCCTATTCACTCTCGCCTTGAAGAGGCCCAGGTTGTATCGCTCAGGGAACAGGTCCGCAGGCAGTGCGTTCCACTCCTTAGCCGTGCGCATTATAAAAGAAGAAGGTAACATCGAACTTGCTTACCTCTTCTTTTAATTTTTTTCCCATTTGTATGAAGGACCGCAGGACCGGTCGTTATGGCGATCCTTGGAGGAGGCCTATGTCCAGCAGTGGACATCCATCGGCTGATGATGATGATGAAATGACAGCTAAGTGTCAAAGGTGTGGTCAAGGCACAACTCTTGGTTCTGTGGTGCCCTCATTCAACGGGTTCCCGCCGCCTTCACCAGGTCGTCGCTCCCTATAATACTTACCTATGCTCGACAGTAAATATATTTCACTTCATTTTCACTCACCTGTGGTTATCATCATCATCATCTTCTTCTTCTCTTTCTTCCTGGCACAGCAGTAGGGTCGCTGGGTCTATGTCAACCTGCACATCTTCTAACAGCATCAGACAGTCGTCCCTACTGTTTGTGTCTGCATTGTGAACTGTAAATATAATGTTTATTTTGTTAAATTGCATAGCATAGCATATGCTCACGACTATATTCCCGGAGGGGGTAGTCTGAGATATTCTAAACAACTGCTATGCAATGTGTAGGGCTGTCTATACTATTATAAAACTGTAACAGGAAGTTTGTCTGTACATTGAAGATATTAACAAAAAAAAGTTACGATATGGTTTTTAGGTGTCCCTGATTCCATTTAACCAATTTTTGGATTTTTTGTCTGTCTGTTTGTTTGTTTGTTTGTTTGTTTGTTTGTTTGAACGAGTATCACGCAAAAACTACTGAACCGATTTTGATGAAACTTTTTTTGTTTGACAGCTTATGATCTGACTTAAAATCTGGTATATAATTTGTGCGGACGAAGTCGCGGGTTAACGCTCGTATAAAATAAAATACCATCAGACATGAAAGGGCACGCTAGCCTCTTAAGCAAGCTTCCGTCATTTGGTTTCCCCGTCGCCCTGTGTGACTGGATAGCTGATTTCCTGAGCGAACGGTCTATTCGAGTAGTAATAGACGGCTCGTCGTCTGACCTTAAGGTGATTAATGCCGGTGTCCCTCAGGGATCAGTTCTCTCTGCGACCTTATTTCTGCCGCACATCAATGATCTGCTACAGCCCTTTATATTTGGGTACGCAGACGACAGCACGGTCACCGAGAGATACCTGTCTATTAGGCAGGCCGACGGCCATGAAATCCGATCCCAGAGAGAGGCCATGGTCGAGCGTACAAATTCGACCTTGGCGGCAGTGTCCGAATGGGGTACTGCCAACTTGGTTGAATTCAATGCCACTAAATCAAAAAGGTCACATTCTAATGTGTCTCCTACTTTCCGGGGTGTCACCATTCCGATCTCCGAAAGTCTTGAGTTATTGGGACTTGAACTCACGTCGGACCTGAACTTCGGCCGCTCGATTGAGTCCAAAGCTAAAACCGCAGCTACAAAACTTGGTATCCTGAACAAGGTTAAGCGGTACTTCACGCCTGCACAGCTTCTTACCCTCTACAAAGCCCAAGTGCGATCTTGCATGGAGTACTGAAGTCACCTCTGGGACGGCTCTGCGAAATACCAACTGGACGCACTAGTCTCAGTTGAGGGTCGAGCCAAGATACTCATTGACGATGATGCACTCGTCGAGACTAAGTCTGGAACACCGACGATTGGTCGCTTGTCTGTCCGTGTTTTATCGGCTACACTTCGGTGAATGTGCCCAGGAGCTACATAACCTGATTCCATCATCCCCCTTCCACCAACGTACGACAATACGTAGTGCGAGACTGCATCCCTACGTAGTCGATATTCCAACAATCCGCACAAATAGGTTTGCATCCTCTTTTATAATGAGAACCGGTAAGGTTTGGAACTCTCTTCCTGCGTCTGTTTTCCCGGGCAAATATAATCATGATATTTTTAAAAGAAGAGTTAATTCATGTTTCTTTTTCTTGGCGAGCGCGCTACATCCTCGGCTTCATCTACACTTTCCATCAGGTGAGCTGAAGCCAAGCGCAAACCCATTATGAAAAAAAAAAGTGGGCTACCATTTAATAGATTTAAGTCATCTTTATACAGATGGCTCCTAGACAAAATGTTTTACTCGGTGGACGAATTTTTGATGTACGTTCTTGACGGTAGCAGATATTCAATGCATGGTTTAACTAGGACTTGTTTTGACATGTTTCTTTTTCTCTGACATAACAATCTATATCTATACTATTATAAAACTGTAACAGGAAGTTTGTCTGTACATTGAAGATATTAACAAAAAAAAAGTTACAATATAGTTTTTAGGTGTCCCTGATGCCATTTCACCAATTTTTGGATTTTTTGTCTGTCTGTTTGTTTGTGTGTTTGTTTGGGTGTTTGTTTGTGTGTTTGTTTGTTTGAACGAGAATCACGCAAAAACTACTGAACCGATTTTGATGAAATTTTTTTTGTTTGATAGCTTATGATCTGACTTAAAATCAGGTATATAATTTGTGCGGACGAAGTCGCGGGTTAACGCTCGTAATGTATAAATTTAATTATAGTCTCAATGACCTCAATATTTGCATGCTACTGACATGGCTAAACTTTAATCTAATAACATCTAACTTGTACCTATTGTACTGTTGTATATTGTCAAATAAATTATTTGTATTTGTATGCTCACTGATTATATTCCCCGTAGTCAGAAATATTCTGAAAACTCTGAACATACACATGTCACTAGTGGTACCGAATCTCTGTCCAGTGTGACGGGGAGTGAGCCTGTCGCCACTTGTAATGGATGGTGGATACAATACATGCCTCGAAATTGAAGCTCCTTCGTTTCCTTTACCGAAAAACCAGTGGTGTTACAAATAAATATTTCAACTCACCTTCTCCAACAGAAATTTCAACGAAAACTGGCTCATCGGATTTATCGTCCGCCCTAAACGACACTTCCACACAATCGTCCAGCGAATGCAAATCACTGCCCTGGTTCTCACTTTTGTCACTTCCCTGTTTATTACTTTTGTCACTTCCCTGTTTATTACTTTTGTCACTTCCCTGTTTTACACTTTTGTCACTTCTCTGTTTTACACTTGTATCATTTGCTGGTACTTCAATTTCAATCTCTTGAGGTTTGAGTCTCTCGGACAGTTTTTTGTCCTGTTTTATATGATAGTTTGCTATGATGTCCTCTATGTCCTCTTTGTGAAGTTCTGGTTCTGATTCAGTGCCCGAGTCTTGCCTTATTATCGCTTCTGGGACGCTGAAATTGGTAGAAAATTACGTTTGTTATAGAAAAATATTTGCTATGTAGGCTTCTAAAATAAAAATCTATTGGTAGTCGGTTTCACAATTCGGCGACCAGACTTGACCTTTCTAATGCCGTCGCTAAGGTGAGGGGGGGGGGGGGGGAGACCCCATTGTAGCAATTACCCTATGGTTACAATTACCCCATATTTACAATGTTTTCTCAACTTTCTGTATTTTTATAGGGTAATTGTATTTTATATAATATATATAAAATACAATTACCCTATATTTACAATTACCCTATAGTTGCAAATACCCTGTAGTTCCAATTAAACCATAGTTACTATTACCCCATAGTTACAACCCATAGTTGCAATTAACCCATACCAATAGTTGAAATTACCCTATAGTTGCAATTAAACCATAGTTACAAACACTCCATAGTTGTAATTACCCCATAGTAGCAATTACCTCATAGTTGCAATTGCCCCATAGTTACAATTACCCCATAGTAGCAATTACCTCATAGTTGCAACTACCTCATAGTTGCAATTACCCCATAGTTGCAATTGCCCCATAGTTACAATTACCCCATAGTAGCAATTACATCATAGTTGGAATTACCTCATAGTTACAATTACCCCATAGTTGCAATTACCCCATAGTTGCAATTGCCCCTTAGTTACAATTACCCCATAGTAGCAATTACCTTATAGTTGCAATTACCCCATAGTTGCAATTGCCCCATAGTTACAATTACCCCATAGTAGCAATTACCTCATAGTTGCAATTACCTCATAGTTACAATTACCCCATAGTTGCAATTACCCCAGGAGACAAGAATATAAATGAAACTCACCATTCTATAGTACAGTTCTCTTGACTATCCTCATCTATGCATACGTCCAGCATCAGATCCTCACCAAAAACCGGGATTCTATCATCTACCTCACCATCACCATCATCACTGTCCTCTTCAGTCTCACTCAGCTTCTTTCTTCTTTTAGTTCTTCTCTTTTTACTCGTTTTACTTTTAGTTTCTTTTGTTTTTGTGCTTGTTTCGGTTGTTGTGGTTGTTTCATGTGTGGTGGTTGTTTCGTGTGTGGTGTTTGTTTCTTGTGTTTGGTTTTCTGGTGATTTTGGTGGTGGGATCTGTGAAATACAATAAAATAATATTATTATATGAGATCTAACAAAATTTGTTGCGAATTAGTTGGGTTCAACGAGTCACCAATTTGGAGGTTCTACGACGTGTCAGGAAGTCCCGGGAGCCGTTGCAAACCGTTAAAAGGAGGAAAGTCGCCTACCTTGGTCATATTTTGAGAAATGAGCGATACCAACTGCCAACAACTTAAACTCAACTCTTCAACTCCAGACTATAATAATGGGCAAAGTGGAGGGCACAAGAAGCGTCAGTAGGCCACGAATGTCATGGCTCGCGAACCTTAAAGAGTGGACAGGCATCGCCAGCGTCGAAGAGCTGTTTCGTTTGGCGAGAGATAGACAGGGATATGCAGAGCTGACTGCCAACCTCCAGTAATGGAGAGGAACCCGAAGAAGAAGAAGAACAAAATTTGATAAAACTATTTTAAGGATATGATCAGACCACCAAAGCGACCAACATTACTACTTACTAATTACTATTGGACCAACATTAAATATTAATCAAATATATTAGTAATCAAAGGGTGCAAAGTCGGATAGCAGCGAAAAGGGCGCGAAACCAAATTAGACAATGGCGTAAACGGATTGAAGGTGTCACATCCTGATTGGTCAATAGAATTTCGCGCGCTATTAAAATTTGTCAACTGCGCAGGTACATCGGTCTTCTTCTTATCGTGTGGGCAGAGCCCTGGTGTTAGAGTTTTTTCAGAACGCCTTAAGGCTTCTGACGTGGTTTTAATGTAACGACTACTGCCACCATACCAGGTACATCGGTAAGACTTATAAACCTGGTACGAGATTGGGACCTAAACCTTGGAATACATACATACATACATACATATTCTCACGCCTGTCTCCCACTGGGGTAGGCAGAGACAACGGAACGCCACCTGCTACGATCCTGACATACCTCTCTAGCTTCCTCCACATTCATAAGTCCTTTCATGCATGCTCGTCGGTTATGTCGCCAATTTGGTTCGTATATGTACGTCTAGGCCGTCCCCTTCCAACATTTCCACTTACGCTTGCCTTATAGATTGCCCTCGTCAATCTGCTCTCATCCATTCTTTCCACATGACCAAACCATCTCAACATACCTTTCTCTATTTTTGTCACTACACCCTCTTTCAAACCACAACGTTCTCTAATAAAACTATTTTTCAATTTGTCCATCACAGTCACACCACACATACTTCTCCTTCTCCTTCCACTGCGTTAATCCTACTTTCATGCGTCTTCTGCCATACCCAAGATTCACTTCCATACATCAATGTCGGGACTAACACTCCATTATGAACTGCCATCCGTGCCTTTTTGGACACGTGTTGGCTTTTCACAAAGGAATTCAGAGCTCCATTTACCCTATTTCCTGCTTTCACTCCTCTCTCAATATTGTAATATATATATTTTTTTAATCTTTCGCTAACTACATAATTTGTTCCGATTATATAAGGTCTAACAAAATTAGGTGAAACTATTTTAAGGGGATGATCAGACCATCAAACTGAACAACTTTGTCTATGGGACCAATATCGAAATCGGGAAAAAAAATCAGCTGTTCCATACAAACCTACTCGACCTAAATGTATGGGACAGCCGATTTTTTTTTCGCGATTTCAATATTGGTCCCATAGAGAAAGTTGTTCAGTTTGATGGTCTGACCATCCCCTTAAAATAGTTTCACCTAATTTTGTTAGACCTTATATAATTTGTTTTGCATACTATCGAGTTGTATGTACACAAAACAAAACGTTTCTGTTCCTACTCTTAAGAAAAATCTGTAATTGGCCTGTGTTATATTTCTTTATATTACATATTCTATAAGGTCTAACAAAATTAGGTGAAACTATTTTAGGGGGAAGATCAGACCATCAAACTGAACAACTTTCTTTATGGGACGAATATTGAAATCGCGAAAAAAAATCTACTGTCCCATACATTTAGGTCGAGTAGGTTTGTATGGAACAGCTGATTTTTTTTTCACGATTTCGATATTGGTCCCATAAAGAAAGTTGTTCAGTTTGATGGTCTGATCATCCGCTTAAAATAGTTTCAGCTAATTTTGTTAGACCTTATATAGAATGTTTGTATAGGCTGTAGATTTTTCTAATAAAAATAAAAATAAAATAAAATAGTACTGTACACGTCGGCGTAAGGTGGAGTCTTGTAATTGCAACTATCTGTTAATTGCAAGTATGTAGCAATTGCACTTATAAGAATCACAATTCAGTCCTTCTCTTTATACCAACACCTGCCTTCTAGATGACTAGACATACGTCTATTGAGAGAAGAACTGAATTGTGATTCTTACCAGATAGTTGCAATTACAAGACTCCACCTTACATCTTGCCTTCCTTCCTTTGCCGTGTGGTGTCGGCTATGAATAGCACCATCCCATTTCCTCCCGTGGGTGTCGTAAAAGGCGACTAAGGGATCTACTGAAGGGCAGCAGCATCCTCTGAGTACACACATTGATTCGATCCAACTGCGATCGCCAACCCGCCTGCCAAGCGTGACGATTATGGCAAATCCCCCCCCCCCCATTTTGGGGGAAGCTTATGTCCAGCAGTGGACGTTTAATGGCTGATATGATGATGATGATGACCTTACATCTTAAATCAGTGGCGATGATGATTACTAACCTGATTGCCGAACACACTGGGCACAACTTTAGCCTTCAGTCTGAGTTTCCCCCTCACATGCTCATAATCGTCTGGGTTAAAGTGAGCGCTGCAGATTAGAGAGTAGTTGTTCACATTGGATGTGCCCATCGCGTCGCGCCATTTTTTGAGAAGCCCCGGCTTTATTGGCATGCTGGGGAGGAAAAGGGGTGATTAATTTGACGGCAGTCGTAAATATTACTTCTTAAGTTCATAAAAAAGTTTGACGCACAATACGCGTACACAGAATTAATAAAAATAATATTTTATATATGGAAATATAGTTTATAAAATCTAGTTGCCGCATCAGAAATAACATTTGCAATTTGTAATATAATTACGAAGATCTTTTAAAATTTTGTATGAAAAATTTCAATGCTTTATATCTTCGTAATTATTTTATAAATTGCAAATGTTATTTGTTACGCGACATCTAGATTTTCTAAACTATTTTTCTATATATACAAAGTTACTTAATACCGTCTACGCGTATTGTGCGTCAATGTTTTGTATAAAATTGAACCCTCTGCAACCACCTTAATTGTTTCACGTCTTTTTGGTGAGTTCTTAACATTTCTTAATATTTTTATTGGTCAATAGTTTATAGACCCCCCCCCCCCCCCCCGACCGCGTACCGGAAAGCGCAGCGTGGGTAGGCCCCCCACACGGTGGAACGAAGACCTGGTAAAGGCGGCGGGAACCCGTTGGATGAGGGCAGCGCAGGACCGGTCGTTATGGCGATCCTTGGGAGAGGCCTGTGTCCAGCAGTGGACGTCCATCGGCTGATATGATGATGATTATAGATGGACATACGGACAGACAGACAGACAGAATGGACGAAAGTATAAGGGTTCCTTGTTTGACTACCTAAAAATTGACGTATGTATGAACAAAACTCACGGGAAGTAAGTGACGTCCTCCTTGGTGATCTGACATCCGTCGACACAGCACGTCTTACTCATGGTTGCTGTTTATATTCTACCTGTAATATAATAGAAATTTTGTTGTTATTAAGGTTCTGATGACCCCTAAAAGGAATATATGGTTGTGAGTTATAAATTAATGTTATTTCCAAACAAAATGAAAAGGTAGTCATGCCTGCATGCCACAACAAAGAACAAATAAAAAACCAGACGCTTATGTAATGCAAAACAACCATAAGAGACTTATATGTATCATAAACAACCATAACACCCATAACACTTATGGGTCTTAAACAGCTATAAGACCCATAAGTGACTTATGGGTCCTAGACAACATTTTCGCATTACATCGGCAAAGTGTATAAGAAATTATCATTCAATAATTAGAAAATAAAATAATATGACAAATTCATTAAAATTATATAAGGTCTAACAAAATTAGGTGAAACTATTTTAAGGGGATGATCAGACCATCAAACTGAACAACTTTCTCCATGGGACCAAAATCGAAATTAAAATAGCGAAAAAAAAATCAGCTGTCCTGTCATACATTTAGGTCGAGTACGTTTGTATGGAACAGCTGATTTTATTTTCGCGATTTCGATATTGGTCCCACAGAGAAAGTTGTGCAGTTTGTTGGTCTGATCATCCCCTTAAAATAGTTTCAGCTAGTTTTGTTAGACCTTATATATAAAACCTGTACCTGTAAAAAGATATTTTTAATATCAACTTTTAAACCTATACAGAGTGTAAAATTTGATGTGTTCCATATGAAAGGGCTTATCTATCTATACTATTATAAAACTGTAACAGGAAGTTTGTCTGTACATTGAAGATATTAACAAAAAAAAGTTACGATATGGTTTTTAGGTGTCCGTGATTCCATTTCACCAATTTTTTGATTTTTTATCTGTCTGTTTGTTTGTTTGTTTGAACGAGTATCACGCAAAAACTACTGAACCGATTTTGATGAAACTTTTTTTGTTTGATAGCTTATGATCTGACTTAAAATCTGGTATATAATTTGTGCGGACGAAGTCGCGGGTTAACGCTCGTACTATTATAAAACTGTAACAGGAAGTTTGTCTGTACATTGAAGATATTATTAACAAAAAAAAGTTACGATATGGTTTTTAGGTGTCCCTGATTCCATATCACCAATTTTTGGATTTTTTGTCTGTCTGTTTGTTTGTGTGTTTGTTTGTTTGTTTGTGTGTTTGTTTGTTTGTTTGTTTGTGTGTTTGTTTGAACGAGTATCACGCAAAAACTACTGAACCGATTTTGATGAAACTTTTTTTGTTTTATAGCTTATGATCTGACTTAAAATCTGGTATATAATTTGTGCGGACGAAGTCGCGGGTTAACGCTCGTATATATATATATATATATATAAGTCTATTTTAAATTATTCCATATTTAAAGTAAAAGTTGTTCACTTAGATGGTCTGAAGCACTCTGTCCCGACCAAAACTACTCCAATTTCACAGCGTAGACAGTCTTTCGTTACAACTAGTTTTTTAGGATTAGGAGTTTAGACTGAAATTTAATATCAAATTAAAGATTCAAAATTTGTCTCGGGCGGGACTTGAACCCGCACTTTTCCAAACCGGGGAACTGCGTTATCCAATTTCGCCACCGAGCCCACTACCCAGAGAACGAACTTTTCAATCTGTTGCGTCTTAAGGGGACGTGAGCGCCATCTACTGGTAGTTATTACAAACTTTCAAGGGTTCAAGTCCCGCCCGAGACATATTTTTCAATCTTAAATTTGATTCGAAATAGCACAACATGGCTGTAACATGTTTAAAAATCAATAATATTTGAAATTGGAACAGGGTGTGTCATCTATATCGTATGAATTACAGTTGTAATGCTGGACTTGCGGGTTGGTTAGTTTGTAATAACTACCAGTAGATGGGGACAAGGGGATAAGGGGACGTGAGCACGTCCCCTTAAGACGCAACAGATTGAAAATTTCGTTCTCTGGGTAGTGGGCTCGGTGGCGAAATTGGATAACGCAGTTCCACGGTTTGGAAAAGTGCGAGTTCAAGTCCCGCCCGAGACAAATTTTTCAATCTTTAATTTGATTCGAAATAGCACAACATGGCTGTAACATGTTTATAAATCAATAATAATTGAAATTGAAATTTAATAATTATCAAAACTAGATGAAGAAGTAGGGGAGACTAGTTCTCATCACTGTACGTAAATCAATCAACTAAATTAGAAAATATCTTTTATTTTTTAAATTATGAAAAGAAGTATTCTACTTTTATACAAACTGCTGTTTCGTACATGAATGTACATTAATATTAATTGAAATTGATCCCTTAAACAGGGTCCTTCTTAATATGCTGACAGTTTTTAAGGGCCAGTAAACCAGACCATCAAACTGAACAACTTTCTCTATGGGACCATAACAGAAAACGCGAAAAAAAAAATTACTATCCCTTCTTTCTAAAAATTCTATCCGAGTACTTTTGCAGTTTTGTGTGGAACAGCAGATTTTTGTTCGCGATTTCGGATTTGGTGCGATGGAGAAAGTTGTTCAGTTTGATGGTCTGATCATCCCCTTAAAAAAGAGTCAGCATATAAATTAAGAAGGACCCTGTATTTTCAAGCTTCTTTTAAAAAAGAAACAAAGTCAAATTATTTTTACAATGATGATTTTGATGATTATAAACTGGCAATTTTATAAAATTTTGAAATTGTCTCACTAACATGACCATAATCCTTTTCAATGTTGTCAGTAGCATTACTACAACCTGTGCTACAACCAGGCGTAGGACAGTCGCCTTTTGGTGGCTTTTTCCGAACAGTTTGCATAGAATGTGCTACCATCTATTAAATATTTCGCAGAACTATGAGAAAAAAAGATTTTATTGTCTATGTCTATGTCAAATTGACAAAATCACAAAATGGCTACCTATCTTGCGTAATGTACGGGTTGTTTGTAGTTTTCGTTCAATTTCGTGCCGGTTTAGTGATGTTCTGGAGTTTCTGTTGTTCTCTTACCAATGTTTAGATTACAGGAATAGTAAGGATACTGGAATTTCACTCGATCGGTGCGGGATTGAACGAAAACTAGCATTAAAAACAATAATATCCATTGGTATGAGTAGATATAAGTAGGTATGTATAGTATAGGTTGAATTATTGTCGATGAAACATAGATGGCGCTAGCTAGCCTTCAATTTGACATAAGGTGGATGCATAATGTTGCCACGAGTGGGTTCTCTTTTCTAATATACTTAATTACTCTTTGGCTACAACTATCAGCTGTCATGCATGCAGTTGTAGAAGGGTCATTGAAGCATTCAAATCATTGAAGCAGTATACAAATATACCCCTAAAGAAATAAAGGGTCCCTTGTAAAGAGTCTATTGACAATGTATGAACAATGTTTAATTTTTGTAGTCTTAGGGTTAAGGCACGATGGGGCTGACGTAACCTCAGGGTTAAAAGTTCAAAAAAAAAATAAAAAAAACCGTAGCATAATATTATTATTTACCGAAAACTTAATTATCGATAATAAAATAGTCATCGTTGGAGCGCAGCACTATTTTACTGAATGGCTGCTATTTCATAGACTAAACGGGATCAGATGCGTCGTAAGGTCACCACTTGCTTTTATGAATTTATTTTAAAAAGATTATTATTCTCTAAGTTATCTTTATTACTAAAGCTATCTTGAATAGTAAGACCTATTTATTGAAAAAAAAAAAATAACAGATTGACCATAAAGTTAAATTTGTGTTTTTTTTAATCTAATTTTATTTAGGGACTTTTGTACATGTTAGTCCCATCGTACCCTTTTACTCTTATATACATAAATATATAAAACTATTTATTGAGACACTGATGAGTTAACAAAGGTGAACAGGCTCCTTGCAGCCTCCGACTCCGGTGATGCCAAAATTGAGTGGAACGTTCCTACATTGAGCCTGCTCAACTCTAGTTTTCCCATCAGTGCATCCCGAGCTTGCTCGTACCGGAGACATTCCACCAACAAGTGGTACACATCCTCAACTACTCCGCATGTCTCACAGTTTGGTGAGTTTGTCTTTTTCATTAATCAAGAATTATTTCATAATTCAAGAATCTTACAGTAAACTTCGATCAGTGTGTGTTGCCAGTGATGACGTATGGAACAGAGACATGGTCGTTCACTCAAGGCCTCATAAAAAGGCTGAAAGTCACCCAAAGAGCAATGGAGAGGGCTATGCTCGGAGTTTCCCTGCGAGATCGAATCAGAAATGTAGAGATCCGCAGAAGAACCAGAGTAACTGACATAGCCCAAAGAGTTGCTAAATTGAAGTGGCAGTGGGCGGGGCATATTGCTCGCAGAAACGATGGCCGATGGGGCCGAAAAGTTGTCGAGTGGCGACCGCGTACCGGAAAGCGCAGCGTGGGTAGGCCCCGCACACGGTGAACCGACGACCTTGTGAAGGCGGCGGGAACACGTTGGATGAGGGCAGCGCAGGACCGGTCGTTATGGCGATCCTTGGGGGAGGCCTATGTCCAGCAGTGGACGTCCATCGGCTGAGATGATGATGATGATGACAGTTAGTTTTTTCGACAAAGAAAGCTTCTTCGTCTCTTACTGTTTAGGTACAAATGATTTACAAACAGAAAAATAGTCTATGTTTGTTGTATCTGACACTAGTGTTGGGATTTTTTAATAATTGGCTTCGATGAGAGATTTTTTTTTTTTCATTATTTATGTAACACCTGTAGAATGATATGTCTAGTGGTGAGAGGTGGCTAGCCTTCCGCCCACAAATACACTGCATAAGAAACCCTATCCCTTATCTTATCTTGTTGTGGGGGCTGGCAAGCCAGCAACACTTCGACCCAGTGGGATCTTTTGTGTTAGCCCCAATACTTTTTGTTTTCTTCACCCTTCAAATACATGGTCAAATACAAAGTTACGATATGGTTTTTAGGTGTCCCTGATTCCATTTCACTAATTTTTGGATTTTTTGTCTGTCTGTTTGTTTGTGTGTTTGTTTGTTTGAACGAGTATCATGCAAAAACTACTGAACCGATTTTGATGAAACTTTTTTTGTTTGATAGCTTATGATCTGACTTAAAATCTGGTATATAATTTGTGCGGACGAAGTCGCGGGTTAACGCTCGTGTATTTATATTTGTATTTAATCTATTCATACTTAATGTATGTACACACAGCACACACCACTATTTTTATGTACCAGAAAAATTTTTTATTTTTTTCTGATAATGAAACTAAACAACTTGCCTATGGTCGAAACACGAGAAAATTTTTTGCACCTCCAATAGAAAATCGTTTTTAGCTGGTCCACATTTTTGTATGGCAGGTCCAAAAATTTTATATTTATGTTTCACACATTCCACTACCTGTAGTTGGCACAGCCCTGTCATCTCAGAAATAGAGAGGAGAGGGAGTGAGCAATGCTCCACAATAAAGGGTGGATTGGTGGAGGAAAGTTAGTCATCAACTTATAAGAGTAATTTCAATCCTTCTTATTACTAGGCCATAATTTTTATCTCCACCCTTAGATTCTACCATTATAAAACTGTATTAGAAGTGTGTCTGTACATTGAAGATATTTACAGAAAAAAGTTATGATATGGTTTTTAAGTGTCTCTGACTCCAAACCACAATTTTTTTTGTTTTTTGTCTGTCTGTTTGTTTACGCATCACGCAAAAACTACTGGACCGATTTTGATGAAACTTTTCGTGTTTGAAAGCTTATTTATAATTTAACTAAAAATCTGGTATATCATTTATCTCACCAATATGACGAAACTCGTGCAGGCGAAGTCACGGGTAAACTATAGTTAGGTATGAATCCATTATGAAAACATGTAGGTAGGTATAATTTGTTATTAATGAAAAAAAGTTTTATAACTTTTTAACTTTCAAAAGGACAAAGATTTTGAATTTTCATCCAATAGGTACCTAAATTTATCTTTTCGTCAAATTACAATTTTTAATTTAACAAAAGGAAACAAACTTTTTAATCGATCCATTAAAAAAAAAACAATTTAAAAAAATCGATGCGCGCCAAAAGTAGCTTAATCTGAACGAGCACCAATAACTCGTCAGCACCCCTATTCTGGTAGCGCAGGATCGCAATAGCATCGTTACAAATTTTAAACTTTATAATTAACGATATAAGGTTCATTTTACATTAACATCTCATTCAAACTTTGCGATGCGGCTTCCAGAATAGGACGCCGAAATAATTAATTCAAATCAATGAAAATTGCCATTTTTGCATCCAAAATGGATATAAAATAGTATTATTTACGTTATTGTTTTGTTATTCTGTCATTTTGCGCGCGTAAACACTGAAAACAAGGTTAGAAATATGAAAAAGAACCGAAACGACTTACCTAAGTTTTACATAAAATTAAGCTTGTTAACACTAATCTACACTATTAGTCGAAGACTACACTATTTATTACAATGTATACTTTGTTGCTATTCGCCATAATTGCGATATAAAATCCAATAAAAGCAGAATTTATACAAAGTTCACTTGCGCTGCGCTTTGCTTTTCTAAATTGACAGATGGTTACTAGTGTTGTACCTTCAATTGGAAAAGTTTAATTTTAGCAATCAATCGATTTAGTTTTTTTGATGCTAATGTTATTCCTATTTGGCGTTTCAATTTAAGCATAAAGTAATGTATGTTACGTATAGCCTACAATCTGGACAGAAGACGTAAAAAGGGTAGCGGGGAGCGACTGCATGAGGAAGGCCCGGCGGGGCTAGCATGCCACCCACGACAAAGCGTTTAAACGAGAAAAACGTAACGCGCGCTCTTTCTGGCATAAGTAAAATAATAAAGATGGAGGCTCATCTCGATTTTTACGTTTATCTCGGGGGTGGCATGCGAGGCCTATTGGACAGTTTTGTGGAGCGCCTTGGGTGAGGCCTATGTTCAGCAGTGGAAGATGATAGGTTGATGATGATGATAGCCTATAAAGATCCCACTGCGGAGCAAAGGCCGCCTCTCATGAATAATCGTTAATTGGTGTCCCTGTCACTTTTCATTCCGCAATATAAATATTATAGTAATGTAGTAATATATATAAGGTCTAACAAAACTAGCTGAAACTATTTTAAGGGGATGATCAGACCATCAAACTGAACAACTTTCTCTATGGGACCACTATTGAAATCGCGAAAAAAAAATCTGCTGTCCCATACATATAGGTCGAGTAGGTTTGTATGGAACAGCTGATTTTTTTTTCGCGATTTCAACCATCAAACTGAACAACTTTCTCTATGGGACCAATATGAAATTGCGAAAAAAGATCAGCGGTTCCATACAAACCTACTCGACCTAAATGTATGGGACAGCAGATTTTTTTTTCGATATTTCAATATTGGTTCCATAGAGAAAGTTGTTCAGTTTGATGGTCTGATCATCCCTTTAGAATAGTTTCACCTAATTTTGTTAGAACTTATATATTACTAGGTACCTAGTGTAAAAGTATTTTTATGTTTCGAACTAACTTAATAAAAAATAGTTGTAACTGTTTAGTGCCACTAACCAGTTACAACTATTTTTTTATTACATTCGGGTCAAAAACTCAAAACACAGAATCTTTTGACCCGGTCAAAATATTATCGATTCATCTATGTTTTTGACGTATCTCAAATCCCAACACTAGTTGTTTTTTTTATTTTTGTTTTGATTCTGTTCTGTAATTCTGTAAAAAAAAATGTGTTGTTACTTGTTTTCGACATTATTTTATCCAAAAATATGTTTATTTACGAAGAAATAATATAGTTTCATCGTTCTTAACGTAAATAAGTTACTTTTTAACGATCTCCGGCTTCTTAAAATACCAAATAATGTAAGTTAATCTATAAAACATGGCATAACCTACAAGGGCAATTGGTACCTACTGTTAATTAAATTACTACGAATTTCTAAGCTTTGGCTCGTCTTCTTTCTTACATAAGTATATAAATATCGCTAAAATAACCTAATGTCTTGGCAATACCTTAACCCCTTAGATTAAAAACTTTTTCGCTTACGCTGACCCCTTCCAGTTTCCAATTTTCCATAGATTTTATACATGTGCAGTGAGACCACTCTTATATCAAATTGCAGTTGTGTATGGACCTGGAGTGCGATTTTTGAAACTCATTCTTTGAACTCGGCAGTTGAAAATGTCAATATTACTATATACATCTTTCTACTGCTGATTTGACTTTCAAAAATCGTACTCCAGGAGTGCCGAGTTCAAAGAATGAGTTTCGAAAATCGCACTCCTGGTCCATACACAACTGCAATTTGATATTAATATTTGTATTTTTGTAACACCTTGTACAGAGTGGAAAATTTAATGCAGTACATATCAAACAGGGTGCATCAGACCATGAAACTGAACAACTTTCATTATGAGACTAAGGGCCTGTTTCGCCACTTCCGAATAAGTTCTTGTTAGCTTATCCGACAGCTCATTTGACATATTCTTCATACAAAATATGTCAAACTAGCTGCCGGATAAGCTAACAAGAACTTATCCAAAAGTGGTGAAACAGGCCCTAAATTTTTCAATCTTTCATTTGTTTTTAATTAAAATGTTATTTCTCTTATCTTGCTGCTGGCGTGCGGCGTGCGTGCCAAAGACATACAATTTTATTTTATTACCAGAGTTAACCCGCGACTCCGTCAGCACAAATTATATACCAGATTTTAAGTCAGATCATAAGCTATCAAACAAAAAAAGTTTCATCGAAATCGGTTCAGTAGTTTTTGTGTGATGCTCGTTCAAACAAACACACAAACAAACAGACACAAAAAATCCAAAAATTGGTGATATGGAATCAGGGACACCTAAAAACCATATTGTAGATATTAAATATTATAGATATATATATATATTATAGATGTAAAATTTAGTTTTAATGCAGCTTCCTGAAGCTGATGTTTTTAACAATAGTCCTCATTTGTTTTATAGTTATGCAATATCTGTTATCAATAATTTATAAGTTAACTATTTGGTTCTGATCTCATTTAAATAAGTATTGTCATTAGAAAGTAAGCTACCTTATGTATTTTTAGCATGTAAGTATTTTGGAAATTGCTCTGTAAATTTACATGTAATTTTTATAATAAACGAGCGTTAACCCGCGACTTCGTCCGCACAAATTATATACCAGATTTTAAGTCAGATCATAAGCTATCAAACAAAAAAAGTTTCATCAAAATCGGTTCAGTAGTTTTTGCGTGATACTCGTTCAAACAAACAAACAAACACACAAACAAACAGACAGACAAAAAATCCAAAAATTGGTGAAATGGAATCAGGGACACCTAAAAACCATATCGTAACTTTTTTTTGTTAATATCTTCAATGTACAGACAAACTTCCTGTTACAGTTTTATAATAGTTTAGATTATTTTTATATATATTTAGATACCTAATTAAGTATTTTGTAGTCTGTCAAAAAAGTCTTAAAGAAAAATGAGCGAGCTGCCTCCACGCGAGAATGTCAAAATCAAGCATAACCTAGCAACAACACCATACTAAAATTATTAGATCCGTCAGAATTATTTTCAAGACTTTTAACAGACTGTACATATTTGGAAGTTAATGTTAATAGGTAGTTTGATAAGTTATGTCAAGATAGACAGTCGAATCTGACAAACCAATCACTATGCACGCACACAGATTTGTTGTATCACGCCTCACCGACACCAACATTAAAAAGTTGGCCCGTTTGTTTTAGTAGTTAGAAGCGTGAGGCTCTATCTTGACATATAATTAATCAATGTTGAGTACCTTATTAAATCGTAACTGCCTCCATGGTTAAGAGCATTGGCTCTCGACACGGAGGTCGTGGGTTCGATTCCCACGGGGGACACCTAGTGAAATGTCACTTTGTGCGTTTTTCCCCAGTTGGTTAGGACATTGCAGGCTGAATCACCTGATTGTCTGAAAAGAAAGATGATGCCGTACTTCGGTCGGTACGTTATGCCGTTGGTCCTGGCTACTATCTCTGGTGGTAGTAGTTGTTATATAAAAACCATGTCAGAGGCCGTAAGGCGGTCTGAAAAAACTCTGACACCAGGGCTCTGCCCACACGATAAGAAGAAGTACCTTATTTGTGGGAAGTCTTTCTGTGCCCAGCAGTGAGTCATGTTTAGAATGAATCAAATCAAATCAACATTTTTATTCAAAATAATATCACATAGATAGCTTTTTGACATTATTTTTTGAGTCTACCACCTCGTCGGAAGGTGTTCCGTTGATGATGCGCCCAGAAACTCTACAACACACATCTTTTAAACAAAACAAAATGTACAAAGTACAATTAAAATACAATATTGCATTACATAGAGTAACATTGTCAAGACCAGACATTTTGGTCATTCAAATAGTCATCGAGTTTATAGTAGCCTTTTTTACAGAGGACTTGTTTAACATGGGACTTAAACTTTTTGTCTGGTATATTATTATAATATATCCTCTGGTATCTTATAATAGCGTATACAGTGCCCCATGAAAGATGTGTTGACCTTACTGAGTCGAAAATATTTTTATTTCTTGTATTGTAATTATGAACGTCACTGTTTTTGGGAAAGAGATACTTAAAATTTTTTCAAATGATGATAATAATATATATCTTCATCTTATTTCCAGCATGGAAGACTTACAACATATTTTAAATAATGACCAATGCGAACAAGGAGCTAAAGAAAAAGATGACATACAAGAAATTGAAACTAATTCGGAAAATGAAATTAGGAGGGACGATTCAGGTGGTCCACAAATTAAAATACAGGATGTTAATGAATATATTAAGACTGTAAAGTATAGTGCAGTTTATGAGATGAGAAATGAAAATATTGATACCGAAAATGAAAATATTGTTATTGATAATATGAGAAATGAAAATTTAAAGATTTATAATGAAAATGTTGTTTTGACTAATAAATATAATGATAGAATAAATGACAATATTGAGATGACTAATAAAAATCTTAATATGAGATATGAAGATGTTGATACCGGAAATAAAAATATCGATATAAGAAATAAACATATCGAGATGACTAATGAATATATTCGTACGAAATATGAAAATTTTAATACTGGAAATGTGAATATTGATCTGCGAAATGAAAATGTTGAGATGCCAAAAAAAAAATTTGATACGAAATATGAAAATATTCATAACGGAAATGAAAATATTCCCACAAATGAAAATATAGATGTAAGAAATGAAAATATTAATTACGAAAATGAAAAAAATGAGATAGGAAGTCAAGATAATGGTGCGATAAATGAAAACATTGATATGAGAAATGGAAATATTGTGATGGACTCCAATGAAATAATCGATAAACATGAAAATGTATATGAAATGCAATGTAGTGATATCAAGCAACATATGATTAGTGTAAAAGAGGAACTAGATATTTTGAAAGATTTTAGACATGAAGAAAAGAAATATTCTTTACGAGACAGGACACAGTAAGTATTTTTTTAACCAGCTAAAAAAAAGAAGTTCGCGATTTATTCAAAAACAAATTCGCTACCTGTGTAGATACACTAGCACCGTCCCACGTCCATGCGACCTCATCCAATGCGGGTGCGGCGGCGGCTACCGCGGAAAACCTCAAACGGCGCTCTCGAACTTACGTCAGACCTGAACTTTGGCCGCTCGATTGAGTCCAAAGCAAAAACCGCGGCTAAGAAATTAGGTATCCTGAATAAGGTTAAGCGGTACTTCACTCCTGCACAGCTTCTTACTCTCTACAAAGCCCAAGTGCGATCCTGCATGGAGTACTGCAGCCACCTCTGGGACGGTTCTGCAAAATACCAACTGGATGCACTGGACTCAGTTGAGCGCCGAGCCAAGAGGCTCATCAACGATGACGCACTCGTCGAGTTACATAGTCTGGAACACCGGCGATTGGTCGCTTGTCTGTCGGTTTTTTATCGGATACACTTCGGCGAGTGTGCCCAGGAGCTACATGACCTGATTCCACCATCCCCCTTCCACCAACGTACGACAAGACGTAGTGCGAGTCTGCATCCATACGTAGTCGATATTCCAACAATCCGCACAAAAAGGTTCGCATCCTCTTTTATAATGAGAACCGGTAAGGTTTGGAACTCACTCCCTGCGTCTGTGTTTCCAAGCAAATACAATCAGGATATTTTCAAAAGAAGAGTTAATAGGCTTTTTCTGGGTGAGCGCGCTACATCCTCGGCTTCGTCTACACTTCCCATCAGGTGAGATTAAGCCAAGCCCAAACCCATTATGAATAAAAATGCTTACATATTTGCACCGTTTGTTGTCGAGACATTGGGTCCGTGGGGGCCAGAGGCGCGCCGATTATTTAAAGAATTATCGGCGCGCTTAATCAAGGTCTCCGGTGACCAGAGGGCTGGCAGCTACCTCGATCAGCGCATCAGCCTGGCCATACAAAGAGGTAACGCTGCCAGCCTCCTGGGCACCTTGCCGCCAAGCGGCGGAAATTTCGAGGACATTTTTTATTTGTAAGTAGTATTAGTTTTGTTTTTTTTTGTTTTTTCCTTAGGTTAATGGTTATGTATGTAGAGTGCTTTAATATAAATAAATGATTAATATAATTCAAAAACATCTGGACCGATTTTCTTTGTCGTACAGAAGTCATTGAAAGCGGCGTCTTTGTGGTTATATTGTACAGTTGGATATGACAGGCTGGGCTGCGTTCACGACCTTTGGGTGCGGTTGTTTTTTCAACATGGTACAGTATGGTACGGAACCGTTCACCGAGGCTCGGAACGGCGTTAGTGCGAAAAGTTGCACTCGGGGTGCACCTGGGGCGTAGGTTCTGAACGCAGCCCAGCTGGTCGCTACTTTCAACAATTAAACATTTAGCCCAGTCATTTTATGGTTTGAGCCTCCCGGCTTAACAAAATGCTGACTTAAGTTCTAGCAAATTAGATATGATATGACTGGACTGGCTGACGTCGAAATAAAAGTCTCAGTACAGTATTAAACAGTAGAGGTACCTTAGATCACTAAAACTAAAGGGAGATGTGAAAAGTAGACCAGTCATTTTATGGTTTGAGCCGGGACTAATTAATAATTGATTTTTTTTCGGTATAGTATTGAAGAGCTAATTTGAGCCTAGAAATATACCAAAATCACGTCAGCAAGTTCCAATTTTAAAATTTAGCTAATACCTCATTCTAAAAAAACTGATGTTAATTTTTTTTTGCGCATATTTAGGCTTTACACACATAACAAACATGGTGTTAATATTTTTGTCTACTTAGAAAATACATTCGTATTTTCAAATAAATACCTTATTTTTAAAATTTCAGTGCCTATTTTATTGCTCAAAAACAATTTATATTGTTAAATCTAAGTCAAATGAGTGCAATAGTATTAATATTATTAATTTAAAAGCCTTCTGGGTCACATAATTTTGATTTGTATGTTGCGTAGCGATGTTTTTTAAATATGTTTTAAGATAGTCTTTTTATCACAAAACGGTGCCGGTTACAGTTTAAAAGTCCAATTAATAATTACTCCCTACCCCGCCTAACAAAACTCCGTAAAATGACTGGGCTAATTATTATATGTTTTTCATTCCAGAATTAACACCTCGAAAGAAAAGGAAGATATACCAAGCAGTTGGACAGAGAAGGTTAACAAAAAAAAGAAAAAAAATTGCAACAATTCAAAAAAGGAAATTAAAAAGATAAAAATAAAAAGTGAAAAAGAAAACATTCAAAATAAAATCGTCAAAGAAAAGAAAAAACAATCATTTTTCTCTTGCACAAATTGCAGCAAAACATTTGCAATTAATAGAGCCCTTCTCTACCACAGATACCACTGCCCAAAAATTAAAGAAAAAATAAAATTCAAATGTCTTTCATGTGCAAAAATTTTTGATACCAACAAAGAATTGTTATTACATAAAGAAATACATCTTAACGAAAGCATTTTCTTCTGCAATCCTTGCATGGTAGCCTTTACCAATCATTACGACTATCTTGAACACAAACTAACACATTACAAGGGCAAAAACTTTAAATGCAAGATATGCTCCCTTAATTTCATCACTAAAAGCGGCTTCAAAGCTCACCTACAAACTCACTTTCTACAAAAATACGAATGTGAAAAGTGCAAGAAAGTGTTATACGGCGAATCAAGATACAATACTCATATGAAAACGCACGAAATTTCTATAAAATGCGGTGAATGTGACAAAATTTTTAGTACCGATTCATCTTTTAAATATCACATGTTAATGCATACGGGGGTAAGACCGTGCCAATGTTTATATTGTGGAAAAGGATTCAAGAATTCTAGCCATAGAGATGTCCACACTAAAATCCATACAGGTGAAAAACAATATCAATGTGGTCTATGCCCATATAAAGCTCATCAAATAACAGATTTTCTGCGGCACAAAGCAACACATACACGGGAAAAACGGTTTCAATGCGATGTATGCAAAAAACTGTTCATGCGCGAAGATAGCTTGAATATACACAAACGCTCAAAACATACGAAACAAAATTTGTTGTATTGTTCGGAATGCGGCAAAGGATGGGCCAATAAACAAATGTTACGCATCCATTTTGTCCAGAGACATACCGTAGAAAAAACATTTGTATGCGACGTGTGTAATGTTGGATTTAAAAGAATATGCGGCTTAAGACACCATTATAAGTCAAGAAAGCATAGGAATGGATTGTTTGCTGCCGCGAAAATGAAAGCCTTGGCTGAATCGTCAGTTTCTGGTTCATGATTATTTTATATCACTTTTTTTTTTACATTAGGTTATTATTAGAGATCGGATAGTCGGATGCATATTTACCTAAACCACAGTATAAAATACAAAATACAAATAATTTATTTGCCAATAAATAGGGTAGGTACAATTCAGATGTAATTAGATAAAATTTTGATCACGCCTATTTAGCCACGTCAGTAGCATGCAAATATTAAGGTCATTGAGAAATATAATTAAACTAGCTGTTGCCCGCGACTTCGTCTGCGTTACCCGGATAAAAAGTACCCTATGTGTTAATCCAGGCCATGGTCTATCTGTATGCCAAATTTCATTCAAATCCATTCAGTAGTTTTTACGTGAAAGAGTAACAAACATCCATACATCCATACATCCATACTTACAAACTTTCGCCTTTATAATAGTATAATTAAATTTATACATTATTATCATGTCAGAACAAGACTAGGTCTTTCTTACTAGGGTTAAACCATGCATCGACTATCTGTTACCGTCAAGATCAGTGTACATCAAAAATTCGTCTACCGAGTAAAATGTTTTATCAAGGAGCAATCTGTATAATGATGACTTAAACCTGTTAAAAGGTAGCTCTTTCATGCCTGATGGTAATTTATTATATATACGCTGAGTTTTAGGCACTGTCCCAAGAACGATACGATTTGGATATCTCATCCTTCTCTGTATAACATCTTTAGCCTGTATGAATAAGTGATTGTTTTGTTTAACAAATTTACCCACTTCAAGGATATACAGGCAGGGCAAAGGTAGTATATTTAAGCTCTTGAAATAGGGTCGACAGGACACATCAGGTGCAATACCACATAGGGCTCGTATACAACTGTTTTGTGCAATGAATACACTGTCTATTTCGGTACCATTACCCCATATTACAAGACCATATCGGAGAATCGATTCCACGTAGGCGTAGTATGCAGTTACAGCTGCATTTCTACTTGCTATTTTTGAAAGCTGGTAAAGTGCATATGAAAACCCACTTCCTTTACCGCGTACCTTCTTTATTTGCTCTTGTAAGTTAAGTGTTGGCTCTACAACTAGTCCTAGAAAAATGACACTATAAGGAGTATCTTTCATAGTGCACTGCCTTACGCTCAAAAAAGGCTGAAAAAGTTCACTTTTGGATACCAGCACCAAATTTTAGTATGTTTTTAGGTATGTTCTCTAGACCCCAAAACTGCCAGGAGACAGTCTTTGAGGTTTCAGGATTATGACGTCATTAATTTTGTGTATGGGATTTAAAAAAAAATTGTTCTGAAACCTATCGTGTGGGGTATCAAATGAAAGAGCTTCATGAGCCGGTTCTAAAAATATACTACAACATTACCTGTCAGCCACTTTAAAAAAAAATACGAAAAGTATAAAACATATCAAGTTTGGGTTCATGTTACGAGACGAGTGTTAAGTATGAATGTGGATGGCTGTAGTAGGAGAGGGAGGCCGAAGAAAAGATGGATGGATTGTGTGAAGGATGATATGTGTAAAAAAGGAGTGAGTGTTGAAACGACGGCTAAGAGAGATGAATGGAAGAGAATGACATATTGCGCCGACCCCAAATAATGGGAAATGGGCAAGACAATGATGATGATGATGATGATGATCAAGTTTGGGTTCCTCCAGGTAGGAAACGGCTGAGTAAATTTTTGACAAACATACGCCAAATGACTTATAATATCTTCATATCAAACGTCAATAGAGCAATATCAAAAATTTTATTTTTACAATATTTTTTATTATTTTTCATCTTTATATTTAACGAGCGCTAACCCGCGACTTCGTCCGCACAAATTATATACCAGATTTTAAGTCAGATCATAAGCTATCAAACAAAAAAAGTTTCATCAAAATCGGTTCTGTAGTTTTTGCGTGATACTCGTTCAAACAAACAAACACCCAAACAAACACACAAACAAACAGACAGACAAAAAATTCCAAAAATTGGTGAAATGGAATCAGGGACACCTAAAAACCATATCGTAACTTTTTTTTTTGTTAATATCTTCAATGTACAGACACACTTCTGTTACAGTTTTATAATAGTATATAACGTCTAACAAAATTAGGTGAAACTATTTTAAGGGGATGATCAGACCATCAAACTGAACAACATTCTCTATGGGACCAATATCGATATCGCGAAAAAAAAATTATCTGTTCCATACAAACCAACTCGACCTAAATGTATGGGACAGTAGATTTTTTTTTCGCGATTTCAATATTGGTCCCATAGAGAAAGATGTTCAGTTTGACGGTCTGATCATCCCCTTAAAATAGTTTCACCTAATTTTGTTAGACCTTATATTTTTAGAATCGGCTCATGGAGCCCTTTCATTTAATACCCCACACGATAGGTTTCAGAACAAAAAATTGTTTAATCCCATACCAAAATTTTATGACGTCATAACTGGAGACCCTGACACCTTAGAGACTGTCTCCCGGTAGTTTTAGGATCTAGAGAATATGTTCTCTAGACAACTACATACAAAAATTTGGTGCTGGTATCCGGAAGCGAACTTTATTTCCATTAAGGCAGTGCACCATTACTAGATACTTAAACTTCACTTTTTTTTTCCTCACAAAAACATAATATGGATATGCCGTTCTGAATAAAGTTAATTAGGGCCACCCGCACTGTTTTGTCATACTGGTCCTCATAGGTAGTCAACAGTAGGTAGAACAACTTGGACAATATGAACAACTTGGTCGACTTGGTCAACTCGGACAAAATATACAACTCGGGCAACATGAACAACTCTTACAACGTAAACAACTCTTACAACGTAAACAACTCTGGCAACTTAGTCAACTGATTTGACCGGGTCAAGTTGTTCATGGTGCCCAATTAAGTACCTACTTTTGACAACAAAACATCTCGGACAACATGAACAAATCGGACAACTCTGTCAACTCGCACGTCGTATAAGTTGACCAAATTGTCAGAGTTGTTCAAATGTCCAAGTTCTACGATATTTTAGCAATCCCGGGACATCAAGAACGAGCCTCGGATTGTTTCATAAAATAAATGAACTAATAGCCCAGTCATTTTCCGGTTTGAGCTGGGACTAATTAATAATTGACATTTTTTTCGGTATTATATTGAAGAGCCAGTTTGAGTCTAGAAATGTACAAACATTTAAAAAAAAATCACATCAGCAACAGTTCCAATTTTAAAATTAGCTATTATCTCGTTCTAAAAAACCTGATGGTAAATTTTTTTTTTGCACATATTTAAGGCTTTACCATTATACATACTACAAACATGGTGTAAATATTTTTGTCTACTTAAAAGGTTTTGAAATACATTCGTATTTTCTAATAAATACATAATTTTTAAAAATTCCAAATAAAAAAAAAATTATGAAAATAATTTACATTATTAAATCTAAGTCAAATGAGTGTGTTAGTATTAATATTATTAATTTAAAAGACTTCTGGGAGACACAATTTTGATTTCTATGTTGCTAGGCGAATTTTCTTTAATATGTTTTAAGATACGGTTACAGTTTGATAGTCCAATTAATAATTACTCCCTACCCCGCCTAACTAAACTCCGTAAAATGACTGGGTTGTAAGACGTGCCCACATTATTCTTGTCAAAAATGAAGTTTAGGTAAATATGCATCCGAATATCCGATCTCTAGTCATTATGTATGTCACTAAACTATAATTCATTATTTCACTACTATGGTTTTACTTATGTTAAGTTTAACATTTATTATTATACTTATAATTATGAGGTAAGAAATGGGTTATGGATTGAGAAGGTCTAATATTAATTTGTTGACACTTCAGTATTTTTAATTTTGAAATAAATAATACACATTTATTATTGTTAGAAGAGATTGAAATCTGTTGAAATATAATGCACTATAATACCTATGTTATCTAGACTATTATAAAACTGTAGCAGAAAGTTTGTCTGTACATTGAAGATATTAACACGTTCCAGGACAGTGACCGCCTATAGCCGTGATAACAATAAAAATTATATTGTGTCTCGTTCACTGTCCCGGAACGTGTTAAAAAAAAAAAGTTACGATATGGTTTTTAGGTGTCCCTGATTCCATTTCACCAATTTTTAGATTTTTTGTCTGTCTGTTTGAACGAGTATCACGCAAAAACTACTGAACGGATTCTGATGAAACTTTTTTGTTTGATTGCTTGTTATCTGACTTAAAATCTGGTATATAAGGTCTAACAAAATTAGGTGAAACTATTTTAAGGGGATGATCAGACCATCAAACTGAACAATTTTCTCTATGGGACCAATATCGAAATCGCGAAAAAAACATCTGCTGTCCCATACATTTAGGTCGAATACGTTTGTATGGAACAGCTGATTTTTTTTTCGCGATTTCGATATTGGTCCCATAGAGAAAGTTGTTCAGTTTGATGGTCTAATCATCCCCTTAAAAATAGTTTCAGCTAGTTTTGTTAGACCTTATATAATTTGTGCGGAGAAAGTCGCGTGTTAACGCTCGTTTATATATAAAAATGACGCGAATAAATTTTATTCTATTACATTAGACGAACGGTTTTATTTGTCTTCCTCTCCCTTCTTCTTCTCATCGTGTGGGCAGAGCCCTGGTGTCAAAGTATTTTCAGACCGCCTTACGGCCTCATTTTTCATCGTGGTGGAGAGATTTGCGAACCAGCGAGTAGCTCACCTAGTTTATTTAAATTACAACAAAAAAATAGAAAGCATTTCAATACTAAAAACCCGACTGCACGAAAAAATTTGTTACAGGAGTGCGATTTTTGAATCTCATTCGCTGAGCTCAGCAGTTGAAAATGTCAAAATTACTATGGAGATATGCATCTTTCTACTGGTGATTTGACTTTCAAAAATTATACTACAGGAGTGCGATTTTTGAGAAAAAAAAGAGAAAAACAAGGTCTCTATTCAATTAATTACTAATCAGCTTGGTTCTAGAACGATGCTTGGCTATTCCAACTTTGTTTGTGCATTTGTGCAAATGTTATTTTTTCAACACACTTGCTCATAAAATGGCCCTTATTTCACCGCAATTAGGCACATAATGACACCTATAATCAAACTGTGACTTTTTCATTACTATTATTCACAAGTGAGTTATAGGTTTTTTATAGTAGGTATCTAAACTTCTTGGTTGAGTTCTTGAGTTGCTTTGTTCTTAAAAAAGTTTCGATACAAAAAAGATCATATTCAATAGTACATAAATAAATTCTCTAAATAAACTTTTTATTTACTAAATAAAATGATTTTTTATTATTATTTTCTTCACAAGTGTGTTGAAAAACGTCGTATGATACACGTTCACCAACATTACACACTTGTACCATAATGTACTATTATTGTTATTAGGTAGGTATCTCAAACGGGAACAAAAAAAATAAAAAAACCTACCTAATTGTTGGATATTGGTTTGTAAAACCTAGTTGTCTTAGGTACGTTATATTATAACATTCAAATTATAATTGAACAAACTAAGTTGGTATAGTTGATTACTAATTTTTTCGTGTATTATGGTTTTTCATTGAAAAACGATGGAAAAATTAATGTTTGTAATTACAGTTCCATACAAATATTCTGAGGGGGGGGGGGGGGGGTGGATAAATCCTATCTATCCGTGTAGGCAGTGAGTCCCCCACAACCACAAGGTGCACTAACGACCTGGTGAAGGTGGCGGGAACCCATTGGATGAGGGCAGCACAGGACCGGTCGTTCTGTCGATCCGTGGGGAGGCCTATGTCCAGCAGTGGACGTCTATCGGCTGAGAGATGATGATGATGAGTCGCGAATTCCGATGTCTTGACAGCGACCGCAGTAAAACAAAATGTTGTTATCAATTTCTTATAGATGCGAATGCATAGAAAAACTACTGCTTACTAAATATCTTTATGTAAATACTGGAGTTAACCCGCGACTTCGTGCGCACAAATTATATACCAGATTTTTAGTCAGATAATAAGCTATCAAACAAAAAAGTTTCATTAAAATCGGTTCAGTAGTTTTTGCGTAATGCTCGTTCAAACAAACAAACAGACAGAAAAAAAATCAAAAAATTGGTGATATGGAATCAGGGACACCTAAAAACCATATCGTAACTTTTTTTTAATTAATATCTTCAATGTTTTTTTAATTAATATCTTCAATGTTTTTGAAACTCATTCTTTGAACTCGGCAGTTGAAAATGTCATTATTACTATTATAGAGAGATGCATCTTTCTATTTCTATTGCTGATTATCACGTGTAGCATGCTACGGCTTCTGCTGAGCTCGATTTATCGATAATTTGTGTTTATTGTTCAACTCTACTCTAAGCTCGATCGACTTGAATAAGATTTATCGAAAATTTTGGTACACCACTAGTAACTACGGGCATTATCCGACTTTGCACCCTTTGATTACTAAATAACTTCGGGTTTTGTCGGGGACTCGGTCCTGCCTGCCCAAACGAAGATTGACGAGCGGAATTATTTTCCTGGTCGTACTGTAATTGCGTTTACCAATTACAAAATGTAATTAGTAATTAATTACATTTTAACCAAACCTGATGCCTTGGAATGTCTGTAGCATATGCTCACGACTATAATCCCCGAGGGGGTAGTCAGAGATATTCTGAAACCTCAGAACATCCACGTCTCACTATAGTACCGAAACTCTGTCCAGTGTGACGGGGAATGAGCCCGTCGCCACTTGTAAATGGACAGTAGGTACAATACATGCATCGAAATTGAAGCATGCAGGTTTCCTCACGATGTTTTCCTTCACCGAAAAGCCAGTGGTTTTATAAATCGTACATAAATTCCGAAAAACTCATTGGTACGAGTCGGCCTGGACGGGGATCGAACAATCGCTTCCTGCACGGCAGGCAAGGTTACTCGCCACTGGATCACCACGGCTTATTTGACCTCTGAATGTGTATGTAATAAAATAAATAAATAATTAAAAAAATGTATTACTCTTTATTTATACATCCTTACAAATACATACAACCTTAAATATCTATTATAAATAACTAGAACACTCTGTCTTGGTAGCCGGAGTCTTGCACGGGCTGGCTCGGCTTGGGCTGGGCCCCGGCCACGTGGTGGTGCTGCCGCATGTGACCTGCAGTTAAATAAATTGATAAGAATTCTACATTGGCATACCAAATAATGGACGCCGGGTCTAGTACAAAATTCTTAAAAGTGTCCGGGACTACCTACACAAAACTATACGTGTAATAAGTATTAATTTGAACCAACTAATAACAATTTCTGTTAATATGTAGATGACACGATTGTATCAAGACCTCCGCTTCCAAGTACCTAGTAGACAAAGTTGTATTACGTTATGCAACACAACCTGCCCACCAAATAATTTCTACAATCGATTTCAATTCAATTCAATCAATTTCAATTTTTCAATTTTATTTCAGGTTGTATTGCATAACGTAATACAACTTTGTCTACTAGGTACTTGGAAGCGGAGGTCTTGATACAATCGTGTCATCTACATATTAGTCATGGATTTCCGCAAAGTAACAACTAATTACAATTTCTGTTGCAGAAACGCTCATTAAGGTTGCAGAGGGGTCAATTTTATACAAAACTGACGCACAATACGCGTAGACGGTATTAATAGCAGGGCCCAAAAGGCAAAAGGAATATGGGAAGTCAGAAGAAAAGATGGGCAGATGACATAATGAACATAGCTGGAAAAAGTTGGATGCATTTTGCTAAAGACAGGGAAACGTGGAAAGGAATGGAGGAGGCTTTCACCCATAGGGGGTCACATAACAATGAAACGGAAAAGAAATAATTATAATTGCATGTATATATTTTGAAAATGTTAAATAAAGCTGTAATAATAATAATATATGGGAAAATAGTTTGAAATATCTAGATGCCGCGTCACAAATAACATTTGCAATTTATAAAATAATTACGAAGCTTTGAAATTTGTCATACAAAATTTTAAAAGCTTTATATCTTCGTAATTATATTATAAACGAGCGTTAACCCGCGACTTCGTCCGCACAAATTATATACCAGATTTTAAGTCAGATCATAAACTATCAAACACAAAAGTCTCATTAAAATCGGTTCAGTAGTTTTTGCGTGATCCTCGATCAAACAAACAAACAGACAGAAAAAAAATCAAAAAATTGGTGATATGGAATCAGGGACACCTAAAAACCATATCGTAACTATTTTTTATAATATCTTCAATGTACAGACACACTTCTGTTACAGCTTTATAATAGTATAGATTGCAAATGTTATTTGTGACGCGGCAATTAGATTTTCTAAACTATTTTTCCATATATAAAATATTACTTTTATTAATTCCGTCTACGCGTATTGTGCGTCAAACTTTTGTATTGACTGAAACCCCCTTAAAGTGAATCCTCCGTTAAATCTCTTGCTGTCACTTTTTGTCTTGTTGACGTAAAAGCTAGCAAGAGATTTAATGGAGGATTAGGTAACTCTAATAAGCGTTTCTGCAACAGACCGTAAGAACACGAACATTTAAAATAATGAAATTCTTTTTCATTTTGCTTGCATAGTTTTTACCCCATCGCGGCACGGCATTATACAGGGTCCTTCTTAGTATGCTGACCCTTTTTAAGGGGATGATCAGACCGTCAAACTAAACGACTTTCTCTATGGCACCAACATCGAAATCACGAAAAAAAATCTGCTCGTCCACTGCAAACCTACTCGAGCCAAATGTAGGAGACAGCTGTTTTTTTTGCGCGATTTCGATGTTGGTCCCATAGAGAAAGTTGTTCAGTTTGATGGCCTGATCCAAAGAGTAATATAAGTATATTAGAAAAGAGAACCAACTCGTGGCAACATTATGCATCCACCTTATGTCAAATTGAAGGCTAGCTAGCGCCATCTATGTTTCATCGACAATAATTCAACCTATACTATACATACCTACTTATATCTACCCATACCGATGGATATTATTGTTTTGAATGCTAGTTTTCGTTCAATGTAATCCTTGTTTTTTGTAAAACAATAAATTTATTTTATTATTATTATAATCTCGCACCGATCGACTGAAGTTCCAGTATCCTTACTATTCCTGTAATCTAAACATTGGTAAGAGAACAACAGAAACTTCAGAACATCACTAAATCGTCACGAAATTGAACGAAAACTACAAACAACCCGTACATTACGCAAGATAGGTAGCCATTTTGTGAATTTGTCAATTAGACATTGATATAGACAATAAAATCTTTTTTTTCATAGTTCTGCGAAGTATTTAATAGATGGCAGCACATTCTATGCAAACTGAATTCGGAAAAGCCACCAAAAGGCGACTGTCCTCCGCCTGGTCTGATCATGTTCTTAAAAAAGTGTCAGCATATTATATCCCATTCACGGAGTCCGTGTGGCATGGGGCTATCTCTGTCCCACATTTGCAAACAAATGACGGACAACAAATGAGACTGCCCCGCCCATAAGCTTAACCAACCGGTTTAAAATCATAAGGCTTGTTCATACTGTGTACTCAATGATATTAAAAAAAAATGTTTTTTTAAGAGGTAGTATTTCAATATTAAATTTTGGTACATTTAAATATAAACATTTATGAATAAACAAATGTAGAATTTTTGATCGCAAATGTAATACTGATTTAATAACAATAAATTCTTGGCAAATAATGAAAAATAAACTTGAAATTTACTAAACTTTAAGTTAACTTTAAATTAAATTAAACATACAATCTAACAAATATAAACAAGGCAAGGCAAGTTCAACCCAGGTCAAAGATTCCCATCGCATTGATGAGTACGTAGGAGTCGTCTTAACGGTACGTACGAAGCGCATGAAGATGACTCGCAATGTGAACGCGGCCTATGCGCCTTATCTTCGTCCAATCACGGGCAAGATTAATTTTTCGGTACCACATCGACTCGCTGAACGGGGTATAGAAAGAACCCTGTATACGTGCGCGTATTCGCTCGGTCAAACAAAGACTGTCGCGTAATTGGTTCTCTTTATTATACGTTTTGGTTCGGATGCTTTTGAGCTCAGACCCTACGTCCAGATAATTGGTAAGTCAATAGAATTCTTAAAGTGGCAATGGGCGGGGCACATTGCTCGTAGAACCGATGAGTTCTCGAGTGGCGACCGCGTACCGGAAGGCGCAGCGTGAGTAGGCAGCGAGCCCCCACAAGGTGGACCGACGGCCTGGTGAAGGCGGCGGGAACCCGTTGGATGAGGGCAGTGCTGGGCCGGTCGTTGTGGCGATCCGCGGGGGAGGCCTATGTCCAGCAGTGAACGTTTGAGATGATGATGATAAGAAATTGGCTCGCGACTAATATTACAGGCATAGTCTGTGACGTGACGATATTTGGAATTGTGACTCAATCACACAAACGGCTTAACGGTTTTAGATGTGGCATTCAGATAGAACTCTGTAGTGGCTCTTGAACCATAAAGGTAAGCGCACAGATCACAAAAACTAAAGGGAGATGTGAAAAGGGGGCGGGGCCAGAGTCGCAGCAATATGCGCAAAAACGGAACACATTGCTCGCGACAGTAATGATTCAATATATTATGAGACTTAAAGCCAGTCGAGATATTATGTATAATAAGAATTATATAACAATTGCTTCATTTAAAAAACAAGTCAAAGATCACTATCTCTCTCTTCATTCAATAAACTAGTATATTTATTTGTTTATCATTCTTTATAAATATATATATATATATATGTATGTATGTATGTATGTATATACCTGTATCTTTATATAATCATATCTATTTATTAGTGTTAAATACTGTTTTATTTGTTAAATGTGCACACTATGCCTGCCTCACTTAATATGCTCTCTCTCTTTCACGGGTTTGCTGGAAGAAATCTCTTTAGAGATAAGCTCGCCCTTTGTAATTGTCTATTATGCTGTTTTCATTTATATTTCCGTGTGTACAATAAAGTGTTAAAATAAATAAATAAATAAATATAAATAGTTTACAACGCTTGCGTAGTACTAAAGATTATAAGAATAAGAATAATACTGGTACTGGTGGTAATGCGACACTAGGTATCGTACTCAGCGCGTTGGTTGGCATCTCTCTAGATCTCTAAAGGTAAGCGCATATTATGAAGGGGCGGAGCGGGACTTTACACATTAGAAATGAAATGAAAGCGCTTGACTAGAGCGTGCCCGGTCGCAAGACATTGACGGATTTTTAGTTTGACTTCAGTCGCCAGACGTTTCAAGTTCCACATAGGTGAAATTGATATCATTAGTATCCTTTTAAACTAAAATCAAACTGAATGACTTTGGCTGTTGCATACATTTGAGTCGAGTAGGCATTGTAGTTTAGTATGGAACACCACATTTTTTTCTTGCCCCGATCGGTTTGCTCCCATAGTAAAAGATGTTCAGTTTGATGGGTAGACTCGAGTTTAAAAGGATGCTAATGATATCAATTTCACCGTGTACATGTAGTTCGTAGCTTAGTAATGTAACGTAACGTTACCTGGCCTGCGCGGCGGCGCGAGGTACTCGAACATGCTCTGTGTGTGCTGCGCGAGCATGCTAGCGAGGTCGCACGGCATCGGATCCGTCCAGAAGAAGTCGTGGTTCAGAGCCGTGTCAGCGTCGTATCTGTTAACACATCGCTTTCTGTAGTGGGTGCCGTATATTTTCCGTATATTATTATTAATCAAATGCGTTTTGACACTTTACAAATGAGCTTTGACACTTTATACAAATAAGATTTGACACTTCATACAAATGAGCTTTGACACTTTATACAAATGAGCTTTGAAACTTTATACAAATGAGCTTTAAGACTTTATACAAATGAGCTTTGAGACTTTATACAAATGAGCTTTGAGACTTTATACAAATGACGTTTGGCACTTTACGCAAATGAGCTTTGGCACTTTATACAAATGAGCTTCGATACTTTATACAAATGGGCTTTGACACTATACAAATGCGCTTTGACACTTTGTACAAATGGACTTTGACTCTTTATACAAATGGACTTTGACACTTTAAACAAATGGGTTTTGACACTATAAAAATGTGCTTTGAAACTTTATACAATTTGCTTTCTGACACTTAAAATTGAAATTGTGTAAGTTACAGCAGACTTTTTCGCGATTTCGTTATTAGTCCCAGAGAGTAAGTTGTTCAGTTTGATGGTCTGATCATCTCCTTAAAATAATAAGGTATACAAGTCGATGATAAAATTGGTATAATCAAGCGAAACGTACCTCTTCGCGGGGTCCAGTTGCAGCAGTTTGTCGAGCAGGTCACAGCCATAGGGGTCCTTCACGTACGGTTTTAGCCTCTCCTGAAAAAAGAACATTTTGAAAGTGTAAAATTATGATTATTTATTTTTTAACAAATCTGAAGACCAAGAGCAGTTACCTTTGCACGTATCGATGGTAGCAGGCATGCCTGCGAACTTTCAGGCTGCCTTCATATAGTTAATTCATTGAGGCAAAGTAAGCTTATTTATCACATAATCGTACAATAAAATTGTAAACTTGGCGTGGATGTACATACGGCGACAGATCAACCTACCTACACATACTTAGTTATTATTATTATTATGTATCTCTGTAAAAGGCTTACTCAAGGGCCGTAGCCCGGACCTTTGGAAGGCTTGCGTGGAGATACAGGTCCAACACGTAGAGGCCCCTTTGAGACACTTTTATCTAAATGTGATGGGATGCACCAAGCGTGGTCTATCTCTGAATGCATTATGCAAATGCACCAAAAGACGTACCACGTTCAGTGCAGAGACTATTGTAGAAAGGACAGAAAACTACTAGGGTTATGGGGTGTGAACTGGGTGGTCCGGGAAATCTGGGTTATTGCGGAGAGACTCGGGACGCCTGCCGTAACAAATGTCTCTAGTTTGTCAAAAATGGCAGACGGTGACTTGCCAACTCATTTGATGGGCCCCCCAAAAAGGCCGCTCGCAAGGAGCGACAAGGTGACAACATCTAGTGAGCAGCTAAGGTTGCAGAGAGGTGAGTCTGCGGGCGCCGGTTCCCGGTGCTAAGCGCACCAGTCAGCAGGTCCCGGCGTTATGCCATTTAACACTTCCAACCTGGAGCATAGGTTCCGCTCTTGCGATTCCACTCCTGGCCGGCCGTTTAAGGCAAGACAGGAGGTGAGGGCCAAATCAATCCGGGCCCTCTGGAGAATCGGGTCCGTGGTGTCGCCAATCACCAACAGCTCGCCACAAGCTGCCCTGCGGGCTTATTATTATTATTATTATATATAATACACTAGCAGCTCAAAGCTGATGCGTGTATATCACTGCACTTGTTTAGTTTTTTAAATGTTTGTCCAGTCTATTTTTGAAAGAGTCGTCGTCATCTCTATGTCCATGAAAATAGAGTTCAACTTTACGTAGGTTGGTCTGTCGCCGTGTGTACATTTAAGATAATAATAGAGAGTTCCGTGACTGACTGACGGACAACTTAGATCAAAGTGAATTTAATGGATAGGCCCAAAGCGGTTTAAGTTGAAGCACGCAACTAGCACACTTGGCCCATACAAACTAGCGAACTTGGTCTGTCATCTCGGTACATATTTGATGTAAAACTGTCAATTGTTTTGCCTCATTTTTCTGGTTTGAAATGTACGCGTAAAGCCTATCCATTAATTTTACTTTGATCTAAGACGGACAACACTCAGCCTAAACCGCTGATGATAGAAACATGAAATTGGGAATGTAGAGGGTGCACTAAGAAAGGATTTTTCTAAAATAGACCCCTAAAGGCGAACTCGCGGGTCAAAAGGGTGTTGAAGATATTTGCAAAAACATTGAGACCATGGTAAATAATCTTATCTGTACGCCGCCGTAGAGAATTTCTTCCATTTTCGTGAACCACAGATCACATTGCTATTGATTCCAAGACACTGTTTTAGTATCACCGTAGAATGAAGGCTATGTAGTGCACTGCCTTAATGGAAATAAAGTTCACTTTTGGATACCAGCACCAAATTTTAGTATGTTGTTAGGTATGTTCTCTAGACCCCAAAACAGCCGGGAGACAGTCTTTGAGGTGTCAGGGTCTTCAGTTATGACGTCATTAATTTTGTGTATGAGATTAAAAAAAAAATTCTGAAACCTATCGTGTGGGGTATCAAATGAAAGGGCTTCATGAGTCGGTTCTAAAAATATACTACAACATTACCTGTCAGCCACTTTTTAAAAAAAAATACGAAAAGTATTTTCAGGCAGTGCACTAATGAAACAGGATGGCATAACATAGTAACGCACCTTAACTTTCCTCTTCTGCCCTTTAGGCAGTTCCATCTTGTTGTACAAGTCTAGGTTTTCTACTCCAGGCCACACGTCCGGAGTGCACGAGCCGCACAGCTGAGAGATCAGGATGAGTTGCTGCTGCTCCGTCGGACCCTGTTTACGTTATTAGTTACTTTGCATTGTATTAGTTCAGGGTTCGAAGTGATAATTATAAAATTGATTGGAAACACAAACAGATTGCGCTAGCAATGTCACGCCATGCATTTCGGCAAGCACGTGGACATTAAATAATCATAGAATCAAATTTTGGGCAAATATGGGTTAAGGGGAGTCACACTAGAACATTTGCTGCTAAGCTCAAAAACAAGATCCTCGGGCAGTGCTAACAATGACCCCCCTCGTAGGTCGTGCGCACAGTTGTAACGGTTAGACGATCAACATGGGTCACCCGCACAGGCGCAAGGTTAAGGTGACTCACGCTGTAGTTCATGAGCACAGGCGAATGTAATAGAACTTGACCCCCCTCGTAGGTTGTGCGCACGTCGTGGGTTACCCGCGCTGGCGTAAGGTTTTCGGTGACTCGTGCGGTAAGTCATAAGCACAGGCGAAATGTAATAGAAATGACTCGTTAAGTGGGTTCTATAGTACTGCGGTCTATTTGTCGCTGACCGTGAAAGTTTAAAAGGATTCACGGGACATGTTTTGTGGTTCTGCAATTTTGTACCTTTGTACGCCAGATTCTGATTACATCTTTTAATGTACGAACGGCGACATATCAAGCTATACAAAACAAAATAAGCTGCCGCGCGTAGGTTGAGTAACGTATAACGTCGCGCGGCCAGCTTATGTTGGTTTTGTATAGCTTGATGTGTCGCCGTGTGTACATTGTTCTCTTCTCTGATCACATTATTTCTCACCAGTTCTGAACAACTCTAAATGTAAATTCACCTGCATGATGGGAGATCTCGTCCACATTTCGGCCATGATGCATCCCGCACCCCACATGTCCACAGGTGGGCCATAGTTACGGTCACCTGGGGATTTTTAATTAATGTTGAAAACATACCTCATGAAATTCATATCAATTTGCTGTGCTGTCTTTTTAACCCCTGACGCAAAAAGAGGGGTGTTATAAGTTTAACGTGTCTGTCTGTGGTATCGTAGCTTCCAAACGGATGAACCGATTTTCGTTTAGTTTTTTTTTGTCATACATAATTTTATCCTGAGTGTTCTTAGCATGTTTCATGAAACTTTAAAAATTATGAAATTACATTAAATTACAAATTTAAAAACCTGCAACGTCAAAAGAAAAAAAATTATTCGGTCACCTATCATTTTTGTGTGATGCAAATGTAGGTATGTTTAGTCATAGTTATAGTCAAAATAGTTTATTAGTTAGTTAGTGATGAAGGTTTGTTAGGTGGTTAGTTGGATCATAATGAGCGCATTGGCAGCGCAAATCTGCACAGATGACATGCTATGTACTAATGAATTTCTAACTTATGTACATAATAACGACTGCTCTCAAACGGTGAAGGAAAACATCGTGAGGGCATACGCTGAAGAAGAAATTGTGATGCATATGTGAAGTCTACCAATCTAGGCAATGGATCGCTCCCTGAGAATAGAGTTGTGCCGTGGGACGTATATGTATAGGCTATATATGGCATCTTATCTTATCTTATCTTGTTGTGGGGGCTGGCAAGCCAGCAACACTTCGACCCAGTGGGATCTTTTGTGTTAGCCCCAATACTTTTTGTTTTCTTCACCCTTCAAATACATGGTCAATGAAGGAGGCAACACCAATGAGGGGAAGAAACCTAAGATCTCCCGGTTTCGGGTATCCATCTCCGAGGAGGCACATGCGTTTTACCGCCAGGACATCACAGTCACAAAGAACATGCTCCATAGTCTCCTCATCCTCTCCGCATGCTCTGCAGCTGGGATCCAGGGTGAGTTTCATTTTGTGCATCATCGCGCCTGTAGCGTAGTGCCCAGTGAGGGCTCCGACTATGGCACGAGCCTTGCTCCTGCTATTATTCAGTATGAATCTTGAGACGCGAGTTGTCACATTGCTGATAAAGTTTTTGGAGTGTTGTATATATGGCATACTAATACTTACATAGTGTATACAGGGTGTAAGAAAAAGTATCATTAACCTTTAACACTTTAACTGCTGACGACCTACGTCGTAGGTCAGCAACAAATGGGCCGCAGTGCGCATGACTTGCCCGGAGAGACAGGATTGTACAGCATTCCAGTGTTTTTTTTTTTTTAAACCGCATGCTCCTATCAAACTGAACAACTTTTACTTACTATAAAACACAAACCGATCACAGCAAAAAACATATCAGCTGTTCCACACTAAACTGCAATCTCTACTTGACTCAAATGTATGTGATAGATGATTTTTTTTTGCTCAGATCGGTTTGCTCCCATAGTAAAAGTTGTTCAGTTTCATGAGTAGAGTATGTGGTATAAAGGTTAATGGGGCCATTATTTTATTCAGGGTACAATTTGGATAAAATTTTATTTTCTTTTATTGTATAAATTCTATAAGTCTTTTTTTACCGTTTTATGATAATGTTTGATCATCATTGGTTAGTAATCATTAAAGACATTTGCAATGATGTTTTCTTGCTACTTCTTACATTCATTGATGTTTTTTTCAGCAAAATAACCACTGCATTACCGTCCCTCAAAACTATATTGCGTTGCTTACACAAACAACTCAGTTACCGTAATTTGCAAAAAAGTATAGTATTTTACTTTAATTCCTACGTTTTTAAGACTGGTTTCTTATTCGGTAGCTGCCGATAACAGTTTTCTTTTAGAATTAACCTATTTTACTAACAAAATTTACTTTGTTCCGTTGCCTTTGAAGGGGACCGGATTATGGTACCCTGAATAAAATAATGACCCAATGATACTTTTCCTTAGTAGTAGTACTAGTAGTATGTACTTTGTTGGCAGTCTCTAATTAATAAATAGACAAAAACATTCCACATAAACTAAGTCTAGGTGATAATAGCTATACTTTAAGACAAAACTTACCTAACAACAGTTCCGGCGGCCTATACCACAGCGTGACCACTCTATTAGTGTATTTATTCACCTGTCCGGCCTTGGCAACACTGAACGCCCTTGCCAGACCGAAATCGGCAAGCTTCAATATGCCGTTCTTTGTAATCAAGACATTCGCAGCTTTCATATCCCTATGAAGTATTTTATTACTATGTATGTAGTATAAACCGTTGAGCAACTGTTGCATGACCTTTTTAATCTCTCCTAAACTGAATTTCACGTTCACATTTGATAATAACCCAGCTAAATCGTGCTCACAGAAATCGAAGACTAAATAAAATGTTGATCGGTATTTGTTATGTAGTGTAGCTTTAGTACGGCATATTTCGATTAAATTCACGACGTTCTCGTGTTTGAGGAGCTGTAGGATCTTTATTTCTCTTAAAGCTGTGATCGGGAAGCCTTCTTTTTCGTTGTCCATGAGGACTTTTTTCATGGCGACGAATTTTTTACTGCTGTTCCTTGCGCGGGCTTTGAAGACTTCTCCGAAGGTTCCTTGGCCGATTTTAGCGACTTTTTCGTATTTGGAAGACTCGTCGCAGAAGGGAAAGTCGAAATCTTCGATGTATTTCTCTTTTTCCCTCATGCTGAGGATGGTTGAACTCGTGCTTATAACGGGGGGCGCTCCCTCGCGGGAAGCGCTCCCGCTTTGCATTTTGGCAGCAATTGTGACGGCTTTTGAACACTTTCGGGTGAAATATTAGTTTTTTAAGCTATCTATTCACTTTTATCATTGCAAATAGGAAAAATCAACACGAGACGAAAACACAATGTTTGACAGAAGTGACGTCTTCAAATAATTGCGTTTTATTATCCAGATTTTAGCAGACACTTTCGCAGACAGAAAGAGATAGAAAACGTTTCTTGAGTATAGTGCTGTTTCTGTCAATCGTATCGATTGGTGATATTTTGTTGATAATGAAACATGAAATAGTGCTGCACAAAAATTATCGATAAGAATCTGGCCCAACCCGTTTAGATGATTGTGTGTATGTGTTCCTGTGCATTTGATTAATGATTTGAAAAAGGTACTTTGACAATAATTATTGAAATGCTTACCCCAGTGGGACCGAGGCGTGAGTATATTCTGTTTTCATTAACTTATAGAAACTAAATCGATCGATTATAATCTTAGAAAGGCGTCTCTAAAACTCTATTAAATTTTTTTTACGTTCTATTCGACGCAACAAACGTTTCTTTCTGATTATACAGTTCACCTTAAACTTTGTTTTATTTTGACAAACGAAATCATTTCGCATGCAAAGAAACGTAAAAAGCTGTCATCCGCTGACGAATTCGCGATAGTTTTTTTGAGAAAAATATCGTAAAAATTTTGTTTTTCTTCGTGATAATGTAAATAACCTTTCATTAAATTAAATAACAACTATTGTACAATAAAACCAGCATATCAGTTGACGTAAAAACTAAATATCAAAAACCTAGACGTAATTTATCGATCCGAATTTGGTAAATTAGGCCAAATTTTTATTGTACGTATTTCTGTCGTACCACATAATACTTTTATCGCTAGAGTTGTGATAATAATATCTGTTTACTGAACATGAAGCCAGTGATATATTAATGCAGTGACGCCCACTTTTTCATAATTTTCAATTCATTGTGATTGCGCCTCTTAGGAGAGAAAGTAAAAGCTAAAAGGTAAGTTTTTTTATGTGTATTTTATGTAAAATCGTGATGTTAGTAACCAAACAATTAGTGTAGAAGGCGCCGGTTCGATTCCAGACTAGGTCAGACTTTAAACAATGAGTTTTTCGGAATTTATGTATGAATTTGTAACACCACTAGTTTATTGAGGAAGGCTAACGTCGTGAAGAAACCTGCATGGCGTATATGTCTAATAAAAGTGAGCATGTCACATACATGCTCACTACATCTTACAAAGGTCAGAATTTAAGTATGTGGTCAAATAGTTAAAGAAAAAATAAACAATAATTTAGACTTGAAAACCAAACTGCATCTATTATGATGTGGGTACTAGCTTTTGCATGCGACTTCGTCCGCATGGATTTCGGCCTTCAACAGCCCTTTGTGCACCCGCACATCCTCTATAAAATGCATATTTGTTTGTTACATTTTGTTTTGATTTCATTGACATAAATTATATCAAATTAAAGATTGATAATTTTGTCTCGGGCGGGACTTGAACCCGCACTTTTCCAAACCGGGGAACTGCGTTTTCAGTCTTTTCCAAACCGGGGATCTGCGTTATCCAATTTCGCCACCGAGCCAACTACCCAGAGAACGAAATTTTCAATCTGTTGCATCTTAAGGGGACGTGAGCGCCATCTACTGAAAATTTCGTTCTCTGGGTAGTGGGCTCGGTGGCGAAATTGGATAATGCAGTTCCCCGGTTTGGAAAAGTGCGGGTTCAAGTCCCGCCCGAGACAAATTTTTCAATCTTTAATTTGATTCGAAATAGCACAACATGACTGTAACATGTTTAAAAATCAATAATATTTGAATAAATTATATCACCTATTATTATTTTGTTTCAATATTTGTTTGTAAAAATTATTGTCTAATCAATATAATTAATTAAATAAAAAATTATTTCAAATATTACTGATTTTAAACATGTTACAGCCATGTTGTGCTATTTCGAATCAAATTAAAGATTGAAAAATTTGTCTCGGGCGGGACTTGAACCCGCACTTTTCCAAACCGGGGAACTGCATTATCCAATTTCGCCACCGAGCCCACTACCCAGAGAACGAAATTTTCAATAGATGGCGCTCACGTCCCCTTAAGATGAAACAGATTGAAAATTTCGTTCTCTGGGTAATTGGCTCGGTGGCTCACAGGGTCGTTGTAACACTTAGACCAGTGCTGGTCCTTTGTGTTCGCCCCAAGCTCACCCAAATTTTATGCATGCCTCGGAACTTATGGTATTTTCTTTTCATCCTCGGGAATGCAGGGTTCCTCACGATGTTTTCCTTCACCGCCGAGCTAGTAAATGATTAATACAACCGTACATAAATTCCGATGAACTTAGTGGTACAGGTCAGGAATCGGCCTCAGGATTGAGGCGCTAGCTCTCTTCCGTATGGGCTATCATCACTCTTCCGATTGGTTTGCTCCTATAGTAAAAGTTGTTCAGTTCGATGGGTAGACTCTTAGTTCAAAAGGATGCTAATGATATCAATTTCACTCTGTAGATAGTGAATGAGTCATATCCCCTAAGTCTTACTAAATGGTAAACATTTTCCAGCACCATGGCAAGTGAGAGCAGCTCAGCGGTGCTGGACCTGAACGATGCGGACGGTGAGGATACGGAGGCTCCGAGCGTGACCGACGACGCGCACGAGGGTCCCCCTCTCATCATGGAGCACGGATATGATATTGCTGTGAAGGTAATAACTGTAAAATCTCCCAATTATGTCTATTCAACTACAACATTTCTGTTCTGTCTTCATTCCAAATTTCAATTTAATAGGTTCAAAAATGAGCGAGTAATTAGCCTCGCGCGAGGCAAGTCTTCACAGACCGCGCGGCCGGGCGTTTGCCGCGCGTGGTGAGCCTCGCGCGACGCTGCTCGCTTGGTGTGGATCCGCCTGTTTAGGCGGAGCATAAACAACAGTCAGAATGGACGAAAGTATCAGGGTTTCGTGTTGCACTATGGATCTCTCTGGATATTCTTAGGGAAAGTTGTTCAGTATCATGGGTACAATCACCCCTTAAAGTAATTCACTGTTACTGTTTACCCTAACTTCCTGTATAATAACATAAAGCTTGAGCGGCTGCGTAAGGGGCAGGCGGCTCGTGCGGTTGCCTCGGGCGAGGCACGTCTACACAGACCGAGCTTTGCGAGGCTGCCTCGCGAGGCTGCTCGCTCTGTTTACTGAGCCACTGATTTCCAACATGTAACATTGCAGGTGGACGCTCCTATGAAGCAGCTGTCCACACTGGAGACCTTCGTGACATACAGAGTGCGCTGCGTCTGTGCCAGGTGGTCCGCCCCGCCATACGTGCGCCGTCGATACAATCATTTTAAAGTTTGTATTATTTATTTATTTATTCATAGTTTTTTACAGAATAAAAATAAAATACAAAAGGTGAAAACTGTCGGTGACAAGTTAGTCAATGTGACGTGAGAATTTTCTGACCTCCACACATTTTTCCTAATCGCAGAATATGACTTTATAAGGCTAAGGTGCACTGATGGGAAAACAAGAGTTGAGCAGGCTCAATGTAGGAACGTTCCACTCAATATTGGCATCACCGGAGTCGGAGGCTGCAAGGAGCCTGTTCACCTTTGTTAGCTCATCAGTGTCTCAATAAATAGTTGTAAGTTTTATATATTTATGTATATAAGAGTAAAAGGGTACGATGGGACTAACATGTACAATAGGTACAAAAGTCCCTAAATAAAATTAGAGTAAAAAAAAAAAGGCTAAGGTGAAGTTTTGGAATTGCAACTATCTGGTAATTGCAACTATGGAGCAATTGCACTTATAAGAATCACAATTCAGTCCTTCTCTTTATACCAACACCTGCCTTCTAGATGACTAGACATACGTCTATTGAGAGAAGAACTGAATCGTGATTCTTATAAGTGCAATTGCTCCATAGTTGCAATTACCAGATAGTTGCAATTACAATACTGCACCTTACTCTCATTTCTTACTTCACTACAGTTATTTTCGAGCGATATTTGCTCTTTTTTACAGCTACAGCTGAAAATCCGACTTCGCATAGATATGATGTTTCAAAGGGAATGAGAATTCTTAAAGATTTTGAACTCATAGTTGGATAGCTTTTGATTTTTGACCGTCATCCAAAACACTACCAAATCGGAACAAGCAAAAGCTAATGCCAAAAAACAGTGCCTTTTGTCTTTTCGCATGTTTTTTAGAGCGGCTATCAATCCAACTCGAATATTATAGCATAATCATATGCAGAGATATTCTGAAAGCTCAGAACATCCACGTTTCACTAGTAGTACCGAAACTCTGTCCAGTGTGACGGGGAGTGAGCCCGTCGCCACTTGTAATGGACAGTGGGCACAATACACGATGTTTTCCTTCACCGAAAAAGCCAGTGGTGTTACAAATCGTACATAAATTCCAGAAAACACATTGGTACGAGTCGGCCTGGACGGGGATCGAACCATCGCCTCCTGCACGGCAGGCAAGGTTACTCGCCACGTTACTTGAATATTATAGTTCAGAATAAAGTAACAAACAAAACTTGACAAGTATAATTCTTAAACTCAGTCCGAACAGAGATATAAGGCTGGAAGTAAACGTAATGAATATAATTATTATGAACTTCAAGCCTTTACATCTCCATTCGGACTGAGTGTAGGGATATACTTGTCATAAAAAGTTTTGTTTGTAACTTTATTCTGAACTATAGAGTATTCAAGTTTGAATGAGGAGTCGCGCTGCAAGTCTGGGGGAGGTCAGACGCGTGCGTATTGGCATCTGTTAGGCTTGCACGTGGCTCCGCCATTTTGTAAACTCTTTTGTGTTTTAACTATAAAACGTTAACTTGAGATTATAATAAACTACTTGACATTGGCAGAAATGCTACTAATACTTTTCCTACGTGTACTCTCCATATAACGAGAGATTGGCACAATTGTGATAACGCATCGGACGCCATTAAATAAAAATAGAATAGAAGTTTGAATGATAGCCGTCCTAGAAACAACGGCGAAAAAAGGCACCGTCCTTCCATACAAAACACTACCAAATCGGAACAAGCTAATTTTGAGACTGGTCGCAAGAGAGTTCAATGAGATTCACTTCTTCTTGCGATGTGAATTTTGGCGGAGCTTGTGATCTTGGATCCACTGAACTTTTTCGACGTTACTTCTTTTTAGGTGCTTTGGGGAGCTACCAACTGCGCCCTAGGGCGCTGCGGCGCTCACTTTAGGAACCCCAGCTATAGCTATTACTACACGGTGAAATTGATATCATTAGCATCCTTTTAAACTAAGAGTCTACCCATCAAACTGAACAATGAACAACTTTTACTAACTACAAACTTTTTTGCTAACTTTTCGATGCAAGTACGCGATAAGAACTTGTGGCTGGCCGGTGCGATGTACGAGTTTACGGTAGTTAAGTACTCTATCTACCTGTTTGCCTACTTTTGCTATCGATGTTATTATGAGTGATGTTTCTGCATTGGGACAAACCTAATATCAGGTTTATCAATGCTTTTAGTTCATAAGATGTTTGTTTATGTATTTGATAAATAAATAAAAAAAAAAAACAACTTTTACTATTGAAGCAAACCGATCGGAGCAACAAAAAGAATCTACTGTTGCATACATTTGTGGCGAGTAGGCATTGCAGTTTAGTATGGTACAGTTGATTTTTTTGTTGCTCCAATCGGTTTGCTCCCATAGTAAAAGTTGTTCAGTTTGATGGGTAGACTCTTAGTTTAAAAGGATGCTAATGATATCAATTTCACCCTGTATATCTTATGATTGCAGGTACTTCACAAGCGGCTTGCGCAGGCGCACCCGCTGCTAGCGCCCCCTCCCCTACCGCCGCTACACTCGGCGCGGCAACAACTCGACAGATACTCGCCCTCGTTCGTCGCCGTGAGGACGCTGGCGTTACACGCGTTTCTCGGTAAGCGCCCCTACTGTTTTTTGGCGGCAAAACGCATGAGCCTCCTCGGAGATGGATATCCAAAACCGGGAGATCTTAGGTTTCTTCCCCTCAATGGTATCGCCTCCTTCATTGACCATGTATTTGAAGGGTGAAGAAAACAAAAAGTATTGGGGCTAACACAAATGATCCCACTGGGTCGAAGTGTTGCTGGCTTGCCAGCCCCCACAACAAGATAAGATACTGTTTACATAGTAGCCCAGTCATTTTACGGAGTAATTATTAATTGGACTTTTAAACTGTAACCGGCACCATTTAGTGACGAAAAGACTATCTTAAAACATATTTAAAAAAAATCGCTACGCAACATAGAAATCAAAATTGTGTGTCCCAGAAGGTTTTTAAATTAATAATATTAACACCATTGCACTCATCTGACTTAGATTTAACAATATAAAATATTTTTGAGTAATAAAATAGCCGTTGAAATTTAAAAAATGAGGTCTAGAAATAAACATTTTAACGGGTTCTTACCGCGTTTTGGTATATTTGAGTTCCCGATGTTCCAGCACCCCCGTTATTCTACCTGCAGTTCCTCAGTCATCCCGTGATCATGGCAGTTTTAACACTGCCGAAATATCGGGAACTCAAATATGTTAGTTTTAATAAGTAACAAAATGTAAGTTTGAAGTGGCAACACTAATGTACCACAGATTGTCCTTCTTTTAAAATAATAAAGTCTGTCGTATCCGGAAAGTCAACGTGTTTTAATAGGTTATGGGCCCAGCACGCTTCCACTGCGCTACCGAAGCGCATTAAAATTGGCAACAAGTCATCAGGCACACAACAGGTCGAAACATATTGATGTTCGTTTTCACTATGTTAGAGACGCAATCAAAAATAAATTAATTGAAATTGAATACATTTCAACTGAAGAAATGCCCGCCGACTTGTTAACCAAAGGTCTATCATTTGTTAAGCATTACAAGTTTATGGAAATGATAGGAATTAAAGCTAAGTAAAAGATTTTATTTTGTTAAGTGGGGATGTTAGTTTTAATAAGTAACAAAATGTAAGTTTGAAGTGGCAACACTAATGTACCACAGATTGTCCTTCTTTTAAAAAAATAAAGTCTGTCGTATCCGGAAAGTCAACGTGTTTTAATAAAATATACCAAAACGCGGTAAGAACCCGTTTAAATGTTTATTTCTAGATTAAATAATAACCGCGTAACTCTCAAAAACTGTAAAAAATGAGGTATTTATTAGAAAATACGAATGTATTTTTCAAAACCTTCTATGTAGACAAAAATATTTACACCATGTTTGTAGTATGTATAATGGTAAAGCCTTAAATACGTGCAAAAAAAATTTACCATCAGGTTTTTTAGAACGAGATAACCTAAATTTTATAATTGGAACTGTTGCTGACGTGATTTATTTTTAATTTTGTTACATTTCTAGGCTCAAATTGGCTCTTTAATATTATATCTAAAAAAATCTATTAATAACGAGCGTTAACCCGCGACTTCGTCCGCACAAATTATATACCAGATTTTAAGTCAGATCATAAGCTATCAAACAAAAAAAGTTTCATCAAAATCGGTTCAGTAGTTTTTGCGTGATACTCGTTCAAACAAACAGAAAGACTAAAAAAAAACAAAAATTGGTGAAATGGAATCAGGGACACCTAAAAACCATATCGTAACTTTTTTTTTGTTAATATCTTCAATGTACAGACAAACTTCCTGTTACAGTTTTATAATAGTATAGATTAGGTAGTCCCGGCTCAAACCGTAAAATGACTGGGCTATATTTTGACTCCTTAGATTCTTAGATTCTTTATTGTACACAAAAACAAAAATATGAAAAAAAAAATTACAACAAGTCGTGATGTACAAAGGCGAGCTTAACTCTAAAAGAGTTTTCTTCCAGCAAACCGTTGAGTGAGAGGAAAACTAATATGTTTAGTACTCCTCATGACGGTGTGCCTTATAGATTGCCCTCGTTCAATCTGCTCTTATCCATATTGATTGTATATTTTGTTTGTCGACAGACAGAGTGGCAAAGCATCCTATATTGACCCACAGCGATGACTTTAGAATATTTGTGACGACGCCCGACGACGAGCTGGAGAAGGTAAATCAAATAACAGTGTAAATTTAAACCACAGATCACAAAAACTTATAAATCTTGCTTATTATTTAAAGTTTTGTAAAAAGAAATCAAACTCATAAATACAATACAAGAAGAAGCGATCATCTGGTGTTACCTGTTTGCAGAACAAATGTTGGTCAACGATCAATAGTATTTGAGGGAGCACAATGGTACAACAAGTTACCCACAGATATTAAAAATGCTGACTCATTTGGCTCATTTAAAAACAAATTAAAAAAATATCTTATGAATTTTAAATTTTAGATAAAACTATTTAGTGCAATTATTTATTAGGTGGTAGTTGTAGCAATGATTCTGGCCACCTCGCATGTGTATGTACGTAATAATTTAAACATTGGATACAATTTTACTATGCGCCCTCAGCGAATAATCTCTCTTCTCATTCTAATTCTGACTTGTGTAGGTAGATGGTTAATATTTTGCTTTTGTGATAAACGTATGTTATCTTAAGTTGTATTATGTGAGATATTTACTGCATTACCTCTTAAATTTGCATGTTCTGTCAATAACACCTATATTTTAGTTTAAAAGTAACATTGTTTAAAATTCTCTTGTAAAGTGACTAGTTTTAAGTCTTTTGAGAATAAAATTCTTCTTTAAACCTAATCTAAACCACAGATCACAAAAACTAAAGGGAGATGTGAAAAGCGGGCGGGGCCAGTGTCGCAGCTATATGCGCAAAAACGGAACACATCGCTCACGACAGTAATGATTCAATGTATTATGAGGCTGAAAGCCAGTCGAGATATTATGTGTAAATAGTTTACAATGCTTGCGTAGTACTAAAGATTATTCGAACGTTAAGTTCTGATAGCGCAATGGATAATGAGTACATTCAAGCTAACAAAATAGTTTCTATCGCGTGGTACTGGTGGTGATGCGACACTAGGTTTCGTACTCAGCGCGTTGGTTGGCATCTCTCTAGATCTCTATGATCTAAACTATTATAAAATGTAACAGAATAACAGAAGTATGTCTACAGGGTGAAATTGATATCATTAGCATCCTTTTAAACTAAGAGTCTACCCATCAAACTGAACAACTTTCACTATGGGAGCAAACCGATCAGAGCAAAAAAATAATCAGCTGTTGCATACATTTGTGGCGAGTAGGCATTGCAGTTTAGCATGGTACAGTTGATTTTTTTTTTGCTCCGATCGGTTTGCTCCAATAGTAAAAGTTGTTCAGTTTGATGGGTAGACTCTTAGTTTAAAAGGATGCTAATGATATCAATATACATTAAAAAAAATGTTTCGATATTGTGTTTAGGTGTATCTGACTCCAAATCATAGTTTTTTGGATTTTTGTATATGTTGGTTTGTTCGAGCATCGCGCATAAACTACTGGACTGATTTCGATGATACTTTTTGTCTGATAAAGCTTATAGTCTAGGAAAAATACGGTTTGAGATTGCATTAAATACACTTTAGTGAATTGTGTTTGAACTAATATTACTGTTAGTTTATAACACTTTTGTCGATATTTCGTGGTTATATAGGCTGAGGACCCTGAGAAATACCTTAAAATCGATATAAATGTACAAAAGGCAAGCTTATTTCTAAAGACATTTCTTCCAGCATACCAGCAAAAGGGGCAAGTAATTATCACAAGGCAAATTTATTGTGTACAAACAAACAGTAAATAATTAAGTTTTGAGGTTATAATTTTTTTATACTTACAAAATATTAAATATCTACTCAAATTTACGACATTAACCGGGGATTATTATTGTTATAAGTAAAACATATTGAACGAATCCGTCCTGTACAAAATCACCAGTTTTCCATTATTTGTTCATACCTAAATTTAATGTTTTGTAAATGTCTTAATTATTCCATAATACACAATACAAAATCGGGGATTATTGAGAATTTATGTTTTTCAGGTATGTATCTACTAATATTTCAAACTATCACCTAAAGTGCAATTAATGCAACCTATTCCATACAAAAATCCGTAAATTTCCCCGACTATTATGATTAGACTTAAAAACTGGTATACAACGTGTTAATGAATTAACGCAAAACCTCATACACCCCAACTGATTTATAACAAAATAATTAGAATGAAACAATAATTTCATTATTTTGATAGTTAAAATTTAAAGTTATTCGCATTTTAAGTTTTGAGGCAAAAATGATTTGTTATCATTTCAGCAATGAATGAAAGCGCTAACATACTCATGGATACATTTTAAGAAGCTTGTTTTGGTAGTAAGTAGGGTGAGTTTGCCCGTGGGGTGGGTTGACATCGGGTTCAGTAAATTTTAAATTTTACAAATAAATTATTTAATATTTTGAAAAAAATTACGTATGTTGAAACCATGATAATTCGATTCTGCTCTCAATTATAAACAAACTACTTTCTAGTTTTGCGTTAATTCATTAACACGTTGTATATAAGGTCTAACAAAATTAGCTGAAACTATTTTAAGGGGATGATCAGACCATCAAACTGAATAACTTTCTCTATGGGACCAATAACGAAATCGCGAAAAAAAAATCAGCTGTTCCATACAAACCTACTCGACCTAAATTTATGGGACAACCGATTTTTTTTTTCGCGATTTCGATATTGGTCCCATAGAGAAAGTTGTTCAGTTTGATGCTCTGATCATCCCCTTAAAATAGTTTCACCTAATTTTGTTAGACCTTATATAGTATACTTACATTATTATAAATGCATAATATATGCTTCCACTATATCATGAAATTGATATGCCCATAGCTTCCTCTCACTCACACAGGAATGAGAGGAGCTTATGTAATTTTGAGTGCATTAGAAAGGTACAACCTCGACTTTACGATATTGCGCTACATTTAAATATGCATGATAACTGTAATACAAGATTCAAGAGGCTATGTGAAAAAAATAGGATTCTTCAAAGCGTCATATATCATGAAGTACTAACAGTAGAAGTATGATTAGCGGATATGTGTAAATTGAACATATAATTGAAGTTTTGATTAGAGCCAAAACACGATTAAGACACATTTTCTCGATAGAAAAACAAGTCAAAGTAGCCTCCGTCTTTATCGATAAACGCTTGGAACTGCTAAACGGTGAATAATAGAAACACGAGACTTGATTTAAAAAAACAGAGTATGATATTTTACAAATTTTGATTAGAGCAGAATTGAACCTACATTAATAGTACAATCATTAAAACGTTGTATATATTTTATCTCTATTGACTATATGACTAAATTACGAGCATTTGCCCGCGGGTTTGTGTGCTATATACTGATTGTTGTTTTCAGGTATTCAAGAGTGAGAACAGTGCATTAAACTTATGGGGATTAAGCAGCGCGCTGTACGGAGGTAATGCTGAGACTAAACCAACTAACGGAGCGAGGTAAGTAATTTTTAACCGACCTCAAAAAACGAGGAGGTTTCTCAATTCGACCGTATATATATATACACGGTATATATATATATATATATATACGGTCTATATATGAAATATATATACGGTCTATATATTAAAAATATATATATATATATATAAGGTCTAACAAAACTAGCTGAAACTATTTTAAGGGGATGATCAGACCATCAAACTGAACAACTTTTTCTATGGGACCAATATCGAAATCGCGAAAAAAAAATCAGCTGTCCCGTACAAAACTGCAAACATAACTCGACTTAAATGTAGGAGACAGCTGATTTTTTTCTCGCGATTTCGATATTGATCCCATGGAGACAGTTGTTCAGTTTGATGGTCTGATCATCCCCTTAAAATAGTTTCAGCTAGTTTTGTTAGACCTTATATATATATTTTTTTTTATGTGTGTTCGCGGATAACTTCGTCGTTTATGAACCGATTTTGGTGATTCTTTTTTTGTTGGAAAGAAGCTATTCCAACGGTGGTACCATGTTAAGGAAACCAGGGTCTGATGATGGCATCCTTGAGAAATCGAGGGGAACTTTTGAAAATCGTAGTGCCGGCTAGTGCGTTTGTTAATTTAAAGCACTACTATTAAATTGAACTAATGAATTCACCACTGAAAATTGTGAAATAAATAAAATTCTAACAAAAAATTAAAACCGCCTTCAAAAAAACTAAAAAGCTAAGCCCTGTCGGTTTTTAACAAATTAATTGTAGTAATCCGTCGAACTTTGACTATTTATTATAAGGACTAGCCTTGCGTTAGCATTTCTCCTTTGCAACGGTATAAGATTAATTAATCATGTGCATTTACATTCAATTTTATACCTTATAACTAAACGAGACAGCCTATATAATTGCGAAACAATAATTTCGATCTTAGAACGTTTCGGGTTCACACGAGACTTCTTTTCATGATTTTTAACATTCAAAAATCTTTGAATACTTATATAGGAACTAGTTACGCGTGTAATTCTACTAACAAACATATCTGCCACTTTTTGCGGGGGGCGAGGTAACATAAAATGCGCAACTTTGAATTTTATTCCCATAACTTTAGATTCTAATTACTATATACATCATCATCTTATTTAAGAGCTATGCTCTTGTTGGTGGAATATTCGCCAATCCTGTCTCTTTTCCGCTAGTCTCTTGAGTTCTTGATACGACACGACATCAACCTTTTCCTTCACTTGGGCCAGATAACTCTGTCTAAGTCTTCCTCTGCGTCTCTTTATTCTCAGAGAGGCAGTCATTATACTTTTAACGGAATTTAATTTTGAAGCTTGTGGAGCAAAGACAATCCGAAATATTTGGCGATATTATAACTCTGTTCGATTGAAAAAGCGAGCGAAGCGAGCTTGAATTTACACACCATAACGTATTCATAAACACCGCACAGACTCCATAGATACTGTAACACCATTTATATTAGCTGTGTTCACAAATAAATGATTTTTTAAGTACACACACATCCATCTCAACATTTTTACAGATTGGTAGACTTCACATACGCATTGAAATTTCTTCTTGAGCGTATTTTATTTTATTTTTTATTCATTTTATAGGGTAGGATATCAACATTTTTATAAAACAACATTGCCAACTAAAAGTTTCCACAGATAAATATCATTCGTTTTACAAACGTTTGTGCGTAAAAATAAATATAAATTGGTATCAATTAAGTAATAAAAAGTTACATTACAAAAAGCTCCAAGTTTGCTGGTACTTCAAACCATCCACAAAAGAAAAGGAATTTTACAATGTGTTAATGAATTAACGCAAAACTAGAAAGTAGTTTGTTTAGGATCGAGAGCAGAATCGAACTATCATGGTTTCAACATAGGCAATTCTTTCAAAATATTAAATAATTTGAGTGTAAAATTTTAAATTTTATGAACCCCGATCTCAACCCACCGCACGGGCACACTTACCCTACCTCCTACCAAAACAAGATTCTTAAAATGTATCCATGACCACGCTAGTGCTGAAATGATAACAAATCATTTTTGCCTCAAAACTTAAAATGCGAATAACTTAAAATTTTAACTATCAATATAATTAAATTATAGTTTCAATCTAATTATTTTGTTATAAATCAGTTGGGGTGTATGAGGTTTTGCGCTTATTCATTAACACGTTGTATTAACTAAAAACTAAAAGTAAAGAGGTGCCGAGTGAGCCGCTAACTCATTAACCTAGGTAGGTATTTTTCAGTAAGCACTCGTTTAACTGAGGTCGTGCTTGTGCAAAACAAATCAAAGTCTAGATCAACCGAGACACTATTAAAGCTATTAGCGCTGCGTAGTAAGAATGCATTTTGTCTATAGTTAGTTATAGCGAGGGGAACGTGTAACGTATGCAGGTTTACTCACGATGTTACCTATAGTAATTTTATTATTATTTTAATACATACTTTAGATTTTTCAGACTAGTAATAATTTCGCAGGGTAAAAGATCCAGAGTTCACAGCGGCGGCTGACTACCTTCAATCGCTGCAACAGAAGTTGACGACATTGTGCACGTTGACGACTAAACTATATAAGGGATCCACCTCCTTGGGAAACGAACTTATCGGGTGAGTTATATCACAGTTGAAGTATCCATACAGTTGTGAAACTATGCGATGTGTGCGAGAGTGAAGGGGTACCCAGCTCTCTGACTATATATTATAAGGACTAGCCTTGCGGTAGCATTTCCCCTCTGCCACGGTATAAGATCAATTAATCATGTGCATTTACATTCAATTTTATACCTTATCATTGAACGAGACAGCCTATAATTGCGAAACAATAATTTCGAACTTAGAACGTTTAGGGTTCACACGAGACTACTTTTCACGATTTTTAACGTTCAAAATTAGAATCTATAGTTATGGGGAATAAAATCCAAAGTTGCGGATTTCATGTTACCTCGCCCCCCCTCGCAAAAAGTGGCAGAAATGTTTGTTAGTAGAATTATACGTGTAACTAGTCTCTATATAAGTAGTCAAAGACCCAGACTTTGACCTTGACTTTAGATTAGGATAAAGGATTAAATAAACAGAACCAGAAACCGCAAGCGCGTTTTAAATTGAAGCCATATAAATCCGCGAGTTGTCAACCAGTCAAATCAAGAAGTTTTTAATATCGGATGTCAAAACGCGCGCTTTGTATGAACAATTGTTTTCAGGTACGTATCCAGGGGACGTGGGATAGGTGGGATTTATTTTTTAAAACAAATAAATAATGATTGTGTTGTGTTGTTTCTGACGTGACGAAACGACGGAATAATGCTGTCACAATCCCGTCGTCATCCATCCGGCGTATAGCTCTGTTTAAGAGGCTTTGGACGTATAAGCGGCTCTCGTACAGGACTGTATAGCCATGAGAAAAAGTGCTTGTCCAAAAACACTGCTTAAATCATATGCAACAGATGTAAAGGTCGATGAAACTAAGTTCTTCGGAATTTATGTACGGTTTTATTTATCATTTACTAGCTCGGCGGTGAAGGAAAACATCGTGAGGAAACCTGCATTCCCGAGGATGAAAAGAAAATACCATAAGTTCGGAGGTATGCGTAAAATATGAGCGAACACAAAAGACCAGCGATGGTGTCAGTGTTACAACGACCCTTGCCTGCAATAGCCCTACCACAGATAATCAAATAAGGCTGATGACGATGACGATGATGTGTTGTTTGTAGTATGAAGCGTGTGTGCTCCGCGTGGTCGACGCAGGCGAGGGGGCGCGCGGGGCGCGGCGCGGCGGGGTGCGGCGCGGGCGCGGCCTGCGCGGGCGCCGTGCTGGCGAGGTGCAGGTACGTGCGGCAGTCACTTACACGCTATAGCATAGAATCTCCTTTGTGCGTGCTCCAAACGCCGCCGCCTTAAACACCTACTTCCCCCCTCGGCCCGCAACGCCCCGCTGTCGCCAACGGACGCCACCAGGGCTGTTACATATATAGAGGTGCTACTGGGAATGTTCCTCCATTGAAAGTTTCAGCACAGGTTTGAGGTTCAAACACAGCACTTCAGGTAGATAACTTGCTGAATCTATGGAGGTGCTACTGGGAATGTTCCTCCATTGAAAAGGGAAGATCTTCCACCAGGCTATGTGTGAAGCCTGGGGACCGGCCGTTGTCCGACAGTTCTTAGTTGGACCTTGTATATGTATCGAATCTCTGTGATTATTTCTCTTGCGCCATGTATGTCTTACATTCGATTGTGAACCTTATTTGTAGAAGGTTACGAATTACGTATTCACGGTAATAACTAATTTCATGAGCTGCAATTTACTTCGATTTTATAGGTAAGCTATATATGATGTATTTAATTATGAGTTAAAACTTATTAACCGAATTCAACAAAAGGAGATTTGAAAATTTCTCATTATTTCACGAGTTTCATTAGTAAGCACAGCATATTCTCACGACTATATTCCCTTAGGGGGTAGTCAGAGATATTCAGAAACCTCAGAACATCCACGTTTCACTAGTAGTACCGAAACTCTGTCCAGTGTGACGGGGAGTGAGCCCGTCGCCACTTGTAATGGGCAGTAGGTACAATACATGCCTCGAAATTGAAGCATGCAGGTTTCCTCACGATGTTTTCCTTCACCGAAAAAGCCAGTGGTGTTACAAATCGTACATGAATTCCCACAAACTCATTGGTACGAGTCGGTCGGGACGGGGATCGAACCATCGCCTCCTGCACGGCAGGCAAGGTTACTCGCCTTACCACGGCTTGTATATCGTTGTCTAGTCATCATAATACAAGTCCAGGTACTTTAAATGTGACTAGATAATTTGTGTGACAATGTCCAAGATATCTTGACTATTATAACTTTGAAGATAATAACATTAAAAAAATTACGATATAATTTTTAAGTGTCCCTGATTCCAAATCACAAATGTTTTGATTTTTTTTGTCTTTTTGTTTGTTTGTTTGAACGAGCATCACGCAAAAACTGCTAAACCGATTTTGATGAAACTTTTTTTGTTTGATAGCTTATGATCTGACTTAAAATCTGGTATATAATTTGTGCGGACAAAGTCGCGGGTTAACGCTCGTGTATTTATATTTGTATTTAATCTATTCATACTTATTGTATTTACACACAGCACACACCACTATTTTTATGTACAAGACGGTATAAATATAAGTAACTTTGTATATATGGAAAAATAGTTTAGAAAATCTAGATTCTGCGTCACAAATAACATTTGCAATTAATAAAATAATTACGAAGATATAAAGCATTGAAATTTTTCATACAAAATTTTAAAAGATATCTTCGTAATCTATACTATTATAAAACTGTAACAGGAAGTTTGTCTGTACATTGAAGATATTAACAAAAAAAAGTTACGATATGGTTTTTAGGTGTCCCTGATTCCATTTCACCAATTTTTGGATTTTTTGTCTGTCTGTTTGTTTGTGTGTTTGTTTGGGTGTTTGTTTGAACGAACATCACGCAAAAACTACTGAACCGATTTTGATGAAACTTTTTTTGTTTGATAGCTTATAATCTGACTTAAAATCTGGTGTATAATTTGTGCGGACAAAGTAGCGGGTTAACGCTAGTTTATAATGTAATGTTCCAGTGCCCCGCACATGCAGCGCGCTACTCTGCCGCTGATGGCTGCGTACGCGGCAGCGCATAGAGATAAAATACGAGAGAGGGATGCTGTACATGGTTAGTTTTACCCTGCAGGTTGAATAACAGAGTGTTAGGGTAAACAGTTGCATTGCTTTAAGGGGTGATTGTACCCATGATACTGAAAAACTTTCGACTTATCATACAAACATTCGATCAGGGACCCGATTTTTGAAACTCATACTTAGAACTCAGCAGTTGAAAATGTCAACATAACTATGGAGATATGCATCTACTTACTGCTGATTTGACATTCAAAAATCGCACTCCTGAAGTATGATTTTTGAAAGTCAAATCAGCAGTAAAAAGATGCATATCTCCATAGTTATGTTGACAATTTCAATTGCTGAGCTCAGCGAATGAGATTCAAAAATCGCACTCCTGCATTTAGAAAGTTCTCTTTTTTTTGCGAATTTCCTATAGGTTTCTTAGGGAACGTTGTTCAGTATCATGGGTACAATCACATACATACATACATACATATGCTCACGCCTATGTCCCACTACTGGGGTAGACAGAGACAACAGATCGCCACATCCTACGATTCTGACACACATCTTTCGCCTCCTCAACATCCATAAGTTTCTTCATACAATCTCATCTGTTCCGGGTACATTTTATTTGGCCCTTCTTCAGTGCGCATCCTATTTGGTCAGCATACGTGCGCCCAGGGCGACCCCTTTCAACCATTCCATTCACACTTGCCTTGTAAATTTCATACGTCAACCTACTTTCGCTCATTCTTTCCACATGGCCAAACCACCTCAACATGCCTTTTAAATCCTGGTCACTACATCTTCTTTTAGACCACATCTTTCTCTAATCACACTATTCCGTAACCGGTCCTTCAAAGTCACACCACACATACTACGCAGGGAGCGCGGGTACAATCACCCCTTAAGGCGGTTGCAGAGGGGTCAATTTTATACAAAACTTTGACGCACAATACGCGTAGACGGTATTAATATAAGTAACTTTGTATATATGGAAAAATAGTTTAGAAAATCTAGTTGCCGCGTCACAAATAACATTTGCAATTTATAAAGTAATTACGAAGATATAAAGCTTTGACATTTTTCATACAAAATATTAAAAGCTTTATATCTTCGTAATTATATTATAAATTGCAAATGTTATTTGTGACGCGGCATCTAGATTTTCTAAACTATTTTCCATATATAAAATATTACTTTTATTAATTCCGTCTACGCGTATTGTGCGTCAAACTTTTGTATGGACTGAAACCAACTTAAAGTAATGAAACTGTTTACCCTAAAACCCTGTATAAGGGCTCAGTTCTTTCCTTTTGAGCCCCTGAATTTACGGTGTCAATAGCTCATAATACATCATTATCAATTAAAACAATTGTTTTCTTAATTACAGCGGCGCACGTGGCGGGGAATAACACGGATGAGCTACACAATAGGTCAGTATAGGCAGTCATTTCATTTATTTATTTACCATAATTTACATGTAGGTATTCTTATACATAGTCATGGTCTTAGGGATAAAATAGTTCCAATGTAAATTTGCTTTGACAAAGCGTAGTAATGTCTAGGCTTAAATTGGCTCTTCAATATTATACCGAAAAAATAATCAATTATTAATTAGTCCCGGCTCAAACCGTACCAAAATTTAAAAAAATCACATCAGCAACAGTTCCAATTTTAAAATTTAGCTATTATCTCGTTCTAAAAAACCTGATGGTAAATTTTATTGCATTTAAGGCTTTACCATTATACATACTTCAAACATGGTGTAAATATATTTGGCTACTTAGAAGGTTTTGACAAATCCATTCGTATTTTCTAATAAACACCTCATATTTTGAATTTTAATGCCTATTTTATTGTTAAAAAATAATATATATATTGTTAAATCTAAGTCAAATGAGTGCATTGGTATTAATATTATTAAATAAAAAGCCTTCTGGGACACACAATTTTGATTTCTATGTTGCGTGGTGAATTTTTTAAATATGCTTTAAAATAGTCCTTTTGTCACTTAATGGTTCCGGTTACAGTTTAAAAGTCCAATTAGTAATTACTCCCTACCCCGCCTAACAAAAATCCGTAAAATAACTGGGCTATATGTTTTTCTCATATCCCCAGACTAGAGCAAGCGTCCGAAGCTCTCCGCTCCGAATTATCAGATTGGATACCAAAAACACACAAAGAAATAAAGAATTTACTCCTAGATCTAGCAGAAAAACAAGTCAACATACACACTCAAGCCCTTATGGGGTGGGAACATTCACTCAAGCTATCCGTAGAGACAAACCCAGAAGAACTCTTCAAGACCGTCTCAAAAACTGCCGTACAAAATATGTCTCCGTCGAAAAGTAAGCCAGAAACACCAACAGAAAGGGACTTTGATGAGTATGATGATGACTCAGATCTGAGGATAGAGGAAGATGAAAAAATTGATGAGTCAAATGGAAAGGTGTCGGGACCATTGCAGGATTTTTCTGAAGTAGATTTGTCGTGATTCTGTGATTATATGCTTTTGTTTGTGTTGAATGAATTTTGATGTTTCGGTCTGATTGTAGTCCCCAATTTTTCTATGGGAGAAGATTTTTCTAATAGGCAACAGCATATTAAGAAGCACTCGATATTATACTTTTTACTGTTAATCATAAAGGCCAGGCCACACAGAGGCGGTTTTGCGGGAAAGCGGGCCGGAGGCGGACCCGCGGGAAGCGAATATCTCCGGACCCGTTCGGTTTTCTGTGTGTTTTGTTGTGTATGGTGTAGTGTGGTGGTAATGTTCGAGTTTGTATGTACCCACCACACAGAAATACGCGCGGGTCCGGAGATATTCGCTTCCCGCAGGTCCGGGATGAAGGCAGCGCAGGACCGGTAGTTGTGGTGATCCTTGGGGGAGGCCACAGATCACAAAAACTAAAGGGAGATGTGAAAGGGGGGCGGGGCTAGTGTCGCAGCAACATGCGCAAAAACGGAACACATTGCTCGCGACAGTAATGATTGAATATATTATGAGACTGAAAGCCAGTCGAGATATTATGTATAAATAGTTTACAATGCTTGCGTAGTACTAAAGATTATTCGAACGTTGAGTTCTGATACCGCAATGGATAATGAGCACATTCAAGCTAACAAAATACTTTCTATCGCGTGGTACTGGTGGTGATGCGACACTAGGTTTCGTACTCAGCGCGTTGGTTGGCATCTCTCTAGATCTCTATGGGGGAGGCCTATGTCCGGCAGTGGACGTCCATCGGCTGAGATGATGATCATGAACTGAAGGAAACTTTCTCTGTATCCATACATTTCATTCTTATTATATCTAGGTATATTTACCTACTTACCCCAAAGCAATAATTGGACAGGGTGTAACAAAACACCCTGATATTAATATTTTAAATGGATGATTTCTGGGCTGGACCATCGGATGGTAAGTACTGCAGTTAGGATTGAACACGGAATCGCATTTTATGATGCTCCTTCCTTCTCTGTCGCTAAGGAAAGTCATTTGCTAGAGCGAGAAAGACAGCGGGAATGCAATCGCACGCGGCAGCACGACCTTTCTCGCTCTAGCCAATTACGTCCCTGAGCGACAGAAAAGGATAGAGGGTGAAAGAATTCGATCGCGGCCAGATGAGGCTCAGCCCTTAATCTGCGGTCCCCTATGTAAGTCTAGTAGGTACTGTAGTTTTGTTTTATACATGGTGAAATCGATATCATTAGCATCCTTTTAAACCAAGAGTCTACCCATCAAACTGAACAACTTGTACTATGGTAGCAAACTGATCAGAGCAAATAAAAAATCAGCTGTTCCATAATAATCTACATTGTCGACGCGCGAGTTCGCGACTCAAATATGTGCAACAGCAGATTTTTTATTTGCTCCAATCGGTTTGCTCCCATAGTAAAAGTTGTTCAGTTTGATGGGTAGACTCTTAGTTAAAAAGGATGCTAATGATATCAATTTCACCCTGTAGTGAAAAATGTTCATTTGATGTTATAAATCACCCCTTACTAGGGTGTTTTGTTACACCCTGTATTTACTGTGTTGTGGTCATTTTATTTAACTTCATTTTTAAAACATATATGCATAAGCTATACAGGGTGATATTGATATCATTAGCATCCTTTTAAACTAAAAGTCTACCCATCAAACTGAACAACTTTTACTATGGGACCAAACCGATCGGGGCAAATAAAAAATCAGCTGTTCCATAATAAACTGCACCGGCCGCCGCTGCCTACTCGACTCAAATGTATGCAGCAGCTGATTTTGTTTTTGCTCCGATTGGTGTGCTCCTATAGTAAAAGTTGTTCAGTTTGATGGGTAGACTCTTAGTTAAAAAGGATGCTAATGATATCAATTTCAAACTGTATAAATGACTATTCATTGAGAAAAAATGTGTACAGGGTGTTACGGTAAACAGTTGCATTACTTTAACACTTTAACTGCTGACGACCTACGTCGTAGGTCAGCAACAAATGGGCCGCAGTGCGCACGACTCACCCGGTGAGTCAGAATTGTATAGCATTCCACGGTGTTAGCACTGCGCGAAGATCATTGTTTTGAGCTTAGCAGCGAAAGTGTTAAGGTGGTTGCCGAAGGGTCAATTTTGTACAAAACTTTAACGCACAATACGCGTAGACGGTATTAATATAAGTAACTTTGTATATATGGAAAAATAGTTTAGAAAATCTAGATGCCGCGTCACACATAACATTTGCAATTTATAAAATAATTACGAAGATATAAAGCTTTGAATTTTTTCATACACCATTTTAAAAGCTTTATATCTTCGTAATTATTTTCGCGGCATCTAGATTTTCTAAACTATTTTTCCATATATACAAAGTTACTTATATTAATACCGTCTACGCGTATTATGCGTCAAAGTTTTGTATAAAATAGACCCCTCTGCAAAACAACTTTCCCTAAAAAAACCTATAGGAAATGTTTTAGATTTATCAACTTAAATGTCAAATTGACCCCAACACAGAATAAACTTATTATTAATAATCATAACGACTGCAATGTAGTTATTACTTGTAATCTTTAGAAATACTGTGCGATTTTATTATTATGTTAGAATATAATTAATTATTTATTATCACAAAACACATTACAATTCACAGCTACCTACATTGTATGCCATAAAAATGTATTTGAGGCTATTTTAATTATACCCCATGGTCTGATGCATTATTCCCCGTGGTCTGAAGCAATATACTCCGTGGTCTGAAGCAATATAACCCTTGGCCTGAAACAATATATCCCGCGGTCTGAAGCATTATATCCCGTGGTTTGATGCATTTTACCATGTAGCTTGAAGCATTATTCCCCGTAGTCTGAAGCATTATACCCCGTGGTCTGAAGCAATATAACCCGTGGTCTAAAACAATATAATCTCGTGGTCTGGAGCATTATATCCCGTGGTTTGATGCATTTTACCACGTAGCTTGAAGATTATTCCCCGTGGTTTGAAGCATTATACCCCGTGGTCTGAAGCTTTATATTTCGTGATTTGATGCATTTTACCCCGTGGCCTGAAGCATAATACCCCGTGGGTTGTAGCATTATGACCCGTGGTCTGAAGCATTTTACCACGTAGCTTGATGCATTATACCCCGTGGTCTGAAGCAATATAACCCGTGGTCCGAAACAATATAATCCCGCGGTCTGAAGCATTATATCCCGTGGTTTGGATGCATTTTACCATGTAGCTTGAAGCATTATTCCCCGTGGTCTGAAGTATAATACCCCGTCGTTTGTAGCATTATGACCCGTGGTCTGAAGCATTATATCTCGTGGTTTGATGCATTTTACCCCGTGGCCTGAAGCATAATACCCCGTGGTTTGTAGCATTATGACCCGTGGTCTGAAGCATTATATCTCGTGGTTTGATGCATTTTATCCCGTAGTCTGAAGCATTATGACCCGTGGTCTGAAGCATTATATCTCGTGGTTTGATGCATTTTACCCCGTGGTCTGAAGCATTATACCCCGTGGTTTGTAGCATTATGACCCGTGGTCTGAAGCATTATATCTCGTGGTTTGATGCATTTCACCCCGTGGTTTGTAGCATTATGACCCGTGGTTTGTAGCATTATGACCCGTGGTTTGTAGCATTATGACCCGAGGTCTGAAGCATTAATCCCGTATAAGCTCACGCTCACGCTGGGTCTAAGAGTAGCTGAATTCATGCTTGCATTTATTTTTCTATGTTATAACAGAATGAAATTTTATTTAAATGGTCGTACAGTATTTTGTTGTTATCTTCTACATTGTATATACTAAACGTAACGCAATAATAATGTAATTTAGTCTGATTTGTATATAGGGAAGTATTTATTTCAATAAATATTAGATTTTATACCAATATTACGTGTTTTATTTGGAAGACCAATGAAAATATGTTTAAGGGTGGTTTCAGTCCATACAAAAGTTTGACGCACAATACGCGTAGACGGAATCAATAAAAGTTATATTTTATATACGGAAAAATAGTTTAGAAAATCTAGTTGCCGCGTCACAAATAACATTTGCAATTTATAATATAATTACGGAGATATAAAGCTTTTAAAATTGTGTATGAAAAATGTCAAAGCTTTATATCTTCGTAATTATTTTATAAATTGCAAATGTTATTTGTGACGCGGCATCTAGATTTTCTAAACTTTTTTCCATATATAAGGTCTAACAAAACTAGCTGAAACTATTTTAAGAGGAGTATCAGACCATCAAACTGAACAACTTTCTCTATGGGACCAATATCGAAATCGCGAAAAAAAAGTCAGCTGTTCCATACAAACGTACTCGACCTAAATGTATGAGACAGCACATTTTTTTTTCGCGATTTCGATATTGGTCCCATAGAGAAAGTTGTTCAGTTTGATGGTCTGATCATCCCCTTAAAATAGTTTCACCTTATTTTGTTAGACCTTATATACAAAGTTACTTATATTAATACCTTCTACGTGTATTGTGCGTCAAAGTTTTGTATAAAATTGACCCCTCTGCAACCACCTTAAGGCTAAAATTCTAAGATTATTGAGATATTCGAAGATAATTATCTACTCAAAACAATATCGCGACAGCTTTTCGACGTCATTTTTTGGTGAGCGTCAGGATGTCTGGACCAAGCCGGCGATTCGAGTTTTAAGCTATGCACGATTTAGTACCTATTTGGTACTTATCATCAAATATTTAGTACCTCGCTACAAACGGAGAAAAATAGAAAAACAGTGGTCCAGTCATGCTGAAGATCAGGTTGTCTGGACCATTTTCTTTACTTAGTTGTAGTCCTCCTGCCTTTTTTATTTTTGACATGATTTAGTACCTAATTAGTACAGGCACAAAAAAAATTCCGGATTCCTTAGAAGTACAAAAAAAAGAGCTAAGGCTAAGAGTATTGGCTCTCGACACGGAGGTCGTGGGTTCGATTCCCACGGGGGACACCTAGTGAAATGTCACTTTGTGCGTTTTTCCCCAGTTGGTTAGGACATTGCAGGCTGAATCACCTGATTGTCTGAAAAGAAAGATGATTGCGTGCTTCGGATGGCACGTTAAGCCGTTGGTCCCGGTTACTATTTCTGGTGGCATTAGTCGTTACATAAAAACCACGTCAGAGGCCGTAAGGCGGTCTGAAAAAACTCTGACGTCAGGGCTCTGCCCACACGATAATAAGAAATACTAAGTTTTAATACGAATTAGGTATTAAATCGTACTTACCTTCAGATATTTAGTACCTCACTATAAACCGAGAAAAAGAATATAAACTGTGGTCCAGTCATCCTGACGGTCAGGTTGTCTGGTCCATTTCGTTTGACCTAGTTCTAGTCTTCCTACCTTTTTTTATTTTTCCATGACGAATTAGTACCTAATTTGTACAGGTACATACGGCGACACATCAAGCTATACAAAACCAATATAAGCTGGTCGCGAGACGTTATACACGTTACTCGTCCTACGCACGGCCAGTTTATTTTGGTTTTGTATAGCTTGAGGTGTCGCCATGCGTACATATATTCTTTTCCAGATTTATTAGTAGCACCAAAAAAAGGGCAACATCTGAAAATCAAGGTCATGAGAGATATTTAACTTCAAACACTAACGATAAGGAATCTGGAATTTTTTTTGTGTCTACTAATTAGGTACTAAATCATGTAAAAATAAAAAAAGTAGGACTACAACTGGGTAAAAAAAAAAATTGGTCCAGACAACCTGATCGATCAGGATGACTGGACCACTGTTTTTTATATTTTTCTTCCTTTTGTAGCGACGTACTAAATATTTGATGATAAGTACCAAATACTCTGACTTTTAATATTTCAATTTTTTCTGAACTATAGAAATTAGACATTCAAAATAAAAAACGTTTTATGGCAAATGTTATCAGCTTTCTTTGTAACTATTCTTTGTAAATTAAACTCTTTTTCGAGTCCTTTTTATTTCGAAAGTATATTTTGTGTACTGAAAAAGTTATTGCAATTTTAAAAGTGTGATACTTAGTTTTGCTGGCCAGTGTAGTTACTAAATCGTGCATAGCTTAAAAATCGAATTGATGGCTTTACTTGGTCCAGACATCCTGACGCTCACTAATTTTACGGGTTTACATCGCTACTTCTTGCACGGCTCTGGTTGAAACCATAAGAGCAGCGCAAAGCATTTTTCGCTGCATTACCAAAGAGACTTGAGGCGAAAGGAAATAGATTTTCGACGTTATTTCAACGCAAGCAAGAAGAAGAAGTAAGAAGAAGAAGAAGTTTGCTTCTTCTTTTATAATGCGCACGGCTAAAGAGTGGAACGTACTGCCTGCGGACCTGTTCCCTGAGCAATACAACTTGGGCCTCTTCAAGGCGAGAGTGAATAGGCACATTTCTAGGTAAGCATGCTACATCTTCGGCCTCATCGTCACTTAACATCAGGTGAGATCGGGGTCAAATGCTTACCTATCAGACATAAAAAAAAAAAAAAAAAAAAAAAGCAAAGTCAATAATGGCTTAGCAGTGATAAAAGCTCTGCGCTACGCTTCGCCAAGTGTACGCCGGCCCTTAGTCCAAGTTTAGATCCTATAAATGGGTAAATAACGAAAAGCAAACAAAAAAATGTATTTTAAAATATATATTTCATTTACTTCATCAATATTTTGTACGCTTCGCGCCTTTACTCCAAATTAATACATTTTTATTTTACAAATACATTTACTATACAATATACAAATACATGCCCAGGACTGGGCAAAAAAAAAAGAATAAAAAAAACATCGATGTTATAAAAAGTTTCCATCTTGAGATGGCTTTAAACAAAAATATAGTAAACTTACATCTTTAAGAGGCTATGTGATAAAGGTATTAGCTCCCGTCAGTCGCGCGTTCCCGCTGATGGGAGCCGTCATGCTTTAAGTGTGGAAGGATGAAAGGACTATTAAGGGCCTATGTCGAAAAATAATTGAAGCGAAATGGGCGTGTGATAGCTTATATATTACTGCCTGATGCGAGAGAAAGAGATGGGGCGGCGCGCGCGCCTGAAACGACGCAAGCGTAAAACAAACTTTATTTAATTGTGATTGTACTATTTATGTAGGTTCAATTCTGCTCTTATCAAAATTTGTAAAAACATACTCTTTTTTTTTTAAATCAAGTCTCGTGTTTCTATTATTCACCGTTTAGCAGTTCGAAGCGTTTATCGATAAAGACGGAGGCTACTTTGGCTTGTTTTTCTATCGAGAAAATGTGTCTTAATCGTGTTTTGGCTCTAATCAAAACTTCAATTATATGTTCAATTGACACATATCGGCTAATCATACTCCTACTGTTAGTACTTCATGATATATGACGCTTTGAAGAATCCTATTTTTTTCACATAGCCTCTTAACACCTTGTATTGCAGTTATCATGCCTATTTAAATATAAGGTCTAACAAAATTAGCTGAAACTATTTTTAGGGTATGCTCAGACTATCAAACTGAACAACTCTCTCTACGGGACCAATGTCGAAATCTGGAAAAAAAATTCTGCTGCCCCATACATTTGAGTCAAGTTGTGTTTGCAGTTTTGTATGAGAAATCAATTTTTTTTTTCGCGATTTCTATATTGGTCCCATAGAGAAAGTTGTTCAGTTTGATGGTCTGAGCATACACTTAAAATAGTTTCAGCTAATTTTGTTAGACCTTATATAGCGCAATATCGTAAAGTCGAGGTTGTACCTTTCTAATGCACGCAAAATTACATAAGCTCCTCTCATTCCTGTGTGAGTGAGAGGAAGCTATGGACATATCAATTTCATGAGATAGTGGAAGCATATTGATATTATGCATTTATAATAATGTAAGTATACTATATAAGGTCTAACAAAATTAGGTAAAACTATTTTAAGGGGATGATCAGAGCATCAAACTGAACAACTTTCTCTATGGGACCAATATCGAAATCGCGAAAAAAAATCTGCTGTCCCATACATTTAGGTTGAGTAGGTTTGTATGAAACAGCATTTTCGCGATTTCGATATTGGTCCCATAGAGAAAGTTGTTCAGTTTGATGGTCTGATCATCCCCTTAAAATAGTTTCAGCTAGTTTTGTTAGACCTTATATATTTTATTTAAATAATAAGTATATGATATAAGTAGTACAATAAGTAGTAATTACATTAACTGATAAGTTTTGTAAATGATTTTTTAAATCCATTTAGCCTATGATCTGATCACTAATAAAAAAACTGGATGAATATAGATCCAAAAAGTTTAAAACCAAAAGTAAGATGGATGATTATGCCTTTAAAAATCATCAGTATGTTAGATCCGCCACATATATACGGAATTGCGATCCGGAATCCTGATTCAAGATTCAGTGTTGTCAACTATGGTTACAAAAATTACTTAGAATGCTGTTTAAAAATGTCTAAAATCAAAATGTTTAATGCCAAATTAATGACAATTGTATTTTTAGGTATTTATTAAAACGAAACAAACAATTTCTATCATGTTATGATGTCATGACGTTACGATGATGATTTGTAAATTGTATTTCAATATTATGCAACTATATCAAAATACTATCGATAGTTTTAACATTAGACATAATCTGCATACAAAATGGTATAAACCATTATCACACAAGCTATTTTGAGCGTAGACGATTTCGCAACTATACCGCAACGACGTCGCAACTACACCGTCACGATACGGTATCGTTCCATTAACGCCTACGCTCAAAAATCACTTGTTTGATATGACTGTAAATCTTTAAAAAAATGCCACCTAAGACATCAACAAAATCACTAGATCTAGTGAAAAAGTCTCTGAAAGCGGCAACACTCCATCCGGAATCTAATTCCAAATCAGGTTTATTCCGTATGTATGTGGTGGACCTAAAGAAGGACCCTGTATATAAAGAGTAACAAAACAGCCTAGTTATATTTTAAGAGGTGGTTTAGACCATCAAACTCAACAACTTTAACTACAAGGTTATACTGTGTATGTAATTTAATTAATAGTAAGTAAATGTACCATTAATCTAAGTTAAGGTTTGTCTAAAGACAGCGCTGTCACTTAGATATGTAGTTCGGGTGGCGTAATGCAGGTGTCGCCTCTTTAGTACGGGTGCATATCGGCAGACGTCGCCACCGTCTTGTCTTGTCTTGTTTACCATCGACTGACCTCTCTAAGTGGACAAACGCTGGAGAGGATTCGGCCATATTGCAATATACGATCGAACCGAGATCACGTTGTCTTAATTAACTCCACCCGAGGTTCCATCAGCTCCACGAGCCAACAAGGAGGTTTCAGTCCATACAAACGTTTGACGCACAATACGCGTAGACGGAATTAATAAAAGTAATATTTTATATATGAAAAAATAGTTTATAAAATCTAGTTGCCGCGTAACAAATAACATTTGCAATTTATAATATAATTACGAAGATATAAAGCTTTTAAAATGTTGTATGAATAATTTCAAAGCTTTATATCTTCGTAACTATTTTATAAATTGCAAATGTTATTTGTGACGCGGCATCTAGATTTTCTAAACTATTTTTCCATATATACAAAGTTACTTATATTAATACCGTATACGCGTATTGTGCGTCAAAGTTTTGTATAAAAATGACCCCTCTCCAACCGCCTTAACTTGTTAATATGTTTGTTTCAGTGCATGCTGTATTTCCCTATAATTAGTTGTACATTAAGCTTAAATGTTTCTGAAGATATATATTGTTGTATTGTATTAGTTTAACAACTGTTGGGAAATCAATAAAGAAAATAAAAAATAAAATACAAGGTGTTAGGGTAAACAGTTGCTTTACTTGAAAGGTTGATTGTACCAATGATACTGAACAACAACTAAGGTGGAGTCTTGTAATTGCAACTATGGAGCAATTGCACTAATAAGAATCACAATTCAGTCCTTCTCTATATAAGGTCTAACAAAATTAGCTGAAACTATTTTAAGGGGATGATTTATAATCTGCGTTGTCGAGATTCACTACGAGATCTTTTTAAGGATATCAGTATCTTGACTTTCTACAGTCAATATATTTACGAAAATATTTTATAAGTTCGGAAAAATTTGTATCTCTTTCCCAAAAACAGTGACGTTCATAAATACAATACAAGAAATAAAAATAAATTAGTATCCCCACACTTTCGACTCAGTAAGGTCAACACATCTTTCATGGGGCACTGTATACGCTATTATAATAAGATACCAGAGGATATTCTAAACTTGCCAGACAAAAAGTTTAAGTCCCATGTTAAAAAAGTCCTCTGTAAAAAGGGCTACTATAAACTCGATGACTATTTGAATGACCCAAAATGTCTGGTCTTGACAATGTTACTCTATGTAATGCAATATTGTATTTTAATTGTACTTTGTATATTTTGTTTTGTTTAAAAGTTGTGTGTTGTACAGTTTCTGGCCGCATCTTCTCTCAACGGAACACCTTCCGACGCGGTGGTAGACTCAAAAAATGACGTCAAAAAGCTATCAATGTGATATTATTTTGAATAAAAAAAATTTTGAATTTTGATCAGACCATCAAACTGAACAACTTTCTCTATGGTACCATTATCGAAATCGCGAAAAAAAATCAGCTGTACCATACATTTGCGTCGAGTTTTGTTTGCAGTTTTGTATGGTACAGCAGATTTTTTTTTCGCGATTTCGATATTGGTTCCATAGAGAAAGTTGTTGAGTTTGATGGTTTGATCATCCCCTTGAAATAGTTTGAGCCAATTTTGTTAGACCTTATATACCAATGCCTGCCTTCTAGATGAAAAGACATAAGTCTATTGAGAGAAGAACTGAATCGTGATTCATATAAGTGCAATTGCTCCATAGTTGCAATTACAAGGAGTAACCTTATAGGAAATAGGCAAACATTTTTTGGACTTTCCATACTAAATGCAATCATCAGCTGATCGAATGTTTGTAGGAAAATTTGAAAAAAAAAATTGTGATTTTCCTATAGGTTTCATGGTGAAAGTTGATCAGTATCATGGGAACAATCACCCCTTCCAATCAAATGATTCCGTGCTTCAGATGGCACGTTAAGCCATTGGTCCCGGCTACTATCTCTGGTGGTAGTAGTCGTTACATAAAAACCAAGTCAGAGGCCGTAAGGCGGTCTGAAAAAACTCTGACACCAGGGCTCTGCCCACACGATAAGAAAGAGAGAAGATGGGAACAATCACCCCTTAAATTAATACAACTGTTTACCCTAACACCCTGTAGAGGCAAATTAAATTTTTTTAAACAATCATCTGTTCGATACATTTTAGTTGATATTGCAGTTTTGTATGAAACAGCCTTTGACTATTTATAAGGAATAGCCGTGCGGTACCATTTCCCCTCTGCCACGGTATAAGAAACAATTGATCATGTGCATTTACATTCAATTTTATACCTTATCACTAAACGAGACAGCCTATAATTGCAAAACAATAATTTCGAACTTAGAACGTTTGGGGTTCACACGAGACTACTTTACATGATTTTTAACAATGAAAATTAGAATCTCAAGTTATTGGGAATAAAATCCAAAGTTGCGGATATCATGTTACCTTGCCCCCCCCCCCCCCCCCCCTCCCCCTCCCCCCAAAAATGTTTGTTAGTAGAATTACACGCGTAACTAGTCCCTATATAAGTAGTCAAAGGAAACAGCAAATATTTTTTTTTATTTTTTCTCAATGTTGGCTGAAAGTTGTTCAGTTTGATGGTTTAAACCACCCCTTTAAATATAGCTAGGGTGTTTTTACACCTAATGAAAAGTTGTTCATTTTGTTTGTCTAGTCATCCTGTAGCGCAGTCATTTTACGGAGTTTTGTTAGGCGGGGTAGGGAGTAATTATTAATTGAACTTTTAAACTGTAACCGGAACCATTAAGTGACAAAAGGACTATCTTAAAGCATATTAAAAAAATTAAAATTAAAAAATCGCTACGCAACATAGAAACCAAAATTGTGTGTCCGAGAAGGATTTTAAATTATTAATATTAATACCAATGCACTCATTTGACTTAGATTTAACAATATACATTATTTTTGTACAATAAAATAGGCATTGAAATTTAAAAAATGAGGTATTTATTAGAAAATACGAATGTGTTTTTCAAAACCTTCTAAGTAGACAAAAATATTCACACCCCGTTTGTAGTATGTATAATGGTAAAGCCTTAAATATGTGCAAAAAAAAATGTACCTTCAGGTTTTTTAGAACGAGATAATAGCTAAATTTTAAAATTGGAACTGTTGCTGGCGTGGTTTTTTTTAAATTTTGGTACAGTCAAGAGCACATCAAGCTTTACACTTGCAGTTCGATTGTAACGCTTATGGCGCACTAAATAAGAACGGTACAAAGTCCAAAGTGTCAAGCTTGAAGTGCTCTTGACTGTACATTTCTAGGCTCAAATTGGCTCTTCAATATTATACCGAAAAAAAAAAATGTTTATTACTAATTAGTCCCGGCTCAAACCGTAAAATGACTTGGCTACTGTACATAGTTCATCTAATTTTTATCAGTAATCCCAAATGGCCGGATATTTTTATTAGAAACCATATAAACTAGACTAAAAATGCTCATAGTGTCACTAAAATAGATTATTAAATAACATGATTTGTATGTATGTTACACGTTATAGATTCACCGGCACAAAAGAGACGGGTACAGAAGGGCGGCTCCCAGCAACGAGCCAAATATAAGGTCTAACAAAATGAGCAGCTGCAACATTAATGTTGCTAGAATTTTACATTTGGGTAATAAATATGTTTTGCGTAGTGTTGAGTGGAGTGGTAGATTAGTATTTTAATAATTTAGAAAGTTGATATTACACGCTAATCTATAGATAATATCGACTTAAGTTTGTGTTTTCAGTCCATACAAAAGTTTGACGCACAATACGCGTAGACGCAATTAATAAAAGTAATATTTTATATAAGGTCTAACAAAATTAGGTGAAACTATTTTAAGGGGATGATCAGACCATCAAACTGAACAACTTTCTCTATGGGACCGATATCGAAATCGAAAAAAAAATTCAGCTGACCACCCATACAAAACTGCAAACATAACTACTCAAATGTATGGGATAGCTGATTTTTTTTTCGCGATTTCGATATTGGTCCCATAGAGAAAGTTGTTCAGTTTGATGGTCTGATCACCCCTTTAAAATAGTTTCACCTAATTTTGTTAGACCTTATATTTGCTTGGAAACACAGACGCAGGGAGTGAGTTCCAAACCTTACCGGTTCTCATTATAAAAGAGGATGCGAACCTTTTTGTGCGGATTGTTGGAATATCGACTACGTATGGATGCAGACTCGCACTACGTCTTGTCGTACGTTGGTGGAAGGGGGATGGTGGAATCAGGTCATGTAGCTCCTGGGCACACTCGCCGAAGTGTATCCGATAAAACACCGACAGACAAGCGACTAATCGCCGGTTATAATGCGACATAAAGGAATCTAATCTATTAGCTCGGGGAAAAAGTTTTTTCGCATTCCCTATTACGGATAAATGGATGCCATTTTTGAATGAGTGGAGCAAGATCGGCATATCAGTAGTTACGACGTAGCTGAAGAACTGGGAATTAACCACAAAACAGTTTTGGCGCATTTGAAAAAACTGGGTACACAAAAAAGCTCGATATTTGGGTACCTCACGAGCTCACTGAAAGAAACCTAATGAACCGTGTACTCATTTGTGATTCTTTATTACGACGTAATGAAACCGAACCATTTTTGAAGAAGCTGATAACTGGTGATGAAAAGTGGATCACGTACAACAAGAACGTGCGAAAAAGGTCGTGGTCAAAGGCCGGACAGGCTTCACAGACTGTGGCGAAACCCGGGTTAACTCGCAACGAGGTGATGTTGTGTGTATGGTGGGATTGGAAGGGCATTATTCATTATGAGCTGTTACCACCAGGTAGGACCATCGATTCTGAACTCTACTGCGAACAACTGATGAGATTAAAGCAAGCAGTTGAGAGAAAGCGGCCGGAATCAACAGAAGGGGTGTGGTTTTTCATCATGATAACGCTAGACTCACACATTTTTAGCCACTCAGCAAAAATTAAGAGAGCTTGGCTGGGAGGTGTTAATGCATCCGCCTTATAGTCCTGACCTTGCACCTTCAGATTTCCACCTGTTTCGGTCTCTTCAGAATTCTTTAGGCAGTGTCAGGTTAACATCACGAGAGGACTGCCAAAACTACTTGTCGCGGTATTTTGATCAGAAGCCCTTTCTATAGCCAGAATAACTTTCTATAGCAATGGGATCATGTCCCTATCTACAAGATGGCAAAAAGTTATCGAATGGTACCTACATACTTTAGTTAAATGTAAATTAACTATATTAAAAAATGTTTCGAATTTTCTTAAAACTTTCCCCCGACCAAATATAACCAATTAAATATTACTATGGTGCTTTTTACACAAGACTCTGTATGTGCGCGAAAGTGCGAGTCTACGCACACGTGCGCCTGCTTCGCTCGTTTGTATAAAGCCGCTCTTCTGTACCTCTCTTTTGTGACAGTCCGCGCGGTCGCAGCGGTCTCTCTTAGATTTAAACAATTTATTACACAAAGTTGACATTTTCTGTACAAACAAGTATTCAGTTATTGATATTTGGGATGCGATGTTTATTATAAGTAGATACCGCTTGTGGTTCCAGCGGCCGTAGTATGGCGCCTTCGCTCTCTTTCTATCTGCGCGCGAACGAAAAATAACGATCGAGATGTGCACGTATTTCTTTGTTAAAGGTGAACTTAGGCAAGTGTGACGCGGGTGTAAGTGTGATACCGCTCAACGTTATTATACCTTAAACCCGATCTATCAAAACGATAGTGTTATAGTTCGTGCAACGTTTGATAGATGGCGGTTTAAGGTATAATAACGTTGAGCGGTGTTATTAGCAAGCGTCACACTTGCACCCGCGTCACACTTGCCTCGGTTCACCTTACTTTACGCATGACAAAGAGAGTGCGTGACCGTTTTCTCGTGTATGGCTTGCTAGCCCTGCCGTAAGGACAAGAGAGTGCATCTGGTTATAGTGCACTTTTAAACATATCCCAAATATTTGTTTTTGTAATCCAGCTGTCGCTATAGTTTTATAATCTATGAACAATCACCATTATCACCAAAAATACTATTAAGTATGACATATTAGAATCAGCAATTTAGGGTATAGCTGCGAATATTTTTGTGATGAATATTAATACAGATTTGTATTCGATTCATGAGTGTTTGTGTTATACAGGGTGAAATTGATATCATTGGCATTCTTTTAAACTAAGAGTCTACCCATCAAACTGAACAACTTTTACTATGGTAGCAAACAGATCGGAGCAAAAAAAATCTGCTGTTGCATACATTTGAGTCGCGAACTCGCTCGTCGACATTGCAGTTTAGTATGGAACAGCTAATTTCATCATCATCATCATCTCAGCCGATGGACGTCCACTGCTGGACATAGGCCTCCCCCAAGGATCGCCATAACGACCGGTCCTGCGCTGCCCTCATCCAATGGGTTCCCGCCGCCTTCACAAGGTCGTCGGTCCACGGTGTGCGGGGCCTACCCACGCTGCGCTTTCCGGTACGCGGTCGCCACTCGACAACTTTTCGGCCCCATCGGCCATCGGTTCTGCGAGCAATATGCCCCGCCCACTGCCACTTTAATTTAGCAATTCTTTGGGCTATGTCAGTTACTCTGGTTCTTCTGCGGATCTCTTCATTTCTGATTCGATCTCGCAGGGAAACTCCGAGCATAGCCCTCTCCATTGCTCTTTGGGTGACTTTCAGCCTTTTTATGAGGCCTTGAGTGAACGACCACGTCTCTGTTCCATATGTCATCACTGGCAACACACACTGATCGAAGACTTTCGTTTTAAGACACTGCGGTATTTGGGACGTGAAGATACTACGTAGCTTCCCGAACGCTGCCCAACCGAGTTGGATTCGACGGTTGATCTCTTTCTCGAAGTTGGACCTACCTAACTGAATAGTTTGTCCCAGGTAAACATAATCGTCAACAACTTCGAGCGCCGAGTTTCCGATCATAACAGGAGTAGGTACAACATGGGCATTTGACATGATCTTCGTCCATGTTCATCTTCAGACCAACTCGTTCGGAGGCTCTGCTAAGATCATCGAGCATTCGACTGAGCTCCTCCATAGTCTCGGCCATGATGACTATATCATCGGCAAACCGAAGGTGACTGATGTACTCGCCGTTTATATTGATGCCTAGCCCTTTCCAGTCCAGAACCTTGAAAACATCTTCCAGTGCAGCTGTGAACAGTTTCGGAGATATAACGTCTCCCTGCCTCACACCTCGCTGCAGTAGTATAGGTTTCGAGTTCTGGTCCTGTAGTCGGACTGACATAGTGGCGTTTTTGTACAAGCATTTCAGCACTTCGATGTACCGGTAGTCTACTTGGCATCGCTGAAGAGACAACAGCTAATTTGCTGAACATGAATCGAATACAAATAATAATATTCATCACACAAATATTCGCAACTTTACCCTAAATTTCACTACCTATTCAGATCACTGTTGATGATGATTGAAATAGAATATACTCTTGAAATGCGACAGCAAACATAATAATGACCGTTATATATTTTTTAAATCCACCCAAATTTAAAAAAAAACTATCACATTTTGCTTTTAAAAATTTCATACAAAACCAAAACATAATTTTTACAATTTATAATAACGGAGTGGAATTAAAAAATAATACCAGAGCCATCTATTAACTAAAATTATTATTATTATTACTAAATATTTACAGATAAAAATACTTTTTTTTTTATTAATTTAAATATTATCACTTATTTTATAACATTGAAACAGAAAATTTAACATATATTTTGTAAACTACACATCTCTGCTCACGCCCGTCTGTGAAAACGGCGTAACGTTATAGAGATCAATTTTTGTGCCTGCATTTTCCCGTTCCAGTTTAAAAAATTAATGTTAAAATTTATTTTCAAATAAAAAATATTATTTACCTACTAGTCGTTAAATAAAAATAAATGTTTTATTTTAAGTATAATTCATAGTTTAAACAATTCTTCTTAAGCTGGTTTCAGTCCATACAAACGTTTGACGCACAATACGCGTAGACGGTATTAATATATGTAACTTTGTATATATCGAAAAATAGTTTAGAAAATCTTGATGCCACGTAACAAATAACATTTTCAATTTATAAAATAATTACGGAGATGTAAAGCTTTGAAATTTTTCATACAAAATTTTAAAAGTTTTATATTTTCGTAATGATATTATAAATTGCAAATGTTATTTGTGATGCGGCAACTAGATTTTCTAAACTATTTTTCCATATATAAAATATCACTTTTATTAATTCCGTCTACGCGTATTGTGCGTCAAACTTTTGTATGGACTGAACCCACCTCGGGATGACCATCAAACTGAACAACTTTCTCTACGAGACCAACATTGAAATCATGAAAAATAAATCTTAACTCTAAACCTACCTCGTATGTGATATCAGATTTATTTGGTGATTTTTTTTAGTTCCATGGATAAAGTTGTTCAGTTTGGTGGTCGAACCATCCCCTTCAGAACCATCTGCATATTAAGAATGGCTCTGTATGCATGTAGTGGTTGCATACAAATCTCAATAACAATCATTGCTTCCCACCTTTTTACAAAATTTGTTTTCAAATGTCACTTTTTTCACCCTTTTACCACGATACTTGTAAAATATAGCATAGCGACATGACGCGTACGTTAAAACGACACTCGTTTACCAACTTACGGGAACATGGTACAGAGGGCAATGACTTTCTCTATCGTTATGATTTTAGTACAAATATTAATATTAGATATACAAATATTTAAGTCTTTCCTCGACCTGCGAACTTCGATCCTTCCAGCATCTCTTGTAGCACTTGTACCCATCGCTTGTAGCACTGTACCCGTCACATGTACCACTACCAATCGCTTGTCGCATTTCACCTATTGCTTGTAGTACTGCCCATCACTTGTATCACTACCCATGGCTTGTAGTACTGTACCCATCAGTTCTAACACTACAAATAGGTTCTAGCACTCTACCCATAACTTGTAGCACTTCACTCATCACTTGTATCACTGTAGCCATCGCTGGTAGTTGTAGCACTCGGCAGATCAGATGAGATGAGAGTGGTACTCGTAGAGGAGGTGCTAGCAGTGCGGCGGCGGGGCGCAGAGGTCGGGCTCGAGGCGGCGCACGCGCACGCGCTGCCGGTAGTGGTACTCCTTGAGGTAGGCGCGCATGCGTGCCGGCAGCGGTAATTGTTCCACACCTGAGGTACAAGGTTTCAAGTCACATATGGTCACGTATACAATTCGGAGATATCACAAAATATAAGTGGGAGAAGTTAATTTAAAACCACAGCCCGGACACTGCATACAAAAACCAAAGAAATTGAACCTTAAAGTGGTTGCAGAGGGGTCAATTTTATACAAAACTTTGATTGTACTTTACTGAACAACTTTCTATATGGGATCAATATCGAAATCGCGAAAAATAAATCAGCTGTCCCATACATTTGAGTCCAGTTATTGTTATATTTGCAGTTTTTTACGGGACAGCAGATATTTTTATCGCGATTTCGATGTTGGTCCCATAGAGAAAGTTGTTCAGTTTGATGGTCTGATCATCCCCTTAAAATAGTTTCACCTTATTTTGTTAGACCTTATATAATTTGTGCGGACAAAGTCGCAGGTTAACGCTCGTTATATTATAAATTGCAAATGTTATTTGTGACGCGGCAACTAGATTTTCTAAACTATTTTTCCATATATACATATATTTGCCATACATAAAATATTACTTTTATTAATTCCGTCTACGCGTATTGTGCGTGAAACTTTTGTATGGACTGAAACCATCTTGTCTTCTTCTTAGGTAACTGCCGGGTAACTGTAGGGCGATAGAGGGGGTGAGGTAAAAAGTTGAGTAATAGATACTTTTTCTTATACTCTGGTAAAACCAAGTTTAGTACTAGAGTTTACCCGCGACTTCGTCCGCACAAATTATATCCCAGATTTTAAGTCAAACAAAAAAGGTTCATCAAAATAGGTTCCGTTATTTTTTAGGTGATGCTCAAACAGACAGTCAGAAAATAAAAAAATGGTTGAGTTGGAGTCAGTGACACCTAAAAACCATATCGTAATAATTTTCTTGTAAATATCTTCATCCACGCTTCTGTTGCAGTTTTATAATAGTTTAGATACTTCTTGTTTTATTGATTGATTTCTTGTTCGACGGCCCGGTAGCACAGTCTGTAGTGAACCCGCCTGCTGTGCCGAGGGTCGCGGGTTCGAATCCCGTAAGGGACAAATATTTATATGATGAATATGAATATTTGTACCCGAGTCATGGATGTTTGTATCTACATATAAATAAATAAATAACGCTCACAGGCACATACATTGTAATGATCCCAAGCAAGCACTATAGGCTGTTTATTATGGAAACCTTACAACAACGGCACAAACATATAAACATCCATGACCGAACCGGGATTCGAACCCAGGACCCTGGTTTGGCAGTCCGGCGTGGTAACCATTACACCAACCGGGTCGTCGATACATATGTATTTCATATCGTTGTCTAGTCACCATAATACAATTCCAGGTACTTTAAATGTGACTAGATAATTTGTGTGATATTTATTGTATATATTATTATTTACTTGATAGAAGGTTGAATTGTGTCTTAAGCGATCACATCATACGTCTCTCTTGACAAGGGAAAAAATACGCTTCCAGCATTCTCTACGCACTTCATCATCCCTCTCTCCTCTCACCTGGCCTGTCATCCTTATCACATATGTGTCTTTACTCTCCCATCCTCCCACTCGATCTGCATTCCATTCTACTAATACTTCACTACGTTTAATTCCCATATAAATAAAACATCCGACTAAAATCTGTTGGATCCACAGAAAACCATAAGGCGCGCGGCGTGGTGCGAGCGAGAGGGCATGAGTAATTGTAGCAGCGTGAGCGGGAAGACAAGTGGCGACAGCCGTCTCCGAAGCAAAAGCGCTATTTTACATTTCTAACCCCTTTTACACTATTTATTATCAGGACTAGCCTTGCGGTAGCATTTCCCCTCTGACACGGTATAAGATCAATGAATCATGTGCATTTACATTAAATTTTATACCTTATCACTAAACGAGACAGCCTATAATTGCGAAACAATAATTTCGAACTTAGAACGTTTGGGGTACACGCGAGACTGATTTTTCTGATCTAAAGTTATGGAAATAAAATCCAAAGTTGCGGATTTCATTTCACCTCGCCCCCCACAAAAGGTGGCATAAATGTTTGTTAGTAGAATTATACGCGTAACTAGTCCATATATAAGGTCTAACAAAATTAGGTGAAACTATTTTAAGGGGATGATCAGACCATCAAACTGAACAACTTTCTCTATGGGACCAATATGGAAAACGCGAAAAAAAAAACGTCTGTCCCATACATTAGACTCGAGTGTTTTGTATGGGACAGCTGATTTTTTCTTCTCGATTTCGATGTTGGTCCCATAGAGAAAGTTGCTCAGTTTGATGGTCTGATCATCCCCTTAAAATAGTTTCAGCTAATTTTGTTAGACCTTATATAAGTAGTCAAAGCCCTCTTATAATGTTCTGTGGTTGGATCGCTGTCCCGAACATTCCATCTAGCCCGTTGAAGATCTTTCCTTTTCCTCCAAACTCACCGTCGTAAGATGTGTGTGAGACGATGACCGCTCTAGCGAGCTGCTGGAGTGAGAACGGTTCAGCTCGAGGCAGGGGCGCTGTTAGCATCGGCTCGAAGAACATCACGCACGCAGGGTCCTGCAGACAATAACAAGGGCTTTAATATTGACTTTGTGCGAATTGCATGTACAGAGTGAAACTTGCGGTAGCATCTCCCCTCTGCCACGGTATAAGATTAATTAATCATGTGCATTTACATTCAATTTTATACCTTATCACTAAACGAGACAGCCTATAATTGCGAAACAATAATTTGTACTTAAAACGTTTGGGGTTCACACGAGACTTCTTTTCGTGATTTTTAATGTTCAAAATTGGAATCTAAAGTTATGGGGAAAAAATCCAAAGTTGCAGATTTCATGTCACCTCGCCCCCCGCAAAAAGTGTCAGAAATGTTTGTTAGTAGAATTACACGCGTGGCTAGTCCCTATATAAGTAGTCAAAGTTAGCATCCTTTTAAACTAAGAGCCTACCCATCGAACTGAACAACTTTTACTAAAAAAATCAACTGTTGCATACATTTGAGTCGCGAACTCGCGCGTCGACATTGCAGTTTAGTATGGAACAGCTGCATTTTTATTTGCTCCGATCGGTTCGCTCTCATAGTAAAAGTTGTTCAGTTTGACTCTTAGTTTAAAAGGATGCTAATGATATCAATTTCACCCTATAGTCGTGAGCATATGCTTATGCATACTGCAGTGTACGCTATGGCATAAATCATCATCATCATCATCATCTCAGCCGATGGACGTCCACTGCTGGACATAGGCCTCCCCCAAGGATCGCCATAACGACCGGTCCTGCGCTGCCCTCATCCAACGGGATCCCGCCGCCTTCACCAGGTCGTCGGTCCACCGTGTGCAGGGCCTACCCACGCTGCGCTTTCCGGTACGCGGTCGCCACTCGACAACTTTTCGGCCCCATCGGCCATCAGTGTAACTGACATAGCCCAAAGAATTGCTAAATTAAAGTGGCAGTGGGCGGGGCATATTGCTCGCAGAACCGAAGGCAGAAATGTAAAATTGCTTCAATTGAGTCATCTTACGTTCTTTTTTATTCTGTTTTTGTTGCTGTATATTTTTGGTGTGCAAATAAAAAATATTTATGTTATGTTATGTTATGTAATTATTCAATGTGAACACCATAGATTTCATAAAACAAAAACAAACTTTATACAAAGCCAAAATGGCGCTCTAGGAATGACGCCATTTTAGAAAAGGCAGCTATGTTGTTTTTACACGAAAAAAACAAAATGGCGCTCTAAGAACTCCATATTGGATTTGTCATCAAACATTATTGAAAAGATACCTATACTGGAAAATCTCCGGTCATATCTAAACTATTATAAAACTGTAACAGGAAGTTTGTCTGTACATTGTAGATATTAACAAAAAAAAAGTTACGATATGGTTTTTAGGTGTCCCTGATTCCATCAAATTTTTGGATTTTTTGTCTGTCTAGTTTGTTTGAACGAGCATCACGCAAAAACTACTAAACCGATTTTGATGAAACTTTTTTTGTTTGATAGCTTATGATCTGACTTAAAATCTGGTATATAATTTGTGCGGACAAAGTCGCGGGTTAACGCTCGTAGTATATAAGGTCTAACAAAACTAGCTGAAACTATTTTAAGGGGATGATCAGACCATCAAACTGAACAACTTTCTCTATGGGACCAATATCGAAATCGCGAAAAAAAAAAACAGCTGTCCCATACATTTCGGTTGAGTTATGTTTGCAGTTTTGTATGGGACAGCTGTTTTTTTTCGCGATTTCGATATTGGTGAAACTATTTTAAGGGTATGATGGTCTGAGCATACCCTTAAAATAGTTTCACCTTAGTTTATCCGGGAATTACAGGAGAATAGTGAAAGTCCGCGTGCTCACAATATTAGTTTATTCCAGACTGGTTATGTAGGTGGTCGAACATACCTAATATACTACAAACCTAATTTAGTTAGACCTTATATACGGCCATTTAGATTTACACGTAATTTCTCCATCATCATCATCACGCCTCACCTTGTAATGCTCTATAAGGCCGGTGACGGTATCGGCCGCGAACACGGCGGGGTCGTGCGAGTCGAAGCTGAACCGATGCTGGTAGTGCTCTATGCGCGCGTGCAGGGACCGCCCGTACTTGCGGAACGATACCGAGAACAGGTGCTCCTCTTGGGCGGAGTCGCGGAGGAGGAATGTGCCTGTGGAATGGAGGAGAATATGTTATAATGTGACATTCCTGTCTTTTGGAAATGTTGTTCAGTTGTTAGGAAATAAAAAAAAATAAGATTGGGAGCAGCAGTAAAGGGTGAAATAGTTTAAAAGGATCAAATGAACTACTTGTACTATGGGAGCAAACCGATCGGAGCCAATTAAAAATCAGCTGTTCCATACTAAACTGCACGCGCGAGTTCGCGACTCAAATGTATGCAAAAGCTTTTTTTTTTTGCTCCGATCGGTAAGGAAAAGTGTCATTAACCTTTAAACCACGTACTCTACCCATCAAACTTTTACTAACCTGTCAGAACAAAGAAAAAAATCATCTGTCACATACATTAGAGTCGAGTAGGTATTGCAGTTTAGTATGGAACAGCTGATTTGTTTTTTGCTCTGACAGGTTTGCTACCATAGTGAAAGTTGTTCAGTTTGAAGTGTAGAGTACGTGATTTAAAAGTTGATACTTTTCCTTACACCCTGTATACGAACATTCAGAATTTCAGAATATCCATATATCAATAGCAGTAACTGCCTCCGTGGTCTAATGGTTAAGAGCATTGGCTCTCGACACGGAGTTCGGGGGTTCGATTCCCACGGGGACTCGGTTTTTCCCCAGTTGGTTAGGACATTGCAGGCTGAATCGGCTGATTGTCTGAAAAGAGAAATGATTCCGTGCTTCGAATGACACGTTAAGCCGTTGGTCCCGGCTACTATCTCTGATGGTAGTAGTCGTTACATAAAAACCACGTCAGAGGCCGTAAGGCGGTCTGAAAAAACTCTGGACACCAGGGCTCTGCCCACACGATAAGAAAGAAATAGAAGACAAACTCTGTCCAGTCTGAAGAGTAGTGGGTACCCGTCGCGACTTATAGTTGGCCATGGGTAAAATACATGCACTGATATTCAAGCAAGCAATTTATTTCCTTCACCGAAAAGCCAGTTGTGTTACAAATTCAATCCTGTCAATAAATGCTCACCTTCGGGCTTATTATCGAGCAGCCTTTCAGCTTCGTAACGATCCATCTTGCCCCAGTAGAACGAACAAGCCGTTATCTCTTGCAAGTCTGGAACTAGACAGTGTATGTAGTCCACCTGAAATGGTACGATTTTGTTATGTGAATTAATTAATTCTCATATAGGTGATGTCAACTACCGTCTGTTAGGCCCACCACACATTCCCACCGCTGTAACTCCTGTAAGCCAGGATCAACAGCGGCGACCATTCACAACACTGGACAATGAAGTCCAGCGAGCCCGGGGGATGACTCTAATCTGTCTTGGAACCCGCAATGAATTAATCAAAGAAGATAGGAGGAGTAGGAAAACGAAATATCCGACTTCCCTCCATTGCAAACGGGAGACAGCAATAAGAAGGAAAAAACATGGCTATTAGAGAGCCAATTCAAGAGATCATTTATGGCAGTGTTGAAGACACGACCGCAAAAGCACCAAAAATACAAAATAAAACAATAGGAACCTAACATTGTACTGAAACTATGACCTATTTTGCTTCCAGTAATAAGTATGGCAAAAACATCTGAACACACGGAAGTTATCCCTAGTCGCAACAAGATCCATGTAGTAAGGGACACCAGAAAACGATTTTATTGAGTCAAGCATGGTCTGGCTGACTACCGTCTGTTGACAAAATGTCTGTTGTAGCCATAAAGTTATTATACCTTACCGACCCTACGCCCCAGGTGCACCCCTAGTGCAACTTTTCGCACTAACGCCGTTCCGAGGCTCGGTGAAAAAAGTTCTATTGCAACTCGGTTGTCACAACTCAACCGTACCGGACCTCTGACGGGTTGCAACTTTTAACCATCAAATTCGATTGTTAAAAAACACTGACGTTTTGATTATCTGTGGTTACTAGACTTTTCGCTTGTCTATATACTATTATAAAACTGTAACAGGAAGTTTGTCTGTACATTGAAGATATTAACAAAAAAAAAGTTACAATATGGTTTTTAAGTGTCCCTGATTCCATTTCACCAATTTTTGGATTTATTGTCTGTTTGTTTGTGTGTTTGTTTGTTTGTTTGAACGAGTATCACGCAAAAACTACTGAACCGATTTTGATGAAACTTTGTTTGTTTGATAGCTTATGATCTGACTTAAAATCTGGTATATAATTTGTGCGGACGAAGTCGCGGGTTAACGCTCGTTTTGAATAAAAGTTTGTTTTTCAAATTATTTTTATTATCTTTTTGATTCGCTGACATGGAAGATGGAAGCCCTGGAAGCTCATATTACTGTCAATGTCAAAATTTGAGGTTATAAAACAACCATGATCGTTTCGTACCGTAGAGCGAGTTGAAAAATTCGCGTGCTAGTTCTGTACCATAGAGCGAGTTGAAAAAACTACAGCACCTAAAGGTCATGAACGCAGCCCAGTAATAGAGGAACTGACATGAGTTGTCAAATGAAACCGTTTTTGGAGGTTTTCAGGAGATTATCGGCAGGCAAACATTTGAGCACTGTCTATAATACGGAGTCAAACGTGAAATTTATTATTTAATGAAATAGTGTTAGTATATTTCACAAAATTATCTACGATTTCACTTTCGATTCGCAATTATTCACAGAAACCGAATTTTTACCGTGCGATAAGATCCCCAGAAACGGTTCTATTGCCTCGCGTCACGTATCTTTTTCTATAATACAGCGGTGCCGCTAGGTACATCTCGCTCTCTCAGCTGTCAGTTCCTCTATTCCGTAAGGTATAATAACTTATGGTTATGTGTATCAACACTATTATAAAACTGAAGGCCCACTTGCGCCAAATGCTGGGTTAAATTGCGTAACCCCGTTTTTAGTAGCACCGACCTAAAGTGTTATCGATAATGGTCTTGCGCTAAAGAAAACTAGTTCATAGTTAATTAACCTGACAGTTCTGTATTTTTCGCTGGCAACATCCTAAATGACCATATGTAATCCGACAAAATATGAAAAGTGAATGATGAATGAACTTAATATATGCACGTCTCTTTCACACTCCACCTCTTTATATTTGTCTGTCTCATTTGTTTTATTTTGGCAATGACATTTCGTTTTCATCGTTTCATCATTCATGTTACCAAAGAGAATGTAACTCACTACGTTATAAGAGTCGGGACTTCCATACTAAAAACTGGTCGTGAACGATTATCCAGAATGTGTGCAGCCGTTCAAAGGAATTAAATGGCGTCGGTGCACGTTTCATATAACATTTTTTTGTTAGAGAGTTGCGCGAGCCTACAACAAAACTGTAAAAACAGCTGTTGCCTCAATTTTGACATTTAGCACGTAGTTTAGTGACTTAAACCTACGACATCGGGGGTTTAAATATAACACAAGTTTAGCCCCTAAAACAGGATGGTGCAAGACATAATTATAATTTAATTCCAAAGTAGCGTCTAGTTCCGAGTTAATAAGCGAGAAGATAAACACACACACACACACGCGCATATTGAAGATAAATTACACAAAAAAAGGTCCAATCAAAAAAATTTGTCTGTCTGTTCGTTCGAGCATCAAGCAAAAATTATTGGACCGATTTTAAGAAACTTTTGAAGAAACTATTGGACCGATTTTAAGAAACTTTTGAAGAAACTATTGGACCGATTTTAAGAAACTTTTGAAGAAACTATTGGACCGATTCTAAGAAACTTTTGAAGAAACTATTGGACCGATTTTAAGAAACTTTTGAAGAAACTATTGGACTGATTTTAAAAAAACTTTTGAAGAAACTATTGGACCGATTTTGAAGAAAAAAGAAAAAGAAAATCTTGCTACCATGACGGTAGCCGGGGCGAAATCGGAAGCAAAACCTATAAGTTTCTAAAAACTCATTGGCACGAGTCGACCTGGGCGAGGATAGACTACAGGGGTCCTTCTTAAAATGCTGACACTTTTATAAGGGGATGATCAGACCGTCAAACTGAACAACTTTCTCTATGGCACTAACAGCGCAAAAAAAAAACCAGCTCTTCCAAACAAAACTGCAAACCTACTCGTGCCAAATGTATGGGACAGTTGTTTTTTTTTCGCGATTTCGATGTTGGTCCCAAGGAGAAAGTTGTTCAGTTTGATG